>JAJEJO010003609.1:83649-213602 GCA_020662805.1 Glaucomys volans | reverse complement strand
TCTGTTCTAGTGCCTGAGTCTTTGATCCACTTTGAGTTGAGTTTCATGCAGGGTAAGAGATAGGAGTTTAATTTCATTTTGATCAACAAATCTATGGAAAAATGTTCAACATCTCTAGCAATTAGTGAAATGCAAATTAAAACTACACTGCATGACTAATGTGATCATACAATATGTATAATCAGAAAAATGAGAAATTACACTCCATTTATGTATGATCTATCAAAACATATAAATGCATTCTACTGTCATGCACAACTAATTAGAACAAATAAAATAAAAAATTTTAAAAACCTACACTGTGATTTCATCTCACTCCAGTCAGAATGGCAATAATCAAGAATACAAGTAACAATAAATGTTGGTGAGGATGTGGGGAACAGGGCTCACTCATAGGTTGCTTGTGGGAACGCAAATTGGTGCAACCACTCTGGAAAGCAGTATGAAGATTCCTCAGAAAACTTGGAATGGAACCACCATTTGACCCAGTTATACCACTTCTCAGTATATATCCAAAGGAGTTAAAATCAACATACTACAGTGATTCAGCCACCTTAATGTTTATAGCAGCTCAATTCACAGTAGCTAAGCTGTGAAAACAATCTAGGTGCCCTTCAACAGATTAATGAATAAAGAAAATGTGGTATACACACACAATTGGATATTACTCAGTCAAAAAAGAGAAAGACTTTATGACATTTTAGCATGTACATTTTAGAATGTACAACCTTTGGTTTTTTATTCTCTCTGATATATGGATGCTAACACACAACAAATGGGCATGGGAAGCAGAGAAGTTCATTGGATTAGACAAAGGTGAATGAGGGAAGGGAGGGGAGATAGAAACAGGAAAGACAGTGGAATGAATTTGACTTAACTTTCTTATGTACATAAATGAATACACAACAGTGAATCCCCATCAAGTACAACCACAAGACTGGGATCCTAATTAGAATAAGATGTACTCCATGTCTGTTTAAATATGTCAAAACATATTCTACTGTCACATATAACTAAAAAGAACAAATACAAAATTAACAAAGAAAATACCCATTGACCCTTGCAACATTTCACTTGGAAATCTCTTTACTCTTACTCTTTAGATCATTTGCCCATTTTTAATTTTCCATATTATGGTGTTAACAATTTTGGTAAATTTCTTCTAGTATATAAAATAAAGGAATCCCATTCCCCAACTTTCCACAGCATTTTACTTGCTTTCCTGAAAGCCCTGTCAGCCTCTTGAGACCTGCCAAATTCCTTTTGTCAAGGTTCTTTGTATTTCTGCCCACTTCTCTGTCCAAAAATTTAGGTAGTATCTCAATTCTGGTAACCAAACCTGTTCCAGTTATTATTTCTACATAATAACTTATTGAAAAACATGATGGTAAAAAGAATATTATCCTTACAGATTCTGTGAGGCAGAAATTCAGACAGGACAAAGGAGGGTGGGTTTTTCTTAGCTCTATAATGTGTGAGCCTCATCTAGGAACAAGAAATGGTCATAGGATGCATCTGTCATAAAAGCACCTTAAACATGTCGTCTGCATGTGGCATGGGTTCCCCACAGCACGACAATCTCAGAGTAGTTATACGTCTCATACGGGGCTAAGTAGAAAACCCACATTTTCTAGTGAACAAGGTAAAGGTGCATAGCCTTACATGATGCAATCCTCTCAAAGGGCCTTTACAGTCACATACCATCACTTCTCTGCATTCTTTGAAGAACAGGACGTGGAGAGGCAACCCTGCTGTAATTATTTTGGGGAAATAAAATCTTCTACACTAGGTTATCATGAAAATTAGTGAAGAGGATGAAAATGCATAATGACAAGAGGAAGAACTACTGGCTGCAACATTTTATCTTTGCTGCCCCTCAAACTCCTATAAAGGAAAAGGGAAGTTGGCAGATGAGAGGGAAAGTACACTCCTCATCAGTGCCCGCAGCTCAAGATTTGAAAAGCAGGAAGACTGCTCCTCTGCTAAGTGGGTGATTAAGGGAATTCACTGAAATTCAACAGTACTGGACAGTAGAAGAATTTACTGAACAGTAGAAGAATCTACTGAACAGTAGAAAAATCGGAGACACAGAGAGTTGGAAACTTTGAACACAATTTGAGAAGTAATGTATTAAAGATGCACCAGCTTAGTCACCAGCCCACTACTGGGGGGAGGATAGAGGAAAGTGTGGCAAATAAAACTGGCTTGGGAGAACCTGAGGAACACAGAGGGAGGCTGATCTTAACTGACTCAGCAAGCAGAATCTGGCAGGAACCAGAGTTGCAGCAGCAGGCACCATTTATAGGAGGCCAAAGGGCAGCTAGCAGAAGTTGGAGATTGAGAAGTCATAAAGGGAGCTGCCAGCTAGACCCAGCAGTTGCCTACAGTCAAGAGTGCCTGGGTCAGAGTGATTGAAACAGGTGCAGAAAGGACTGTACCTAAGGTAATGTCGGCTGGGGAAACTGGCAAGCCCCCTTTGTTGCTGGCATCCCATACAAGCAACTGGGAAGATACCAGTAATGGATCAGAGAGAAGCGTCTGTACTCAAGGTCTGCCCTGGGTAATTCACATCCACAGTGGGGGAATATGTGAAGCCTGTGGTCGTTTAGACTCCTCACCTTAAAAGTGGAATTTGTGGGAGGACCTGAGGCCCAGATGTCCAGCACAGATCCACCCCTGAACTAACCCCACTTGAGCCTCAACAATATATCAACAACATAGAATAGGGAAGAGAAAAACCCCAAACCAACAAACATGCCCCACATAAAAATAGCTAGAGGGGGACCTCAGAACATACAATAACTCTGGGACAACATGAAGAGATCCTTGGGATAAAAGAGAACATGGCGATATAGGCTAAAGACAGTAAGAATCTCTTCAGTGAAATAACAGCAGAAAATGTACCTAACATTAGAAATAAGATAAGGCTATCTATACAAAGCCCAGGGCCAACATCATTCTAAATCGAGAAAAACTGAAAGTATTCTCTCTAAAAACTGGAACAAGACAGGGATGTTCTCTTTCACCACTTCAACATCGCCCTTGAAACACTAGCCAGAGTAATTAAACCAAAGAAATTAAAGGAATACGAATAGGAAAAAAAGAACTCAAACTATCACTATTTGCCAATGACAGGATTTAGAGGATCAAAAAAACTCCACCAGAAAACTTCTAGACCTAATAAATGAATTCAGCAAAGTAGCAGAATATAAAATCAACACTCATAAATCTAATGCATTTCTATTCATAAGTGATGAATCCTCTGAAAGAAAAATTAGGAAAACTACCCCATTCACAATAGTCTCAAAAAAAACATTGGGAATCAATCTAACAAAAGAGGTAAAAGACCTCTACAATGAAAACTACAGAACACTAAAGAAAGAAATTAAAGAAAACCTTAGAAGATAGAAAGATCTCCCATGTTCTTGGATAGGCAAAATGAATATTGTCAAAATAGTCACACTTCCAAAGGCACTATACAGATTCAATGCAATTCCAATTAACATCCCAATGATGTTCCTCATAGAAACAGGCAAAGCAATCATGAAATTCATCTGGAAGAATAAGAGACCCAGGATAGCCAAAGCAATTCTGAACAGGAAGAATGAAGCAGGAGGTATCACAATGCCAGATCTTAAACTATACTGCAGAGCAATAGTAACAAAACCAGCATGGTATTGGTACCAAAATAGACAGACAGACCAATGGTAAAATAGAAGACACAGAGACAAACCCAAATAAATACAGTTACCTCATACTAGACAAAGGAGCCAAAAACATACAATGGAGAAAAGATAGCCTCTTCAACAAATGGTGCTGGGAAAACTGAAAATCCATATGTATTAAATTGAAATTAGGCCTCTGTCTTTCACCCTGCACAAAACTCAACTCAAAATGGATCAAGGACTTAGGAATTAGACCAGAGACCCTACACCAAATAGAAGACAAAGTAGGCCTGAATCTTCATCATATTGGCTTAGGATCAGACTTCCTTAACAGGACTTCCAAAGCACAAGAAATCAAAGCAATAAACAATAAATGGGATGGATTCAAACAAAACAGCTTTTTCTCAGCAAAGGAAACAATCAATAATGTGAAAAGACCCTACAGAGTGGGAGAAAATCTTTTCCACACACACTTCAGACAGAGCACTGATCTCCAAAATTTATAAAGAACTTAAAAAACTTTACACCAAAAATACAAAGAACCCAAACAATAAATGAGCGAAGGAAGTAGGCAGACACTTCACAGAAGATACACAGGTTATCAACAAATACATGAAAAAGTGCTCATCATCTCTAGTAATTAGAGAAATGCAAATCAAAACCACCCTAAGATTTCATCTCACTCTAATTAGAATGGCTATTATTAAGAACACAATCAATAATAAGTACTGGGGTGGATGTGGGGAAAAAGGCACACTCGTACATTGGGGGTGGAGTTATAAATCGATGCAGCCACTCTGGAAAGCAGAATGGAGATTCCTCAGAAAACTTGGAATGGAACCACCATTTGACCAGTTATCCCACTCCTTGGCCTATACCCAAAGGACTTAAAATCAGCATACTATAGTAACACAGCAACTTTGATGTTTATAGCTGTTCAATTCACAATAGCCAGATTGTGGAACCAACCTAGATGCCATTCAATAAATGAATGGATAAAGAAACTATGCTATATATACACAATGGAATATTATTCAGCCATAAAGAAGAATAAAATTAGGGCATTTGCTGGTAAATGGATGGAGTTGGAGAATATCATGCTAAGTGAAATAAGCCAATCTGAAAAAAAAAAAGCCAAATGTTTTCTCTGATAAGTGGATGATGATCCATAATGTGGGGGAGGGTAGGTAAGAGAAGAATGGAGGAACTTTGGATTGTGTAGAAGGAAGGAGGGGCAGGGGAAGGAAAGTTAGTTGACTGAGACGGACATCATTACCCTATGTACCTCTACGATTACACAAATAGTGTGAATCTACATCATGTACAATCACAGAAATGAAAAGCTGTACCCTATTTGTGTACAATGAATCAGAATACAGTCTGTAAAAGTGAAAATAAATAAAAAAATAAGACATTCACATAGAGGATGTATATATCCAACACCAAATAGACAAGATCAAAAATGAACCTCTCCAAGACACATTATAATCAAAACTCCCAGCATAGAAAATAAGGAAAGAATACTAAAAAGTTGCAAAAGAAAAATGTCAGGTCATGTTTAGAGGCAAGTGAATAAGGCTCATTCCAGGAGGACCTCCTGCAATGCGATATTCCAAGATCTAAAAGAAAACAAGTGTCAGCCAAGATTACTATATCCCAAAAAGCTATATTTCAGAATTGATGTGGAAATAAAATGTTTCTAGGAGGAAGATAAAGGAAAAGAATTCTTGTCCACTAAGCAAGCACTGCAAAGAATGAAGATACATAGACACGGAACAATTGAAAAAACCCAAAGCATTCAAATATATGAAGCACACTAGGAGAGCAACTAACTAAATGAAAATCAAGACCAAATTAAATACCTCAAAAATAAACAATAAAATGATAGGAAATAATAAACATCAATCCATAATAACACTGAATATTAATGGACTCAACCCCAAATGAAAAGATTGACAGAATCAATTAAAAAACAAGATCCAACTATATGCTATTTACAAAAAACATCTGATAGGCAGACACCCATAGGCTAAATGTACAAAGATGGAACAAAATATTCTATCCAAATGAAATCCAGAAATAATCAGGAATAGTCACTCTCATATATGATAAAGCAGATTTTAAAAAGTAATCAGAAGAGACAAATAAAACCACTACATACTGACAAAAGGAACAATCCAACAAGAAGATATAATGATAGTAAAAATTTATGCCCCAAATGTCAGTGCACCTAATTACATTGAAAAAAAAAATACTTCTTGACATTAAATCCCAGGTATACCCCAATAAGTAATCCTGGGTGATTTCAATAAATACCTATCACCAATGGACAGGATCACCCAAACATAAAATCAGTAAATATATATTCTAACTTACATAATAGTATAAATCAAATGGACCAAACAGACATCCATAGAATGTTTCATTCAAAAACAGCTGAATTCACTTTTTTCTCAGTGGCTCACAAAAACTTTCCCCAAACAGACCATATTCTAGGTCACAATGTAAGTATTAGCAAATACCAAAAGAAAAAAATAACCCTGATATAGTCTTATACCTACAATCAGATCATAATGAAATGAAACTAGAAATCAACAGCAAAACTAATTACAGGAATGCTGGATTCTGTAAAGGGAAATGAGGGTAGGAGAGGGAGTAGCGGGAAGGAAAAATGATGGAATGAGACTAACATCATAACCCTATGAACTTGTGTGATTACATGAATGGTATGACTCTACATTGTGTACAACCAGAGAAATGAAAAATTGTACTTCATTTGTATACAGTGAATCAAAATGCATTCTTCTGTCATGCATAACTAAATAGAATAATTAAATAAATAAATAAAACCAGTAAGCACTCAAAAAAAAGAAAACACATAAACACATGGAAATTTAAATGAGGAATATATTATAGAAGAAATGAGATAAGAAATCAAGAAATTCTTAGAAACTAATGAGAACAGAGACACAATATATCAAAATATCTGGAACAGCAATGAAAGCAGTTCTAAGAAGAAATTTTTAACATTTATTGCCTACATTAAAAAAGAAAGATTCCAAAAAATATAAAGTTCCAACTCAAATTGTTAGAAAAGGAAGAGCAAACTAATTCCAAAGTCAATAGAAGATAGAAAATAGTATCATAGTTGAAACCAATGAAATTAAGAATTTAAAAAAATACAAAGCATCAATAAAACAGAGTTGGTTCTCTGAAAAACAAAAAGACTGATAAACCCTAGCTGAATTAACCAATAATAAAAAAGACCCAAATTAACTAAATTAGAGTTAAAAAAGGAGCTATTACCACAGACAATTCTGAAATCCAGAGGATCATTAGAAACTATTTTGAAAATTTATACTCCAATAAACTGGAAAATCTAGGAGACACTGGTAAATTTCTAGACATATACAACCTGCCCAAAATGAACCAGGAAGACACATAAAATCTAAACAGACCAATAACAAGCAATGAAATTGAAACAGCTATTAAGAGCCTTCCAACAAACAAACAAACAAACAAACAAACAAGCCCAAGTCCAGATAGAGTCTCAGCTGAATTCTACCAGACCATTAAAATAAAACTAACACCAGTGTTTCTCAAATTATTTCATGAAATTGAAAGTGAGGGAAGACTCCTCAATACATTTTATGAAGCCAGCATAACCCTGATACCAAAACCAGTCAAACACACATCAAGGAAAGAAAATTAAAGACCAATATCCCTGATGAACACATACACAAAAATCCTTAATAATATATTAGCAAAATTCATTCAAAAACACATCAAGAAGATAGCACACCATGATCATATGGGTTTCACCCCAGGTATGCAAGGTTTGTTCAACATATGCAAATGAATAAATATAATTACCACATAAATATAATTAAGAACAAGAATCACATGATCATCTTGATAGATACAGAAAAGGCCTTTGATAAAATCCAGCACAAATACATGTTAAAAAACACTGCACAAACTGAGATAGAAGGAACTTACCTCAACATTATAAGGGATATATATGACAAACCCAAAGCCAATGTCATACTGAATGAAGAAAAACCAAAAGTGTTTCCTATAAACTCAGGAACAAGACAAGGATGTCCACTCTCATCCCTCCTTCTTAATACAGCTCTTCTATATTCTATAATTCTGCTTTCAATTAGGCAAAAGAAGGAAAATGAAGGGATAAAAGGAAAAGAAGTCAAATTATCTGTTTACTGATGACATTATCCTATATCTAGAAGAACCGAAGAACTCCATCAGAAGACTTTTAGAGCTGATAAACAAATTCAGCAAAGAAGCATGATACAAGATCAATATACAAAAATCAATAGCTTTCCCATACTCCAATAATCTCTGAGAGAGAAATTTAAAAAGTATCCCACTCACCATAACCTCAAAAAATAAATAAAACCATTGGGGATTAATCTAAACAAGGAGATGAAACACCTCTACAATGAAAAATACAGAACACTGAAGAAAGAAATGCAAGACAATCTTAGAAGATGGAAAAAACCTCCCAGGTTCATGAATAGACAGAATTAACATTGTAAAAATGGCTATACTACCAAAAACATTATACAAATTCAATACAATCCAAATGAAAATATCATGGCATTCTTCAACAACTAGAAAAAACAGTCCTAAAATTTATTTGGAAGAATAAAAGACTTAGAGTAGCCAAAGTAATACTGAGCAAGCAGATCAATGCCGGAGGCATCACAATTCCTGATCTCAAATTATATTACAGAGCTGGAACAACAAAAACAGCATGGTATTGGCATTGAAAAATACATGAAGACCTATGATATAGAATATAAAATACCAGGACAACCCTTTATAGAAACAGTCATCTGCTACTTGACAAAGGTGCCAAAAAATATGTTGGAGAAAACATAGCCTTTTAAACATATCCATACATAGAAGAATGAGACTAGATTTTTCACCCTGTATAAAAGTAACTTGAAGTGGATCAAAGTCTTAGGACTTAAACCAGAAACTGCAACAGATAGAAGAAAACACAGGTTTAACATTCCAACATATTTATGCAGGCACCGTGTTCCTTAACAAGAACCATAAAATTCAAGAAACAAAACCAAGAATCAATAAGTGAGACAGCACCAAATTAAAATCTTCTGCACTGCAAAGGAAATTATTTAGAGCATGAAGAGAGCTACAGAATAGGATAAAATCTTTGTCAGCTACTCCTATGAGATACATAAGAATGTAAATGGGTAACACTTAACACAAATAATAAATGATAAAAAAAACTAAACATTTTTCAAAAAAAAAAACACAGACAGCCAACAAATAAATGAAAAAAAATGAGCAATATCCTTAGCAATCAGGAAAATGCAAATCAAAACTCCAGTGCAATTTCATCTCACTCCAGTTAGAATGGAAATTATCATGGATACAAATAAAGGCTGGTGAGGATGTGGGCAGAAAGGTGCACTTACACATTTTTGATGGGACTATAAATAAGTAAAATCACTCTGGAAAGAGATATAGAGATTCCTCAATAAACTAGGAATGGAACCACCATATGACCCAATTATCATACTCCTTGGTAGTTGTCCAAAAGAACTCATATCAGCATACTGCAGTGACGAAGGTACATCAATGTTTACTGAAGCATAGTTCATAATGTAGTCATGAATAGTGCCTATCAACATATGAATAGATAAAGAAAACATGGTGTGTATGAGAGTGTGTATATGTATATACATACACATATACATATACAATGGAGTTTTACTTAGCCATAAAGATAAATGAAATGATGTCATATGCTGGTAAAGTGGATGGAATTGAAAACATTACGCTAAGCGCAATAAGCCAGATGCAAAAACTCAAGGCTTGAATGTTTTCTCTTATGTGGAAGCTAGAGCAGAAAAAGGGGGGGAAATGTGGTCAGATATCATAAAGATAAAGGGAAGATCAGTGGAGTAGAAGAAAGAGATTTAGTGGGAGGAAGAAGGGACAAGAAAGGGGAAGAAATGCAGAATGAACTTGACAAATTAAGGTATGTGCATGTATAAATATACCACAGTGAATACCATCTTTATGTATATCTATACAGCACCAATCAGAAATAAGTAAATGAGTGGAAGGAAAACTTACCAAGTAGAAGAAGGATGAGGGAGGAAGAGAGGGAAAGGGTGACCCTGGGGACTGAAATGGAGTGAATTCAATTCCTTGCATATATGTATTATGAATAACTACAATGCACTAATAAAAGCATAAAAATAAAACTTATACCAGGTTGAATTAATTGAATTATTATAGCATTATCTGTTTGCCCACCTCACTGCCATGGATGAGTGGGGATTGACTGAACATTCTTTTCAAATGTGCAATGACTCATATAAATCAAATGAAAGAAGATTCATCTCACACCAACTTTAAATGTCCTACCACAATTTGGTGATTCCAATAAGATATTCAGTAATATAAAACTTATGATGTAATAAAAATATTTCATTAATAATTTTATTGATTAAAAAACCTACTGAAATAACACACAATTCATCCTTTCTCCATTCTTCCCTTACCTCCCCCACCCCCACTACGTGTCATCAACCACTTATCAGAGAAATAATTCAACCTTGGTTTTTGGGGATTGGCTTATTTCACTTAACATGATATTCTCCAACTCCATCCATTTACCTGCAAATGTCATAATTTTATTATTCTTTATGGTTGAATAATATTCTGATGGATTGCATAGAGGAAAATGAAGGGTGGGGAGAGGGGGGAAGGAAAAATAATAGACTGAGACAAACATCATTACCCTATGTATATGTATGAATACGCAAATTGTATGATTCTACTTTGTATACAATGAACAAAAATAGAAAAAAAGAAAAAAACGAAATAACACAAAAAAAATCTGAACTTTAAAAATAAAATCCAAAAAGCACAAAAAAGAACAGCAATGGAAATGATTACAAATTAGTTGATGCCTATCCCAGTGGTTGGACATGGGGAGATTTGGCAGGAGATACTGTGGAGGTAGAGACATAAGTTCTCCTATTTCTTACAAGAGGATTCTTTTCCTCTCTTTGTTCCCTCTTCCTCTTCTAGGAAGGTAACAATGTTAGCTAACCTGTTTTGCAAACAGAATCCTGGTGGCAGCTGAGAGCCAATCATCTTAAATCTGAAATAGCATTTCTAAGGATATACCACATAACAGTCTTTTATTTTTATGTATGGAGTTTTTAAAAAGTGTCAGAATTTACTGATATTCTGAATGGAGAAATTAAGCCAATGACCCTAGTCCAACCACAAATACCTAGGAAATTACCTCTCCACTACTCAGTAGAAGATAGGAAGTTTATTCTATAGAGCAGGAGTTATGAAATGATGATGTGATTATACTATTGTGCCCCCGATCCTTTAAGAGAGTCTGTGAGGAAAAAACTACTTTGACAATAATAATGTCATCTGCCTTTTGCATCCTCATTCTTTCATGAGTGCAGTGGAATTTTCAGGAGCTAAAAAACATGATATAGGAAAGACAAAATGCAAAGCAGATATGAAAATCCAACTATCTTCTACTAAGCTGGACATTAAGGAGATTTACAAAAAATGAAAACAATGCTTCTCTTCTCAATATTATGCTTTATAAATTAGTATAAATGTGTCAATCATGTAAAAAATAATTAAATTGCTATTTTACAATAAGTAAACAAATATTTTACATTATTTGTTCTATTTTTCTAACATGGTAAACACTGATAAGATTCACATAAATAAAAGTTTTTTGGGGGGCCCCAATAATATGTAAGATTCCAAAGGGAAGTTGAGATCAAACTATATTAGAAAAATTATACCAGATATATGTCAGAGTTTCAATTTAGTGATGTCATGCACAACAGAGGGCAGGGTACCTGCACCATAGTAAAAGCAAAATAAAATTCCACGTACAATGAATGATGAGTTTCAGCCTGTTTCCTAATTCAACTCCTCCCACACTGGTAGTCTGACTTATATCCACCAAGCAGAAAATGAGAGCACTATCAGCAGGAAAAAAAATTCATACAACAAAATGCTTTGTCCCTGTACATTTATCTCTCAGCACCTAAATGGAGAAATTCTAACCATCTTTTTAGCCCTTTCACTAATTAACATAAATGGACAAAAATATATTTAAGGAAAATATTTAACATGAAAGAAGAAAATAGTGCAAAGGGCATAATACAACTTCAAGAAAAAGATTTTTTGCATCATTGAAATAAAAAACAGCTATAAAACACAACCAGAAGGATATAAAAGACCCTTTGTCAGATGAATATGTGGCAACCCTGAGTCCAAGGGATCAATCTCACATGCATTTTGATGGTTCAGAATCTACATATGAAGCATGTTCTATGTGACTGAGATAAAAGCCTCACATATGTTTGCTTATTCTTTTTTCTCCTGCCATATTATATCCATTACTAAAGTACTATATTCTTTACATACTGATAGGGTCTTTTGAGGACTTTCTATTATCTGATACAGAGGAATTGCTTACAATATGTGAAATCAAGTAGCCAAGAATGATTTAACAGCTTCCTAGCTGACTGAGTAAAATGTGAGCATAACAGTGCCCTGCATTAATGTCCACATGACCACAATTTCCTTGGTATAATATACAACAATAGTGCTCCAGGTGTGGTCCCCAGATCAGCTTCAGCAGCTTCACCTAGAAATTGATAAACATTTAAATTCTTAGGCCTACTCCAGAGCTACTAAATCAGAAACTGACAGAGGAACCCAGAAATATGTTTTAACAAGTCCTCCAGAGATCTGATCCATGCCAGTTTGAAAACCCCTTATAGAGAAGGAATCCATAGCCATAGGGAAAAAGGAGTGCAAACATATTTATTACATGTGAACTGCCATTCTTTATGTCTCCCAGGAGGATCCGGAGAACACCTTCTTCAACATAGATTTGAGAAATATATCAGTAAAAGCTCTGTGTCGTCTATTAGCTGCATACCATGCATAAGAGTGAAAAATGATGCACTTCAAATGGGATCACTGTAATCATTAAGAATGATGGAATCCCAAAGTGGTAGAAACCAAGAAGAAGCGTTTAACTACCACGGACAAGTCATATCTGACTACTATAATGGGAAATAAGATGAGAGCAACAATTAAAATGTTTTAACCCACATAGATCTGCAGCAAAGATTAATCAATCACAATATTCCTAGAATTGAAATAAAGAGCAGTCTACTAAAGTTTTACTTGATCTACATAAGCAAAAACTCTGATGAACAGAGACCTAACTTACTCCTTAAAAGAGAGTCACTGCCACTTATTCACATCCCAAAACTGACAGAGTTCACAAACTCAGAACATTCTAAATGAAGATCATACTGGATCCACTTTTGAAAAAAGGCCCTGATACACTGCCAAAATTTCTGTATAAAGTATTCCTCCTAGTCTTCCTCAAAAAGACTTAAAAATATCAGGATGTCTATGCATTGGGGAAAAAATAACCAGATCACTTGACTGTGGACCATGAAGTTGAAACAAACTGAGCTACCCAACAAAATGAGTATTTAACTCATAAGTCATAGTGGGAAAAACACAACAGTGTTCCATAAAATGGAAATACTATTTGTAAGAACAGGACCAAACAGATCCTGCAAGAGTGCACAAATGGCTCAGCTCCCATGACATCAACTGCTATATTCCCTTTCTCGATACATAGTCTCACAGGAATTTCCTATGACTCCTATGGAATGGCCCTGTTTTAGTCAGTTTTATAACACCATGACCAAAATACCCAACCAAAACAACTTAGGGGAGGAATAATTTATTTGGGGCTCAAGGTTTCAGAAGTCTCAGTCCACAAATGATGACTCCATTGCTCTGGGCCCAAAAAAAGGCAGCACATCATGGGGGAAAAGCCCAGCTTATAGGAAAGCTTATGGTGGGTTCAGGAAGCAGTGGGATGGGCACAGGAATAATACTCCTTCTAGGGCATGCCCCCAGTGACCCACCCTCTCCAATCACAGTCCACCTGCCTGCAGTTAAACCCAGTTGGCCCATTCAAACTAGGATGGATTGATTAGGTTAGGCTCTCATAATCTAGTCACTTCACCTCTGAATATTTCTGCATTAACAGGAGTTTTGGGGGACACATCATATCCAAACAATTACAGGTCCCCAGACCAACATCATCAGATCATCACCTAGAGACTGATAAAAACAACCAGGGTTTGAGAAATAAAAAGTTCAGGTCTGACTTACAAATAACTTTAAAAGATAAACTAAAATGGATGTCTATAGTCTTTTAGCCTAAGTTAGGGGATATTCTTTTGGTCATTGAGGGAAATTCCCAGTCACCAAGAGGAAAATTTTATACTTCCTGTTCATACAACCATGAGTTTTGATGATTTAAAGGTTTTGATTCCCAAAGTAAAAATGTTTACATCAGAAAACCCAACAAAAGTTCTACTGAACTGAAAGCTCAGGTTAGTCCATGGCCACTTTAGTATCTTAATGCCACTGAACTGATAATTAAAGAAGAGAGTACTACATTGGTTGGAGTGCTGGGGAAAGAGCTTGGACCCTAAACAAGGAGCAGAGAAGAATATGCCCAGTACCAAAAAAGAAAAAAGAATACACCCAGAATTCATGCCTATATTTCCTCCAAACATTTCCATGTCCAATGGAAAAGGTAATAAAAATAAAACTAGTGACTTCTAGTTTGGGTCATGAGAGTAGCTACCACTGGACATCCTCTATTAAAAACAACTAGACATGAAACCCAAAAAGAATCTATGAAACCATCCAGAAGTAATCTATGAAGGTCTGTACTCCTTGAGAAAGGAGAGACACATAATAGAATGTCTACATTCATGCAAGTTCTCTCTCTAGGAAAATTACTTGGACCACAGTACAGGAAGGAGATCAGGCACAAAGCATCAGTTTTTCCAAATTAAGGATCAAAAGAGAAAAGTTCAAGACTTTATAGGCTAGGATATGAGTGAGGAGAACCAAGAGTGAAGCCCAGAGGCTTTCATGGCAATTCCCCACAGGTCCTGAGTCAACTCTGGGTATCAAGTCTACAAGGCAAAACTCTAGTTCATATTGCAGCATTAATAAGAGATTGTGAGGTTAGAAGAGATTTTGGAGGTTATGGAGTGTCTGGAATATTTTGCAGTTTGAGCCCAGGCAAAGTGGAAGCACCCTGCAAAACACCTGAGCATTCTATTAAGAACCTACAAAGATATTCCATAAAAGTGAGGGAGGTCTCATAAAGCTTCTGTTCTCAGCCATGCTAGTCCATGTTCACAGGGTCCATGAATGGGTGGCAGGGACAGATGATACTCATGTATGCAATAACCTGACTATTTCTCACCAAGTCATATCTAACAATCTCTAGTGCAAATACTTCTGACAGCAGAAGAAACCAATGATGAACCCTCAATATGGTACATCTGTCAAAAGGGGATAACCAAACATTTGGTGACACATATTTTGCACTGAATTCATTCTATGCTGAAGTGATGACTACCCTTAACACAACCAACATCTGCTTTGGATCTGGGATAACTCTGTTTGCTATAGAATACCTGTCCAGTATTACCTAAGAACTTACAATTGTCTTACAGGAGATCTCACATAGTATCACCTCCCATCAAGAAACACATTTAATGCTACAGGAGATATAGTAAGTATGCAGCTATGGGACCTGCTGATCTTACCACATATCACATTAACTGCCAGTCTACCTAACACAATGGCCAGATGACCATAGTCAGGGTAACCCACAAATAAGGAACCACAGTCTAGACTTAAGGCACTAGCTTCCAAGATGCAATATATGCACTAAACAATAGCCAAAGTATGGTGTGTTAGACCCAACAGCCGGCATACTTAAGTCCTGAATTGAGGGGTATTTTGTGGGACTGGCCTTTCCAACCACTTCAGTGACCTATTCTCAAAATTTTCTTTTCATCTCTCAAACTCTTAGGGTCCACAAAAACAAAGGAACAGGTCCCTTGGGTGGAAAGGATGTGATAATTCTACCAAAGAACCTAAGATTTCTCTCTAGGTCTTGAAGCTGTGATTGCTGCCTAATCCCTTTGGCATCTCATGCTGATGAATCAACAGACAACTAAACTAGTCATATCCTGAAAGACAGTAACTAATCCAAGTATTGTGGATATCAGCTAAATAACAAGGGCAAAGAGGAATATGACTGGAACTCATGGGATTCACTAGATGTCTTTAAGTATGTCAATGCCTAGTGACAACTGTGAACAGGCAACTGTATCATTAAGGGATCAAATGCCTGAGGAATCATGGTCTGGCTGCCCCACAAACAAGTGATCTAGACCAACTGAAATGCTGGTCAAATGTACAGAAAACCTAAAAAAAAAAAAAAAAAAAAAAAGGATGAGAAGACAGGAGATTATAAATGTAAAATTATAACCTTGTAAGCAGTTTCAACTATGAGGGGTCCATTATGTTCCACTAACTCTTCTAATAATTTTATAGTGATTTCAATGAGTCATCAACTTGATTCAAAAACAGATTTGACAATATGTTATAAGGTAGAAGTGAGCTGATCAAGGGATGGGCTGAAACAAATGCCACTAAAACCCTGAAGAAACCCTCTCAGCCTAACAAAAATTTTAGTCTTAACAGTGGTGTCTGCAACCTCCGTTTTTAGCATTGTAACGGCATTGCCTTAATCATGAGCAGTGTTCTCTCTCCTGAGTGCCTTCAATAATAGCACAGAACCTGCTCCAACCTCCTAAACCTCAGATGTATAATTCTGGAATGCATTCTTTCAGCTTCTTAGGAATTGGACTGCCGTTGTATCTAACAATGACCTCAATAATATACTTTTTGTTCATTTTTCTTCCTCTCCTACCTCATTCTCCCCAATTCCATTCTTTCTACTCCCAAATAAAGTAATTGTATCAAAGGATCTTGTCTTCAACTTCGTATATTGACAAAGCCAAACTAAGAGAAAGGGTACAAGATTTGTAGTTGATTACCCAGTACACACCCAAAAGAAGTATATAGTTGTCCCTCAGTATTCATGGAAAATTGATTCCAGGACCTCCCTACAGATACCAAAACCTGAAGATGCTCAAGTCCATTTAAAATGGAATAATATTTGCATATAACATGCACACGATCATCTCTAGATGTCTTATAATAACTAAAACAATGTAAATGCAATGTAAATAGTTGTTATATTGTGTTGGTTAGGGAATAATGTCAATAAAAAAGTCCATAATATTCAGTGAAGACTCAATCCATTATAAGACTTACTACATTTTTGACCTGCAGTTGGTTGATTCCACAAATGTAGAGCCCACAGATACAGAGCAGCTGACTATACACAAGAGGATGTGCATAGGTTATATTCAAATATTAGGGCATTTTACATAAGGGATTTGAGTGGCTATAATTTTGGTATATGCAGGGGTTCCTGCACACCCAATCCCCAGAAAACACGAAGAGACAACTGTAATTTCAGTTACAGGCAAGTATACCTAGTCAGTGGATTTGAAATTGTTTGATGGTCATACATAAAGATGTTGATAATTGTCAATGTGAAAATAAATTTCTAGTTAAAGGGTCGGGGTCCCATTTGATATTTTATTAGTGTTGAAGACATAGATGGCTGAGTAAATACTTAAAAAAAAATTAAGATGACATGCATAGAACACTTGAGTTGACACAGGCCCACAAAACATTAGGTGTACTATCTTACAATCAAGCAATTCCATTTCTGAGTATATATCATCTAGGAAAAAATGAAATCAGTAAATTGAAAAGCTATCTGCATTCCCAAGTTCATGGCAGCATTACTCATAGTAGCCAAGATATGCAATCAGCCTAAGCATTCAACAATGGATGAACAAAGAAAATGCAGTATATATACTCAATGGAATACTACGCATCTTTTAAAAAGAAGCAAATCCTGTATTTACAGCAATATGGATTAACATGGAAAATGTTATGCTAAGTGAAGTAAGCCAGAAACAGAAAGAAAAATCTCACATGTGGACTCCAAAATGGTCCATCTCAAGGGGTTTTAGAGATATCAGGTACTACTCTTTACCATTAATTTCCATTTCCTACACTATCATAGGAGGCTGATTCCAGAAAAGTCTAACAAATACATCAAACTTACAGCGTGTTAGTAAACATGACAACTTTGCTTGGATGTATAGTTTCTGCAATTACTTATGTTTGCTTAAGTTCTCTTAAAAAAAACTGTATCTTATCTCCTTCAAAAGTCAAACTCACAAGTCACATTATTGTCATCCTTTTCAATTAATTCCTCAATCTCAGAAAGTTATCTCTGTCCATTCTTACATACCCATTCCATGTACCTTTACTACATACTACTCTGTTATTATTGTTTATTAGTTTTTACCACTACAATGGAAATATCTTAAGAATTATAACTTAATTTATTCATTTGTGTATCTCTTATATCTAATGCAGTGACTTATAAAACATCTGATGACTAATTGTACCACAGAGGAGACAGTGTAACAACAAAATTATAAAGGAGGATAATAAGATATACTTAATATTTTTACTGTGAAAATTTTTTCACTCAACATATGATATACAAGAAACAAAAGGAATTTCCCTCTACTATACACAAATAAAGGCAACAATATTTCAAAGCAAATTTTTAAGGTTAGGGGATAGTTCAATATTCTTTTTAAAAAATCAGAAAAAAAATATATTACTGGTATTGTTACAATTCACATGATAAATGTAAAAAAATCAGAAAAAATAAACACTGAAATTTAACTAACTCAGCATCTTATACAGAAGAATTCAGAATAAAAGTGATTATGCTCAGAAAATAGCTAAATAATTTGCCTTAAACAGTTATGGATTGATATGTCTTATTTTAATTTTCAGAGCCCAGGGGATGATGCATGGATATTCATTTTTAAAAGAATAATCTTAACTGTTTTCTAATGAATCAGACTTTTTTGCATATTGACAAGCTGTAATATAGTTTCTATAATTTTCTTGTGTTTGCATAAGTTCTCTAAAAAACTATACCTTCTATGTGTGAATTTTTTTAAAAAATTAAGTGTTTTTCTAATAAATCATACTTTTACCATTTGATAAACTGTATTTACATGAGTTTAAAAATTTATTATAGCAAAAATAGAGAAATGAAAATTCAAAGGGAATAATTTAATAATACAAAAATTTGAAATATTTTGCCTACAACATTCTGCTTCTCAAATTCTTAAGCAAAAATCTATTGCCAGCTCTTACAAGATAACTGATCCTACTAACGCTAAATTAACGTGTTTTAGGGTGAGAAAAATGCATTATTCTAATATGGACCACCCAAAGAAAATATAAATCCTAAAATTAATATCCTACTTTTTGTTTTCATTTGACAGTACTTTGAGTTAATACATACTATTATGACACATCTTCCATGTAGTAATTTTACAGCACAATAAAATAATTAATGTGAAAAATTAATATACCTTCAAAATAAAACATAAAAGAAAAGCTAGTATTAAACTAAACACTACCTTAAAATTTTAGAAGTCAATGTAATTTTAATCATGTGTTCAGCTACTTACTTTTCAGATTTCTATCCAAATAGAAAAAAAAAGTAATTAACTGAAATTCAGACATGTGAAATATCATTTTTTATGGTATTCAATAATTTAAATGCTGCAACTAACTTTCCTAGTATGTCTATGTTGTCATTCCCAAACAAAAGAGACATAAAACATTAAGACACATAAGTAAAATTAAAAAGAACTCTACTTCATGTACAACTAGAGAAATAATCGTTGTACTCCATTTGTGTACAATGAACCAAAATAATATTTTAAAAAAAGAACTCTGGAAAACTAAAGGCCAGTAAGGTCCCTATTGGTTAAATGATTCCCTCTCTGAGTTATTACATAATCCTACTCTAGCATTCAAATTCATTTCAATTAACCCATATAATTAACTGTGTTGTATTTATGGTACAAAAACAAAACAACAAAAGCACTCCAGTGACAGATAAGGTGAATGATTTTCCCTTCATAATTGCAGGGAAAAAAATCTTCAAAATCTGGCAGGGTATTTTTTGGAAGAAAATAATTCACAATTATTCAAAGACTTTAGGTTACAAAGAGTAATATGTAAATTTATCTGTTCCAAAATAGGTAAAAATTAAAGATTAGTTTGTTATATAAAATAGGTTTTAAGATTTCCCAATCTTGAATAAATTTTAAAATTCAAGATACCAAATTTAAACAAACATATCTTCATAAATAACAGTATTTCTGGAAATTATTTCCCAATCTCAAAAAAAAAAGACCTCAATATGTTCAATACATACATACAGATAATGATACACTCAATTTCCCCTTACTTGCCTAGGAACTGTCCAAGTTTTCCCAAGTATGACTTATGCTGACTCTTAATTACATAATTATATGGTTCTATGTTTGGAATCAAGACAGTACTCTAAACTTGCTCAATTAAAATTTACCTGCAAAATAAAACCAAGAATCAAAGTGGGAAGGCATCAAGTTAAAAAGCTTCTGCATGAAGGGAGAGACTATGCAATGGAAGAAAATCTTCCAGCTACTTTTCTGATAGAGGGTTAATATCCAGAATATATAAACAGCTCAAAATATTTCACACCAAAAAAAAAAAACAACCCAGATGATCCAATCAGTAAGTGGGGAAATAGACATCTTTCAAAAGAAGAAATACAAATGGCCAACAAATATATGAAAAAAGTTCAACACTCTTAGAAATCAGAGAAATGCAAATCAAAACTACATTGAGTGATAGAGCACTAATCTCCAGAATCTACCAAGTACTCAAAAATCTTTACACCAAGAACACTAATAACCCAATCAATAAATGGGCCAAGGAAATGAACAGACACTTTACAGAGGAAGATCTACAATCAACAGATTTATGAAAAACTGTTCAACATCACTTGTTAAAAGAGAAATGCAAATCAAAACCACCTTAAGATTTCATCTTACCCCAATTAGAATGTCTTTTATGAAGAATACAGGCAACAACAGGTGTTGGCGAGGATGTGGGGAAAAGGGTACACTCTTACATTGCTGGTGGGAGTGCAAGTTGGTGCAGCCACTCTGGAAAGCAGTGTGGAGATTCCTTAGAAAACTTGGAATGGATCCACCATTGGACCCAGCTATCCCACTCCTTGGCCTATACCCAAAGGACTTAAAATCAGATCGCTACAGTGATGCAGCCACATCAATGTTCATAGCTGCTCAATTCACAATAGCTAGATTATGGGAATCAACCTAGATACCCTTCAGTAGATGAATGGATAAAGAAACTGTGGTATATATACACAATGGAATATTACTCAGCCATAAAGAAGAATAAAATTATGGCATTTGTAGGTAAATGGATGATGTTGGAGACTGTTATGCTAAGTGAGATCAGCCAATCCCAACAATCCAAAGGCCAAATGGTCTCTCTGATAAATGAATGATGATGCATAATGCGGGGGGGAAGGGTGGCAAGAATGGAGGAAGGATAGATAGCATAGAGGGAAGGGAGGGGTGGGGGCGGGGTGGGGGGTAAAAATAATAACAGAATGTGTGACAGATACCATTGCCCTGTGTATGTACATGCATGAACGCACAGATGGTATGACTCTACTTTGTGTACAACCAGTGAAACAATAGCTGTACTCCATTTGTGTTCAATGAATCAATAAGTAAAGAAAAAAAAACTACATTGAGATTTCATCTCACCAGAATTAGAATAGCAGTCATTAAGAAAATAAATAATAATACAATTAGCAAGGATGTGGGGAGAAAAGAACACGGATACATTGTTGGTGGGACTGCAAATTAACATAACCACTTTGGAAATCATTATGGAGATTCCTCAAAAGACTAGATATGGAACTACTGTAGGACACCGCTATTCCACTGTTATTTATTCAAAAAACTGAAAGCAGCATTTTCCAATATTTATAGCAGCACAATTCACAACAGCCTCTCTGGTGAATGGATGGAACTGGAGAACATTATGTTAAGTGAAATAAGCCAGACTCATAAAGTCATAGGTCAAATGTTTTCTCTCATATGCAGAAGCTAAAGCAAAATAAGGAAAAAGGTGGGGAACTCTATTTTGCTTGAAAAAATACAAGAGAAATTAGTACATTAGAGGACAGAGATAGGAGGAGAGGGAGAAGGGATGGAAAGAGGGAGAAACTATAGAAAGAAATTGACCAAATTATGCTATGTACATATATGAATATGCCACAGTGAATTTTGCTTTTATGTGTATCTATAAAGCACCAATTAAAAAGACAATAAACAGAATGAAGACCAGTAGAATAGTGAGTGGGAAAAGGAGACGAAGGGAAGAAGGGAAGGGAAAGAGGAAGTACTAGAAAAGGAGCCAATTATATTGCATGCATGTGTGGTTATATTAAATTGAACCCCGCTATTATGTGCAACTGTAATGACGACAAAAACATCTTTAAAACATAAAACAAATTCCAGTTCACAAGTAACTGCAATGACAAAATAAGGATCCTCCTTCCCACTAGATAACCATGTTCATGAATGTCAGGAATATCCACAAATTTAAGAGGAAAAAAAGTCAACCTGACTGTACAGTAGCAATGGCAAGAGTCTGGGAGTGTTGAGGGCAGGGGCATAAAGAGATTGGATCTGGTAGGTGCACACTGCATGCATGTGTGGAAATACAAGACTAAACCCCATGAATATGTACAATTAGTATACGTGAATAAAAATAAAAATTAATAAAAATATAAAATCAAATGAAAAATAGATACAAGTATAAAACAAAAGAAAGAAAACTATCATGATACGAGTTAATGACAGAGAAGAATAGATTTAAGTCTGACCTCTCCTTTATATCCTTTTAATAAACATCAGTCCTACAAGCACTCTGGATATAGCAATTGGATAGTTGCAATTATGACTGCATAGTAGCAAGTGAAACAACTATTGTAGGAAGAAAGACACCTGAAAAATATCAGTGGGTTATGGTAAAATGATATCCATTGGCTTTGAAACCACAAAAGACAGTATATCAAACAAATATTTTCAAGATACAGAAGGTTGATGAACCACATTTCCTAAGTAAAGTTACTGAAAACAAAGAACCACATCCTTGGTCACAGAAACATTCTACATTTTAACATTGTCTCTTGGGGAAATAATCTGAAAATCTAGATTACTTTAGCATGTTTTCATTGTGAGAGGTTGTTGTCCTTTTGCTTACCACGTTATTCTAGAACTGGAGCATCTAAAACAAGGTAGTAATGACTGGGTATCCTATTTATCATTTGTTGCCAAACAGATGCATAAATGATCTGAGGTTTCATCTCCCTCTACTGAAAAACAAACAAACATGAGTATGTTATAATTTTTGAAGTATTGTGGGTCTTCCTGACTTACTTGAGACTTATTTTTAAAGTCCTACTTCCAACAGGACTTTTATTTAGTTCCTAAAATTCAAAATATAAAGGGTAAAGAGGGAACAAAATAGAAACAAGTTATACAGTTATACTGTGTATACAATTATATATGAGAACTAAAACATCTTTTTTTAGTCATCGAGCAGTATATATCCATATGGAATACACACATCCTATTCTTTATGTAGAAGTATAATTGTCTCTTAATCATAAATCCTATCTTTCCAATAACCATTATACTAAATGTGTGCATATATGTGTCTCACCCTGTTTCAGATTCTTACACAATAGCATTAATTTCAATCCTAGCAACAAAAAATGAAATTTTATGATTTCATGAAAATACTTTCAAAACAAATTAGCAGCTTTACTCAGGTAACTATTATTTCTAACAGTGAGCACTGAATATATGCCAGGTACTACTGAATATGTTTACAGGTTTTAACTTGTTTAAACCTCATGATCAGCCAATGGGGTAATTATTATGATCTTCATTTTACAAATAAAGAAGCAGAGGCAAAAAGAAGTTAAAAGTTAACCCACAATTTTACAATTAATAAGGGATGAAGCAAGTATTCAAACTGAGGGAGACAGGCCTTAATACCAATACTTTAAACTACCATCAATACCAGTGGTTCATAAATATGTTATTACTCACTAGTTTGTATAATAAAGATTAATTCTGACATTCTGAATGTCTAGCTATTACCTAAAATTTAAAATGCCAAACTCCTCTCTAGAAAAGGGCCATCATTCCAGATTTCTTTCAAAGATTTCTTCCTATTAAATAAACAGCTACAGGGGAGTAGGCATACATCACTATCAAGCACTACCTTATTGACCAAGGATTACCAAACACTTTTGTGTTTTTTTCTGAACAGTTACTACATTTTCCAGTTCCCATGATTGTCTATTCAAGGACTTCCAGGCAAGAAACAAGTTATATAGTTATACTGTGGTATATAGTTTTTAAAACAATTTTAAGGGCAAACAATTTTTTAAAAATGAAAAAAAATCTTGAATAAAAAGACAAGCAAATTTTGTTATGAGGAATATGTTGGCGAATGAAAACAATTATCCTTAATATTTAAACACTGATATGTTAAAATAGAGTGGAACTATGGAAAAGTCAAGAAACCAATTTTCTAAATGTATAGGGTACCACTTTCTACCAGTAGAATAATACCTGACCAAAATTTTTAGAATATATTATACCTCTAGGTCATTTCTAACATGATACTTCTATTATTATATTTAATTGAGTTTGGCCCAGGGTTATTAAAATTCATTATAAGTTTGGTCTAAACTCCAAACTTCTGCGTTTGAAGTTTAGATCATACTTGTATACTCTCAAAAAATAATTCAGGAAGTCACCCACAATAAGGTCTAGAACAGTGGTCCCCAACTTTGGCTGTATATCAGAATCACCTGAGGAGCTTTAAAATCCCAGTGGCAATGCTATAGTCCTTCATAAGTTAAAACAGAATATCTGAAAGAAGGCACAGGCATCAGAATTTTTTCAAACTTTCCTTTGTTAATTTCAATAGAGCTGTGCTAAGCATTAAATACATATAAAAACTAATACATATAATATATATAAAAACTCAGCATAGTGCCTGGAACACAACAAGCACTTAAAACATTAAATACATATAAAAACTAATACATATAATACATATAAAAACTCAGCATAGTGCCTGGAACACAACAAGCACTTAAAACATGGGAGCTGCTTGTATCACTCCATAATCATTGCTATAATAATAAGATTCAAAAGTTAGAATGAAATGGCCAATTTGAAAGCATTTACAGATTATAAAATATATAAATATGAATTCAAATTAAACACTTTTTTTTGCAGTACTAGAGATTGAACCCAGGGGTGCTTCACCACTGAGCTATATCCCAGCTCTTTTTATTATTTTTTTTTATTTTGAGACAGAATCTTACTAATAAGTTGCCCAGGTTGGGCTCGAACTTGGTGATCCTCCTGCTTCAACGGCCCGAGTTGGTAGGGTTACAGGTGTCCCCCACCACACCCAATTTCATATGACACACTCTCTAAGAGTACATCAATAAAAACAAGACACCTCTACTCATTGAAAGAATGTAACCTATTATTATGTGAGTTATAATATGGAATATGGAATAAATTCTATTTATGAAGTCAAAACAATCATTAAGCAGGGACATTCATTACAAAATAGCCTACAAAACCCTTAGTAATTAATCCATTGTGAAAATGAATATAATCAGATAATACTACAGTACATAACATACTAACATTTTAACATTATAGAATCAGTCTGATGTCTAAAAGATTTAAGAGAAAATAAGCTAGAGTTGGTTTACTCTATATATTTTAAGTGTTTAGCAACATCCTAGAGAAAACCTTGCTTTTCTTTGGTTCTTCGAAATCAGCCTGGGAAGTTTCCTAACAATAGCATGATTTATTAATCTGAAATGTAGGGACCGTGGGACTTTTCTGAAACTTGAAATTATTTGTAAAATGTCATGCAGGTGTAGTTAAAATCCTCAACTTTCACTATATCCTGAAAAGATCACCATTCAAAAAGGTGAGAATATTGAAATATCTTAAATCCAAATTATATCCCAGTGTAACTATTCACCCATATTTTCAATTATTTCCTTTCAATATGATATTTTCAATTTGGGTAATTTCAACACATGCAAACTTAAAGAATCAAAAACAGAATCTAAAGAAAGAATCTACTTATAAAAAAAATGACTACTTACCTTGTAAGTTTTCTGAAATAATTTTTTCATCAACATGCAATGCTTTTAATCCTGTTCTTAAATCCAACGTGCTATTATTTTCTTGTACTTCTTCAGATGGTAATTTTTCAAAAATGTTTTCAATCCAGTTGGTATGATTTTTCAAATGATCAGGCAGTTTCCAAAATGAAGGTGCTGCACATGTATCAAACACAGTAGTACTTTGGGGATTATGTTTTCCACTACCAACTTTATTTCTCAGTGTTAAATTTCTAGAATGCAATTTTTTCCTAATACGTCTTTCCCTTAAGAGGCTCTTAAGGACATCCTTCCTTTTTATAGGTTTCTGCTTTTTCAGGTTTTGGTCTTCAGTGCATATACAATTTATATGTTCTTTTCTGTAACAATTTTGATCTAACAATGCACAAAAAGGCTTGCTCCGTAATTTATATTGGATTTTAGTAGATCCAGTGGTAGTAATTGCATCAAGATGAGCCGAATCCTTAGAATACACTGCAAGACCAGATGCAACTAATATGTCTGCCAAACTGTTTTTCTCATGAATGACATCTACTTTGAGTTTTGTTTCAAAACCACATTCCCTAAACTGAAAAACTAAGCCTGGTTTGCTTAGGAAATCTTGAAAAAAACTTTTGACTTCTTCATTCCAGTGTTTCCCTGTAACAGGTAAGATGCCGTGTAAGATACACGGATAACTTAGCCTTGGCAAATGCAAAAGTTCCTCAGGAACAACTTTAAGATTTATTATGTCTGGATAAGTTATATAAAGAGAAAATCCATAGTCAATGAACACAAGATGTAAATACCTATCAAAGACTTCAGAAATTTCTACTCTATTCCATTGATCTTCCAACTCGTATTTGAATAAACAACTAGAACCAGGAATTATGAGTTCTTGAGGCATTGTTTGTAAGGTTTCTGGTAGGTCGGAAAGCAACATAAAAATATATTTCATTGTGTCAAAGAAATCTTCCAACTGAACACAGAAGTCTGACGGATCAGAAACAGCAGTGGCAATACCAGAATATTGCCTACCATTTTGGAGTTGTGCCCAAGTAAATGATCTTATTGCACAAGATGACATAAGAGTCTGAGATTCCATGTTGAAAATTATTCCTGAAGATTGAAGTTTGTTTTCTTCAACCTGATCCATACTGAAACTTAAATATTCCAAAAGTAATATGCCATCTACCAAAATTTCTACTTCCCAAGCAGAGTCTAAATATTTCAGGAAAAGAACATTTATTTCCAAATGAGCAAATAAACACACAATGGACTCAAATGGTTTGTTCCTGGAATTTTCAAACCAAATCCATTTACAAGGCACAGCTTGTTGTGGAATATTTCTGATTTCACCACTAAGCCCCTTGGTATTATTTAAAGGCACTACTTCACATCTACCATGATCTACTAAAAAAACGAGCACTTTCCCATCAATACACTTTTTTTCTACTTTTGATCGATACCACTTTAAAGTTTTTTTAGATTTTGCCAAGCATTCTAAACCATTTTCAATATTTTCCATTGATAAGAAAGAAGGGTTTTTTTCTTCTTTAGCAATTAATAATGTTAAATCTGATAAGATTTTTTTATTTTTGGATAACTTCACATAAAATCTTCCACTCTTTGAAACATAAAGTATTTCAGCTTTTTCGAGCTGTCCAGGTCTCAACTCTTCGAAAGGAATTTTAACCAGCTCTTGGTAGGATGGCTGAAGGATCACAGAACCTTCATATTCACTTGATCTTTCCTTCCTCATTTCATTATCAACACCAGGACTCACCTTCTGAGAGACAACATGAGGCATTTGCAACACTGTCGTCTGTAGTATTTGTGAACATGCTGTCCATTTCAGTAGTTCATTAATGACACATTTGTCATCACAAATGATATTTACTTCCCATTTCTGATCATGCTTTTTCAAAAATTCACAAGAAACTGTTTTGTTACTTACTTTTGAAGCAAAATAATCCACGGTTTTGCTGTCCCATATTTCATCAGGCTCATTCCATTTTAATCCACTAAGAAAAGAATGAATTCCTAGTGGAGGAATAGTTAAGAATTCCTTCTTAAGTTCATAAATTTTGGATGTGTTTACTATTGCAGTATTGCCATAGTCAATAAATTCTACTTCAAAAGAATTATCTGGCAAAATATTCTTAATTACTGCCCTGTAAACAGCACTGTCACCAGAGTACTCTGCAACTACAAGATCTCCCACCAGCAGTTTAACTGAGTTTTGCTTTTTCACTCTGTTTTCTCCTCTTTCATTTAGAGCATCTGCAAGTCTGATGATTACATTTTCACTCTCGGCAAGCTGAATATGAAAACTTGCTGGACTACTGATATTAGATACATACCCTTTTACTTGAGCATTCAAGTAAATTCGGGGTTGAGGAAGGTCTTTGATCTGTGGTCTCATAAGTTCATATGGGTTTTGTGAGGTTGTTTGAGTTAACCCACCAATTAATGACTGTGATACAACCTTGACAGATTTTTCTCCCATATCACTTTCATCAAGAATATGTGCAGCTCCAGGCACAATTTTTACACTTTGATTTTTAACTCCATCTTTCAATAACTTCTTCACTTTGTTTTTTGACACAGGTTCAATTTTGTAACAAACTGATGGTTTCAAAGGTCTGTCATATATACTTTGAGGATGCACTAATTTCTCCATTTTGTTTTCAGAATTTGTTACTAGACTAGTTTTATTTTTCACATTATGGTGATGGTTTTTTTCTGTTTTGCTTTTCGAAGAAGCAGCCAGCTTCTTATTCTCACTTAATTTATGACTCTTTTCCCTGTATTGTGCTTGGTCAGAATGATGTTTTTTTCCATAATCATGAAGCAACATTTTAATTTTCTGATTTATATGTTGATACCCATCATATAATTCTATACCAAGCTGGCCATCTGATTCCCTGGACAATACTACTGCCTTCAATGGTTTTCCCAAGAAATTGTTTTCAAACCAGCTATTGATTTCTGCTGGAATATCTACATCTCTAAGATCTGATAAAAAACACTTAATAGCTTGCATAGGTATAAACAGCAACTCTGGAAACTGACTTGAAATGGCCCTCAACATGTTTTCTTCTACTAACTGCTTATTTCCAAAATCCACAAAATAGACAAGAAAGTCAGATGACGAATCTGTTCGCTTTGCTAAAGCTCTATATGAGAAACCATCCTCTACATATTTACATATGCACAATCTCATTTTATGAGAATTGTATTTTGGACAATTTTTAAGGCTAATCATCTCTGTGATTTTTGTTTCCAGCATCTCTAGATCTTTATCATTTCTACTAAGCTGGCAATAAAACTTTTTGGGACTGTATATGTGAGATATATACACTTCTTCTTCACTTCCAATTTTTATGTTAAAGGAAGAATAATAGAAACTGTAAAGGCTAACTGAAGATGAGAGGGGCTTTGATAACATGCTATACTGTGCAGAGCCACAATTAATAAATTCTTTTACACTAGTAAATGAGGATTTTAAATCCACCAAATTACATAAACAGTTTGGATGTTTAAGAACTAAAGCATAGATAATACAAGTCAATAATCCTTTAGATGAAATAATAAAATTTCCAAAGTCTCTGCATGCTTCTCTTGTCCAACTAAATAATGCACAACTGATGGGTTCAACTAAACAGTTAAGACAACATCTGAAGGCTTGACCTTCTAAAAGAAGAAAATGTGGATTAATTGCACAAAGATCTTTAATTAAAACTCTTTCTTGGTAACCATAGTCAACAAATATTATATCAACTTCTTTTGTTGATACATGAGTCAAAATAGCAGCTCTGTACCACTTCCCATCTTTGGAATATTTAGCAACACAAGCAATCTGCCCAATCTGATAAGGATCAGAATGAATGCTATAATAATTCTGTATTTGTTCCATCAGTAATTTTAGGTCTTCTAACTTACATTGTAGCTGGCATGAAAAATCACCTGGGCCATAGTAATAAGAGCATTTAACTTCAAGAACTGTTCCTGGTTTAAACATATATTCCTTATAAGTCCATGGCAACCTAGGTCCCACAGACAAGGTGAAAGAATTTTTTAAATCTGAGAAATTAACAGTTGGTGACATAGACAAAGGTGAAGGATTTTCTTCCAGCTTATTTGAATGGTGCTTTTTCGACTTGGGTCCTTCAAGAAGGGCAGATACGACTTTCTGAATATTAACTTTGTCTTTGGATTTTAAATTTAAAAAAGAATATTCACTTACAGATTTTGGAAAACATTCTGGTTCTACTTCCCAATATTCTGCATACCCAGCTTGTAACATAAGAGAAACAACATCAATATTTTCTGAGGCTTCAATACTCTGAATATTTACAGTGTACTTGTCATCTTTTTTTGCTATAACTTGAAGCAAAATTTCTTTGTTCAAAACAATTTTTTTAAAATAATCAATTGCTGCCTTTACCCACAAATCTTCAACAGGAAATATATGTGCAAGTGAACAGCACATGGCTAAGGCAGGCAACTCACAAAATTCTGGAAGCAAAATTTTTACATCAAAAAATGGTATGGAATCAGTATTTCCATAATCCAAAAAATAAACATTAATCTCATAACCATTAATTTCAGTTATGACAGCTCTGTAAAAACATCTGTCCTTGCTGTATCTAGCACAACAAAATAATCCAGGTTCAGGATTTCTTAGAATTAGTTCATCATTTTCACACAAATCATAAAATTTGTTTATATTTCTCATTATATCTTGAAATTCATTATGATGGGCATTAGTGCGCACCCAAAAATTTGATGGGTTTAATACATAGGCTACAAAAGCTACATAGGCAGCCTCCATCTCCATTTCTACAGTTTTAATAGGAAAACCTACTTTTAAAATGTCTTTATTTAGACAGTGTACTGACTGTTCAATATTTCCAATAAAACCTTCAATTGCAAAGCTGTTTATGTCAGAAGCACTTGTCTCACTCAAAATGTTGGAGATTTTTGAATCAGACACTGGACAAGATACTTGTGTGTCTATAGTCTTCGGCAGGCACTTAGAATTAATTGTAGGCTCTTGAGTTTGTAATGTTATGTAATACAAATTCTCATCCTTATTAAAACAATCAATGTGTGCATATACTATTTGTCCTAATAAGGCTTGTTTAAATACACTCAGTTGAAGTTTTCTTGCATCTCTGTCTGGACTGTGTAAATATGTCAGAGAACATGGAAATGAAAATAATTGTACTAAAACAAAATCCTGTTTCAGCTTCTTTACATGAATTGAGGGTATAGCCTCACTACTGCCGTAATCCATAAACCAAATTTTTACTTGATTATTGGGCAAGAGTTGTTGAAGAATTCCTCTATGCCATTGTCCATTTCTCCTTTTGGCAACACAAAGTAGTCCAAAATTATCACATGTGGGGCTCGTTTCTTGACTGATAATATCATAATGCAAAGTCATACACACTGTCAAGTTTTCTAGCTCTGGAATCCATTTAATTAATTGACAATAAAATTTACTTGGGCTCAATGCTGATGATACCTTTACACTTTCCAAACATCCTACTGACAAAGATGGCTGCAAATTATCCAGAATATGTTGAACATCAAGTAAAGTATCATTACTACTTAATGGCAATTCAGATTCTTTATGTTGTAATAAATCTGGCATTTGATGAGGGAATTCTTTTAACATTTCCACAATAAGACGAAATGAATCTCCATCAATAAATCTTCCTAACTGGAATTCAAGAGCCTGGGATATAACTTTTGGCACTTCAAGAAGAATCATTTGCAAAGGCAAAATAGCTTGCACATAACCTTTCAACTGTATTCCTACTAATGACTTAAAATAATTCAAAGCCTTAGGACACCATTTTTCCCCAAGTGGAAGTATATTGGCAAAAATTCCAAATACTACCCGGGGTGGTAGATCAAATAAATTATCACACGCTGAAGCAACATGCATACCATCAACTCTTAGTTCTTCTCCACGATCTATGAGGAGTACTGTATACAGTTCATTTTTCTTGTCTACAACTCTTCCTCTCTGCCATTCTCCAGTTGCTCTTTCTTCTACCAAACAAAATTCATCAATGTTCACATTATTTTTTACTTTTGGAATATGTTGAATTTCCCTCTGCAATATGTGGTAGTCAAACTCACACTCACTATTATTTCTGCCTTGAAATTTCACCAGAATATTCTTGGGAAGACATTCAATATGTGACACTGTTAGATCCACATCTAAAAATGTCGGGAACAAAGATGTAGAATCCATTTTCTAGAAAGCAAGTAAGTATGAATTAGTTTCTGAACAGATAACTGCCAAAATTAAATACAGTGAGCCTTATATAAATTTGGTATATTATAAACATAAGTCTTAAAAATAATTCCATGCCTGTATTGTACCAAATTAAACATGTTGGCAAAAATTATATATACTATACAAGATTCTGGTAAGATAAACAAAATATAGCTATCCACTACCTTCTGTATTTTTTAAAAAATCCACTGAAATAACAAGAAATCAAAACAAAAAAATAGAGAGGATTCAGATGTGGTAGTGCACATCTGTAATCCCAGTGACTCAGGAGGTTGAGGCAGGAGGACTGCAAGTTTGAGGTCAGTCTCAACAATTTATCAAGACTCTCAACAACTTAGTAAGACTCGGGATATAGTTCAGTGGTAAAGTACCACTGTGTTCAATCTCCGGTACCCCACTAGAAAAACAGGGAAAATATGCATCCATCACTGGAAAACAGAAAAGAGCAATCTTTATTTTTCAGAAAATTTAACAAATTTCTATTAGATATTAGCTATGTTATAACAAAGTACCAAACAATTCTCAGCAGAAACCTCCTCCACCTCCTTTGAGAAAACCACATTTCCTTATGTAGACTCCAACAATCCATAATCCAAGAGAGTAAGTGCAAGAAGCTAGGGCAGATGAAGAACCAACAAGGGGATACATGTTAATTAGCAATATTTGGACCCTATTAGAACCACTCTGTGAGTCTACGATTTTTTTTTTGATTGAGGGCAATAGACTGGGGCCTAGGCACCATTAAGGGAAGCTAAGCACAGAAAGATACTGAAACAGGTTAGGTATATTCAGGTTATGTCACTGGAATGGCTGGCCATAGAAAAGGAAAGAGGAAAACATTTGTAGCATAGAAGTAGTCTCTCTACCACAGCTAATCTCCAGATTTGGGGGATTCTAAAAATAGTAAGACAAATATTCAAGGTATAAAATATTTCCCAAATTCAGGCAAGAACATTCACCTGTAAGAAAACACAGCTCAACTCTTCCTTCACCAAGTTAACAGTTGGCACATACCAATTTCCATCTATGAGGATGAAAAAGAAAAATACTGAACCTTTAAAAAAAAAAAAAAGAGTGAGAGAACCCGCTTAAAAGAAACCTCAGAAATTTCCCCCCCAGGAATAAATGAATTGAAAGAAATAGCAAAGAATTTCTTTCCAAAAATCTGATTCCTATTCTCAAAAGCATCAAAAAAGGATAATGTATATTTATCAGACATAATAGTTGTGAAGATGTAACAACTGAGGTTAGGAAAAACTACATACACTCACAAAAAAAAATTGAAAACTACAATAAGGAAAGTGAACCCAAAATAAAGATAAAGAAAATTTTTACATAACACCCAAAAACTCAGAGGAAAAGGATAAAAAGATGAGAGAGAAGCATACTGCACAAGATTATGAAATCAAGTGTTAAGGTACTATTTTTCCAAATCTCCAAAGAATTCTCCACATCCTTTGAGAATGAAGACATCAGGGCCTAAAGTGCAAAGAACCAAGCAGTTCTCTGCAACCCTCAACCCTGATTGGGGATAGGGATATGCTTATAAGGCCTAAAACCACAAAGAAGTCAGGGACAATAGAAGCAACAATAATTACAAGATATATCTCATATAAATGGAAAGTTACAAAAAAGAGTCGTACAGTCACATTCTGAGAAATTACTTTCTCAGAAAAACAATTTTGCATTAGTCCCATAGACCAAGAATTCAGGGTTCAAGTAGGTGGGGGTGGAGGTGTTAGCTTTGAGTGGGCTCATGTAGAAGGGGGCCAACTTCACACAGGGTGAGGTGTCTGAACAAAAATGGGGTAAGTCTGGGCTAATTTTCAAGTCAGCCCATAACAAAAGTATAAATGTTACCTTAGAAAAAAGATCAAATAAGAGAACAGATGTGCTTTCTGGGATTTAAGAACCAAGTCTACAAACTGAAATAGAACACCAGAAACCTAGAAAAAGACATAAGGTCTAGGAACATCTCAATAACTATGGCTTTTATTTCCTTCTAGGTAATGAATTTGGAGTCATAATCAGTATGATATCATTCATAGAAATTCCTGGCTATGCGTACTTGACTCTGGAGTTTCTAAGAATGAAATGGGCAACACACTCAAGGTTTTAAATTAGAATAAGCAAAAAAAAGCCTTGAGACACAAAAGACCTTCTTAAACCTTTATTATTTAAAGTCAGACTTTGACCAAATTCCCAGGTTATAGTTTATAGCTTTATATTCCTCACATGAAGGCTGGGGAGGTTGATCAGTAGTAGAATGCTTGCCTAGCATGCACAGGCCCTGGGTTCCATTCCCAGCACTGCAATTAAAAAAAAAATGATTTAAATAAGAGTTGATCATGTGAGTGGAAGGCAAGATACTCTTAAGAAAAGATCCTGTATTATAGATGCAGACTTTCTTCCTAGTATTTACCTAAAGATTCCTAGAACCACTCATCTGAATAAATGGAAAAGTAAAAATACACAAATCTTTCAGGGTTACTCTTTTTAGGTATAAAATGTAGTCATATCCAACAGGACTCTTTTATTAAATGCAAGTGATATAAATACTAAAAGCTAATAAAATCCCAAAGACACAAGGTAGTTAAATGAACAGGTCACTCCAACCACTAGAAACCTACTCCACACCATTATCCATTCCCTGAACAAAACAGTACTCGCAAAGTCACCAAGTTCCAAACAACTCTCATTCTAATTTAGGCACTACTTAGGGCCTCGACTATTGTTTTCCTCTTCCCACTTTCTTTATATTCAGAGTAATTTCTAGATTCAGGTATTTAGTGATATTAATGTGGTGAAAATAAAATGGAATACAGTATTTCTAAATCTGTGTATTTCAAAATGAGGGTTTCAATTGCTTAGCATTCTCTGCTGAAGTAGTTCTCAATTAGGGGCAATTCTGGTCCCCAGAAAACAGGTGGCGTTATGTAAAGGCATATTTGGTTGTCACAACCACAGGTAGAAGGTAGGTGCTACTGGTAATGGGTAGAGACCAGAGATGCTGCTAAAAATGCACAGGAGACTCACACACACACACACACACACACACACACACACGCAAATTATCCAGTCCAAAATGTCAATAATGCTGAAAGCAAAACTTATTTAGTGAAAGCAAAACTAAATACCAGGTAGGAAGAAAAAGAACTATTTTTTAAACTACTTAGAAGAATTGGGAGAAAATAGGGAGAAAATTTTTCTAATCTTGCATTAAGAAGGTTTCTTTCAAGACATGAAATCCAGAGGTCTGATAAGTAACTTGATCTACAAAATGTACAAGGATCTCTTAAATTCAACAATAAAAAGACACATAATGCAATTTTTAAGTGGGCAAATGATTTGATTAGACATTTCTGAAACAAAGATATGAATGGCTAATAAGTATATGAAAAACTGTTTATTATCATAATTAAATGCAAAATAAAACCGTAAGAAGATACCAGTCTGGAACCACTGGGATGGCTGATATTCAAGAAAATGGACAATTATAAGTGCTCTCAAGACTATGGCAAAATCAAAACTCTCTACATTGTTAGAGGAATTATAAAATGGTATAGCCACTTTGGGAAACAATTTGATGACTCCACAAAAAGTTGAACAGTAATTCCACTCTTATATATACACCCAAGAAAAGTAAATACATAATATGTCTATACAAAATCTTCCCCAGGATTATTCATTGAATAACTCAAAGTGAAAATATCTATCAAATGATGAATGAATAAACACAATGTGGTATATTCATACAATGGAATATAATTTAGCCTTTTTAAAAAAGTGATACACCCATGAATGTCACAACATGGATAAATCTTGAAAACATTATGCTAAGTGAAAGAAAACATATACAAAAGGCTGCATATATGATTTATAACTTAATTTATGTGAAATGTCAAGAATAGATAAATCCACAGAGATACAAAGTAAACTACTGTTATCAGAAGTTAAGTGGAATAGAGTATTAATGAGAATTCAGTTTCTATTGCAGATGATGAAAATTTCTACATTAGACATTGATGATGATGTACAACTTTGTGCATAAATTAAAAACCACTGAAATTTTTCACTTTAAACAAGTGAATTCCATGGTGTGTGCATTGCATATATAAATGAGGGGTTTTTTTAAATATTGTTTTAGTCAAATTCTTTTTGTAATGAACTGGACTTTACGAAAGAAAGCCTCTGTAGTAGACTACAAAATTCACTATTTATTCTATTGATGGTTTATTTATCCTCCCACTTATTTGAACAAATTCTCTTGAAAACAAGAATTTTTCTCGAATGTGTTTCTATTGTCTATATCCAATTCCTAGAATTATCCCTTTCACATAGTACACATTTAATGAGTATTCTTGAATGAATGACTAAGGGACTTATGTCCAGATACAACAGGCAGGTACTAATCAGTGCAAAAAAAAAACAAAACAAAACAAATAAGCTAACAGAAAAACACACAAAAAAATGACATTATAATTCATTTTAAAGTCTGTTAACTCTACAAGACAGTCAATCTCACTGGTTATCAGGAAAATAAAAAATTTTAAAAAGAGATAACAACATTTGCCTATCTAATGGGGTAAGTCTGATCACACTGAGTATTGAGGAAGACAATGGAGAATAGGAATTTCAGTATATTGCTGGTAGGAGACCATCTACCCTAGAAAACAGTTTTGTCATACCTCATAATACTGGTATTTGTAATACCTCATAAAGTTAAAGACCCTGCACTTGTACCTCTGGACACTTCCCTGAATTAGTATCCTAGGTCTGCCATAACAAAATACCAGAATCTGGGTGGGTTCAACAGTAGAAATCTACTTTCTTCTAGTTCTGGAGACCAAAATCTGAAATCAAGACGTCAGTAGGGTTGGTTCCTTTAGAAGTCTTGAGGAAGAATCTGTTCCATGACTCTCACACCTTGCTTCTGGTGGTAGCTGGCAATCCATGTCATTCCTTGGGTTGCAGGTATGTTAGTCTAATCTCTGCTTCTTAACTTCACATGGCATGCTCCCTTAGTGCCAATGTCCCAATTTCCCTCTTCTTAAAAGAACACTAGTCAAACTAAGGCTCACTCTAAGGAACTTATCATAATTTCATTTACATCTATAGATTCTATTTTCAATTTAAGATCACATTCACAAACACCAAAGTCAAAACGTCAACCTATCTATTCAGGAGACATAATTCAACCCATAAAACTCTCTTACAGAAACAAATGTACAAAGATATTCCTTATATCACTGTTTATAAGACTAAGAACCTGAAAACTAATTGTTCCTTGGCAGGGCAGTAAATAATTTCATGTAGCACCATATAGTTACTGAAATGAATAAAGCTATATGTATAATTTCCTATCACAAAAAAGTAACATGAATAAAAAGTTATAAAATTACATTCATTAATATGATGACATACTAATTATATGTTTTGATATAATGCATTACAAGATTAAGTGAAAATGTATAAAATATGCATACTCAATTCAGAGAACTAAAGTAAATATGACAAAATAACAATATCCATTACTCCTAGATTCAAGGACTTATTTTATATTAGTACTTTGTGTACTTTTCTACATGTTTTAAAAAGTTCAAATTTTTTTTAAAAATTAAGAATGCACACATGGACTTCTTTTCCCATGGTTTATTTTGAATGGAAATAATGTTTCCTTCTTTCAGGTTTTTCTACTTCCCAGATTTTTCTGTAAATAACCATACACTCATTTCTTTTGATTGAAAAAAAAAACCTGAAATGAAACTCTTTTCAAAATGCTGTCAAGTTAAAGGAAATTTAGAAAAACATTTGAAACACTTCAGAATATGTTCATATGATCTTCAGAATAATCTGGTCTTAAGACAGAAACCCAAAAGCTATAAAGGAAATGATGAACAGTGGCAGGCACACTCACACTAAAATTCCCACAGAGAAAAGAATATCACATGAACAAATGACAGATTAAAAATGCTAACATGAAATAAACACAAAAAGTATTCTTAAAATTTTAAAAATGTTCCATATCACTAAGCGGAACACAAGTAAAAAATAATGATTAATCCCTCTTTCATTCACAAGATTAGCAGAAAATAAGTAAATAATTATATCAAGAATAAGTAAGGAACAGGAGAATAAAAGCTCACAGATTCCATTGTAGCAAGATATATTGTTTTATTTGTCCCATAAACTTACAGTAACTATTAAATCATAAAACACATCTTTTGATTCAGTGACCCCATTCGTGGTAATCTATCTTTATGAATATAAGAATAAGTACTGAAGATTTTAACTGTAACACTTTATAGAAGAAAAGTGTGGCTAACTTTTACAGCATCTTTGTAGAAGAAGATTATATTTCTTTATAGAAGAAAATCCACAAAACACTGCCAAGAGAAATCAAAGATACCCTAAATTAATGAAGAGACTCAATACTGTTAAGGTATCAATTGTCCCCAAATCCACCTATAGAATTGACACAGTCCCAATCCAAATTCTGAGATTTTTTAGCAGAAATTTAAACATTGATTCTAAATCTTGTATGGAAATGCAAAGGAATAAAACAGGCTAAATAGATGAATTTAAAAAGAAAAACTTTGAAAAAGAACAAAATCAGAGGACTTGTACTACCTGATCTTAAGACTAATTACAAAGGTGAAGTGCTCAAGACACTTGAGTACTATTATTGTGATATGAGTATGAAAACATATTTCATGGGAACAGATCAGAGAATAGAAAAATAAGATCTTCATATATAAAGTAAATAAACAATGAAGTGACTTACAATGAAGGTTTTAAGCAATTTAAAAAATGATGCTGTAAAAGTTAGCCACACATCAAAAAAATTAAAACCTGACAAATAAAAAAAATCAAAATGAATCACAGACTTACATATAAGAACTAAATAAATAAAACTTTTAGAAAATCTTAATTACTTTGAATTGGCAAATATTTTTAAATAGGACACACACACAAATTAAACTATCAAAGGAAAAAAATCAGTATCTTCAAAAGACACTTTTAGAAAAATTAGAAGGAAAGTCACAGGAAATATTTGCAAAACACAGAGGTAACCTAAAACCTGTGTCTAAAATATATAAAGAACTTTTACAAACTCAGTAATAAGAAGAGAACCCAATTCACCATGGGCAAAATATCTAACAGTTGCATCATCAAAGAAGATATGTGAATGGAAAATTAGTAAGTGAAAAAAGATGCTCAACATCACTGCCATTGGGGGACTAAAATTAAATCACATCAAAACAGCATTACACATCTAAAAGAATAGTTGAAACACTGGTATAGTGAGGATATGGAGTAGCAATTAGACATGTCATAGACTACAAATGGAGATATATATGATGTGTAAAATGGTATTACCACTTTGGAAAGGTTGCTAGATTCTTAAAAAGTCAAAAAGATAACTTCCACATGACCCAGCCTGTCCATTCCTAGGTATTTACCCAAGAGAAATGAAAAGTGAAAGGCGAAAACGTGTAGGAGACTATCCACAGCATATATCTAACAACCAAAAACTAGGAACAATTCAAGTGTCCTTCAACATAATAAAAAAAACAGATGGCAAGTATTCAACAATACGAAAAGTATTTACACACACCACGAGTCTCAAAATAATTATGCTGAACGGAAGCAGCAGAGAACACACATTGTATGATTCCATTTATGTAAAATTCTAGAAAATACAAACCAGCCTACAGTGACAGAAAGCAGATCATTAGTTACCTGGGGAGAGGAGAGTATGGGGTGGAGTGAGACCAAAGGAAATTTTGGGGAGTGATGGACATGTTTATCTTGATTACAGTGGTTTCATGGGTAATACATGTGTCAAGTGTCAACTTCGACACAGTAAAATGTGTGCGGTTCATTATAACTCAATCATACTTCAGTAAGCTATATTTACAGAGCCGCAAACACCACACCACAGGTTTATTAATGTGTGGTTTAGTAAAATACATTGCAGAGCATCTATTTTATTCTTTGTGATTACTAATAAAAAAGCAATGAATAAAATATTTTTATTGATAGACCTTAGGAATCTAGTGAAATTGGGATTGGAAAGAATTTTCAGGGTGATATATACAGAATACTAGAATGTTACCCTAATTGTGTTTGTATGCAAATAGAGGACAGTGTGAATGCTACACATCAGATAAATTAAGAGACTGAATTGGAAAAACGGGATGTTTCACTTTACCCTCTGATTTAACTGACACATGGCAAAGGGCTTGTAGTAGCTTTTTAATTTCAAAAATAAAAAACACTTTTTGAAGGTGTATTAGTGTTACAATTAACTCATTGAAAAAATAAATTTCTTCACAACATCTGCTCAAACCCTAACTCCCTTTCAGTCTTTTCATCTCTCCCTACACCAAGAAAAAGGTCACCCCCATGAAGTAGAAGGCATTCCTGACCACCCTGAGCAGGACCTCAAAACCCTAGTGAGCCCCAGGCTTCGCTGAGCAACCCAGGCTGGACCTGGGCATCCCAATGAGCTGCACTTGCCTTGCTGACCATCCTGGAACGGCACACCCCAGCGAGGTACGAGCTTCCCTGGGCACCCGGGGCAGGGGCTGGGAAAGCTACGGGCTTCCCTGAGCACACCAGGAAGGGGATGGGTCACCCCAGTGGGCCCCTGGCTTCCCTGAGCACCCAGGGCTGGGCCTTGACACCCAGATGAGCCACGGGGCTTCGCTGAGAACCCAGGGCTGGGGCGGGGACACCCAAGTGAGCCCTGGGCTTCGCTGAGCACCCAGGGCTGGGGCGGGGACACGCAGGTGAGCTGCTGGCTTCGTTGAGCACCCAGGGCTGGGGCTGGGACACCCAGGTGAGGGCTTCGCTGAGCATCCCGGGCTAGGGCGGGGATGCCCAGGTGAGCGGTGGACTTTCCTGAGCACCCCAGGCAGGGACCGGGACGCCCAGGTGAGCCGCCCGCTTGGCTGAGCACCCAGGGCTGGGGCGGGGATGCCTAGGTGAATCGCGGACGGGCTTCACTGAGCATCCCGGGCTGGGCCTTGACACTCCAGTGAGTCGCCCGCTTGGCTGAGCACCCTGGGCAGGGCCTCGGTGTCGCTGGCCGTCCTTGGGAACAAGACCAGGACCCCCTCCATGGGAACCCCGTCCCTTGTGGAAGGTCAAAGTCACTGGGGGGTCACGGGAGGAAAAGGGAATGGGGGATCACCATCGTACTCAAGGGTGCCTTGGGCAGGCTAGCCATAAATAAGTAAAACCTGGACCTACCAAAAATCCCCAGCGCCGGTCAGGCCGTTCTTCCTGACGTTCCAAGAACACCAGCAAGGCCCAAGATGGCGGCGAGCGCAGGGCTGTTCGCGCCCTTTGTAGCCCTAGGTGCCTGTGCGCATGCCCAGATCCCAGAGGACCGTGCAGAGCAGGAGGCTCGCAGCTGCCCAAGGCCTCCTGCCAGGTGTGCTGCAATTGGAGGCAGCATCTGGACCAAGAAGGGCAGTTCTCAATCCCAACTCTCCTAGCTCCAGATGGGCTGCCTCACTGCCTTGTCTCTCCTTCAATGTCCAATGGCTGTGTTGAGAGCGTAGGGAGTTTCAGCTGGACGAGGGAGGTGGAGAGAATGTAGCTTGTCCTATGGGTGTAACACATTCCAGGAACCTAAGAACCACCTGTTGTGCAGGGTTGTAGATCAAGAAGACTGGCATACCTTACGGTTACCCAGATGCACAGAAGGCCTCAATGAATTCACAGATTAGTGAAAAAAAATGGCTGTTTATTGGGCTCCAGTTAATCCAATATTTATATATATATATATATTACTGCATGTAATTCTATTTGTTTTTCAAAACATTAAGCTGGGTCTTTGCATTAGGTGATAATTGATACATGATCTTAATTTCCTGATCCCAGTGGGTTATTGGAGTGATGTAGGGGAAAGTCCTTGTTTGTATAAAATAGTAAACTGCATGTCAGGACTTTACTTTCAAATTTTGGAGGGAAGGGAGAGAACATCTACTTTTCATATGACTTTTTGTCATCTGGGAGTTAAAGATCATTTTGCTTACATTCCAAATATTTGGGAGTGTGTTAATAGCTTTTTGACATTAATTTCTAATTTATTTGCATTAATTGTATTGTGGTCAGAGGATATGATATGTAATACCAGTTAAAAAGGTAAAAAAAAAAAAAGTTAAAAATTACAATTGCCTCATAAAATTAGCCATTCAACTCTAATTTTGTCTTCAGTACTCTGTAGTAATTTATATAATACAAGAATTTTAATTCTCCTTTGAAAAATTAGAAACTCAGCTAACTATAAAATCATCTGTACCTGAGCATTTTGAGGTAGACACATCTTTACCTTTCATATTAATTCATTCATGCTCACAGGTGTAATCTGTTTTTCTGTTCTTGCACAGTTTTGTCATTTTTTCCTATCCTTTTATTCATTTCTCCTAGGTTTCCAAATGTATTAATATATAGTTTAAATAATACCATCATATTATTTAAAAATATTTGTGAGTATTTCCTGCTTTCTTCTCTATTTTACTTACATCTTCTCTTTTTTTTTCTTGATAAGCTTTATCTTCTCTTTAGGTTTCTCTGTTGTGACTCTTGTTTTCCATTTCATGTTGCTTTCTTTAATTATTTTTCCATCCATTTTATATTTATTTGAGTTTAGTCTTGACTTATTGTCAACTTTTTTAAGTGGAGTTTTTATTATTTTTAACCTTTTTTGTTTACTGAAAAATCTTATTTATGAATTTTCTATGAAGTAACTGCTTTAGTTGTAGCCTTTAAGTTTTATGGCATAATTTCTTTATTATTCAGTTTAAATTTTTCCTAATTCCTATCAAGATTTCTTTGGCCATCTGTGGGTGAAAGATAATTTTTCTTACATTACAAATATGTGGGAGTATGTTATTAACTTTTAGATATTTATTTCTAATTTATTTGCATTAATTGTATTATGGTCAGAGAATGTGGTATTTTTAAGTAATACCAGTTTTAATTTTAAATAATACCAGTTAAAATTTGTGATATTTGTTTCTGGTCCTAGTATCTGGTCATTTTTATTTAAAATCTAACATGCCCATTATATCAAGTTTGTTAATTATGTTCAAGTGTTGTATATCCTTACTGCAGTTTGGTCAGTTTCATCAGTTACAGAAAGTGATTTTGTCAACTTCTATAAGTCTGACAATTTTTTCCTATATTTTGAATCTACTTTATAAAGTACATGAAGATTTAAAATTTCTTCAAAATGAATTTACCTTTGTATCAATTTGTGATAACCTTCACATCCAAAAACTTTTTGTTTAAATATTTTACATGAAAATGGTATAGCCATGCCAAGTTCCGTTTAGTTGGCCCTTGCCTTGGCATATATTTTCTTCCCTTTTGTCTGCTAACCTCTATGTCCCATGTTTTAGTGTGTCTCCAAAATAACACAAACTAGTATTATTTATTTACTCATTGTTTGTTTATTCGGGCTTGGGAGCTCACACTTATCTTTGGTCCACTGACATTGATTATAATTTCTGATTTTTAATTTGTTTTTGCCATTTTACATATTAAGTAGTTGCTACTTTTTCTAGGTTTCTCCAATAATGCTTTCTTTTAAAACGATTGAATTTTTTTCCTTATCTGCCCTTCCCTACCCAACATGCCATTTTCCTCTTCACCAGTTGGGAAGTTTCTGGAACTGTCTTTTGGTGGTCACCCGACAATTTATAACACTTGTACAGTTGAACAAATTCTAAAGTTAATATTTTTAGCCTCTTCTTAAACAATGCAAGGGCCTTGGGACATTCTTGGATCACCACAGACACCCCTTTCTAAGTAATGTGCTTTTTCTACTTGAGATCTGTCTCTGTCAACATCGGATCAACCATATGCCACCAAGACTTCATCTGACTTAGACTCATGCTTTAGTTATCAGTATAAATGCTCCTTCCTCTGAGAAGTCTTCTGAGACTGAGTAAGTTGTCATCAAACTGGAGTACTGTCCACTCAGAAATGCCCAAAGACTTCCCATGGGGACACACAGATATAGCAGTTTCAGAGTCTCACCTTTTATGCATTCTCTCCTATATTGATTTTTCCAAGAACTAAATCTTCTACAAGCCAGAAGCAGCTAGTTGATTCTCCTTTTCTCCTTCCCTGTTGCCATCTTTCCAATTTACAAAATAAAGATATGTCTCCATTACCCCTACTTGTAATTATTCATTGGCCTGGTGTGTAAAGTCCCCTACCAAATAAACAGGCAGTTGTTCAAAATATTAGCACCAATAACACCTCTTTTGTGCACTATTGCGTCCTTCCATCTATTCTTTATATTCTGTGAGAGGCAAGTAATTCAGTACATGTTGGGCTGTAATTAGTCAAACAAAAGTGATGTTTACAGTTAGCAAGTAAAAATACAGAAGCTTTATTAAATTTGAGTTTCATGTAAATAGCAAATAATTTTTTCAGTGTACATATACTCCAAATCTACTAAAACATTGAAAAGTTATTAGTTTCTAAGATTCATATTTAACTGGGCAATCTCTGGCAATTTTTTTTCTTCCATCTCTAACATTTTCAGACAATACAATGCACCTGAAGGAGAGTTCTGTAAGAGCAAACCCAACAACGTAGGTAAGAAGTTTTAAAGCACATCAAATGTTTTCTCTCATTTGTGGAAACTAAAGCAACATGAGTGGGGGGGGATGTTAGGGGAAGAGTGTGGATCCCACAAAAATAGAGGGGGTATCAGTGAAATAGAGGAATGGGATTGAACAGAGGAAGGAGGGATGGGGAAAGGAAGGAAATGTTGAATGAAATCAACAAAATTATGCTTTCTGCAGTGGATTCCACTTTTATGTATATCTGTAAAGCACCAATTGAAATAAAAAAAATGAATAAATAAAAGGTAAACCAGTAGAATAAAGGAAGGGGAATAGGAAGAAAAAAGGGGTAGGAAAGTGGGAACGGAGGGACTGAAATGGAGCAAATTATATTCCATGCATATGATTATGTCAGAATGAACCCCACCATTGTGTGTAACTATAATGCATAAACAAAAACATTTTTAAAATGAAGTTTAGTACTTTATACTACAAACTCAAGTCTGAGATTTTGTAGAAACAAACACATTATAAAGTTAAAGTGTTATAAATACATTATAAAATCAAGAACTTGTTGCTAGCCAGGTCTAGACATTAAGTTCACCAATCTGTGTATTGAAGATGAATGCACTATCATGTGTACATGTTATACCTCGCTGAAACACAAAAAAGGTTTTGAAAAAGTATATTGAAATTAACAGCATATTTTTTAGTATATCTGTTAATTAGGGCACATAAAATGACATATTTAAGTTGGTAAATTTTATGAAGCCTTTTTTATTAAGATTCTCAGAAATTAAGAGAATAGATGATTCTAATGGCTGAGTGGGAAGTCATTTTTCAAATCAGGGAGTTTCTAATTTTAGTACTTTGAAAAAGAGATTGAGGAATCTAGGCAAGTCCTCAATTTATCAGAGATATGAAAACATGGGGGTATGAGAACAAACAAATTTAAGAACAACTACATTAAACTATACTTTCTCAAAGTAACCTGAACTATTCCTCTGAGTTATCATAATCTGTAAATACATATTTATTGGTGTTTTTGTTTGATGTTTGTTTCTCTAGCACCAAACCTCAGACAAACAACACTGAGCATGTTATTGATCCTCAGTGAACCCAAGTGAGAGATTAAATGAGAAAATGGATTTTGTGCAGGTGGTATTTGCAGTCCTGGGAATTCCTGTTTACCCAGGAACAGATAATTAGAGCAAGGATGGAACTTCAAAAAAAAGAAAAGAAAAAAAAACAGCACTAGAGGAAAAGCATTTTTTTAGAACACAGACTATCATTTGGTTTCCAGCTTTTCCTCCCTTTCCTTTCTTCCTTTGTCCCTACAGAGCAATGTTTAACAAAAGTAAAAATAAACCTTCGTTGCCAAACTAAGTCTAAGACACAGAATATACAACCACTGTCATGGTGTTATTTGTGTGTTATTTGCAGTAGTGAAACAATTACCTTAGAAGACAACACTGTGATACCGGAGAAGTTCATTAATCTCTTTGTGCCTCCTTCTCTTCACTGTCTGGTTGGAGAAACCGATTACAATACACAAAATAGAGTCGGTATCGTAGTATGTGATCTCTCCTCAGAGCCTGCCATCGAAACATTAATTTTCTATTGATATCACTCTTTTTCAGAAATCATCTCTCAGCGCATGGTTCACATCATGTCACATTCTCTAATTGTGGGTAAAAATGCTTTTTTTCTCTAGTTCTCATGTCTTCCAATATGCTAAGAGCAAGTCCATTTTTTCTATGTTTTTTCCACCCACTTTCTAGAATTTTAGAAATAAATTAACACTGATGAAGTTTTCTTTCAGTCTCTTTGGAACGTAAATTTGTTTTCTCAGTTTTTAGGTGCCACCAGAGAGCAGCACTGAGTTAGTGATACTCTCCATGCCTGGGTATCTGGAATGGACCTGTCACTTCTTAAAGGAGGATACCTTTTCTATTTATCATGCAATTTAACTTCATCATTTTTCTTTCAAAACATCCAGTTTTAATGAGTACGTGGGTTATGATTCAGCTATACTAGTCCTAGGTATTGGTCCAATAGAATTAAAGTCAGCACAGAAGCCAAGCTATGGAACCAGTCTAGGTGTCCATTGACAGATGAATGGATATCGAAAATGTGGTATGTATAAACAATGGAATTTTGTTCAGCCATAAATAAGAATGAAATTATGCCATTTTCAGGAAGATGGATGGAATTTTAGAGTACCATGTTAAGCAAAATAAGTCAGACTCAGAAAGACAAGTGTTATATGTTTTCCTTCATATGTAAAAAAGTAAAAAGGGATAAAGAAGTTAAAAGAAAAAAAGGATGGCATGAAAATAAAAGGGAGCCCATTAGGGTAAAGGATGGGGATAAGAAAAGGGAGGAGGAGAGGCTAACAGGAAACAATGGGGAATAAAAGTGATGGAAATGTGTCATATGCAATGAGGACATGGGGAAGCAGATGTGTCCAGACCCTTATGGAAGAGTGTTAATTGGGGCAAATTGAAAAGTCCATCTCTGCAGTCTTTGCATTGTTTATACCCTTCATTCAGGCATCTCCTTCCCCACCCCCAGTAATTTCTCTGAAGGAAATTATTCTGCAAGCAAAGGTTTTAGCCATGGGGACGTCCCATGCAGCATGTTTATAACATAAACTAAAAATACTCTTCAGGTCCAACAAGAAGAGTTTGGGACCATATAATGGATTACTCCATGGCTGTTGAAAATGAAATTATTGACATGCTTTCACAAAATGTGGTATACACATCACCAGATGTATACAATTTTACATGGTACTTGTTTCCATTTCACTGAGTCTCTCCCCTGATTCCAGAGTCACAGCCCTGGTTCAGAATGGCCTGCTTCCTAGACAGCCAGAGGCTCCAAGAGCCCATACACCCAGATTTTCTCCTCCCATCCTCTGCTAGGAGTCCCAGTCCTTTCCCTCTCCAAGGGCCAGACTTCATTCTGCCATCATGGCACTCCCAAGCACAGCCCTCCCTCAGTCAGCAACCAGCTCCACCCTCACTGCCTTCCACCCCAACTCTGTCCCTTCACCTACACTCCAGTCTGCCTTCTCTCCTGTCATTTTCTGGCACATGTTCCCTAGAAAGTTCTGTCCAAATTGTGTCTAAACATCTGGCCTCAGCCCTGGCCTCCAGCCTCCTCCTTGTCCCTGGGCGTCCTGATGTCCTTTCACAAGTCACCACTTGCAGTTGGTTCGCTTCAGCATTTGCTTCCCAGACCTACAAATGTTCTCCCTGGAACGTTCCTTTTCTATGCTGGTCCTTTCATGTTCTACCCCCATCTCTGTCTTTCTTCTCAGATGACTTTCCGTGCTTCTGAAGGACGGTTCCTTGTCATTCAATTTGTTTAAAAGTGGGGCTTCCTCAGATATCTTCAATATTTGGGAAGCAACCATAAATAACATCCAGATGTATTACCTCAGTGATGAGATGAAAATGTCCATCTTCTCATAATGGTGACCACAAACGTGCAGCAGGCAAACTTTTTCCTGAAAACATATAGAAAGTGAGTTAATTTAATTCACCAGTAGGATTTGTAAAATTGGTACCTTTGTCAAGTGGAAATTAAAAAGTAGTTAATATTTCCTATGAGTTATGTGATTTAGATAGTAGTGGGGAAACAGGAGAAAAAGACAAAATACAAGTAAACATTTTTAAGAATTAATTTAAATCAGAACCTAAAAATCTCACTTGAAAGTCATTGTGGCCTTTGTAGGGAAGAATTATTTTAGAAGTTGGAAATTGAAATGTAATGAATGAAGCATGCTGTTGGTACCTGTGCATTAGAGCTATGGTCCCTGTCACCAAGGATTACTGTAAGTACAAAACAGTCATTAATATGTGACTCACACAATGGTGGGACCCAAAACTCATAGTGAAGACCTTGAAGTATCCAGTAAAAGTTAAAACATTTAAGAAGGCAAAAAACATAAGACACAGTACATTTTGGGTCCTCTTGATGATGAAACAGAAAAGCGGGAACCTTAAATGATATTCTCAACATCTTCTAAAAATGTCAAGGTAGATTAGATACAATCTAAAACTTATTCAAACTACAATAGTAAGTAGCCAAAAGTGATACATATAGGCATCTGGCAAATATGTGAAAATTAAAGTTTTCAGTAAAATAGATACACATCTGCTCTGGCAGTAGATCATTACCTTCAATCCCACAAGTGATTTAAAACATTTTTATCTGCCATTATCAAGGATTGAGAAGTTCCATTTGACTCAACTTTCTTGTTTTCTAACCTTATTTTCTTAAGAACCAAGTCTTTATTTTAGAGATTTTTAGCTAGGAAATGCATTGCATGTTATACATTTTCTGCCTTCTTAAATGCTTTAACTTATACTGGAATCTTTTTTGGAGCAGGGGTGTACCAGGTTTTGGACCCAGAGGCACTTAACCATTGAGGCATACCCCCAGCCCTTTTTTATGTATATATGTATGTATGTATGTATGTATGTATTTTAATTTTGAGACAGGGTCTTGCTAAGTTGTTTAGGGCCTCACTAAGTTGCTGAGGCTGGCTTTGAATTTGCAATCCTCCTGCCTCAGCCTCCTGAGTTGCTGGGATTACAGGTGTGTGCCACTGTGCCTGGCTAACTTTTAGCAGTTTCTTCAAGATTTTTGTTGTGAGTTTCCATCATGGAGGTCAAAAAAGGAAAAGTTAGCTCTTATACCAAGTGGCCTGACCAAGTTAAATCGTGAAAGATCTTATTCCATCTTTGTTGTTGTTGTTTTGTTGCCATAACAGTGAAAAGATCATGCCTGCAGCTAGCTGTTCTTTCTACTGCTGGGACACACTACTCCATGGGCCTCTGAAGCTCCTATATATCCTACTTCAAAAATACAAGACTAGGATCATTCCTTCTCGGGGACATTTCTCAGGGTTGTGTTTGCAGTGAGCAAGCTTGAGCTGTATGGTAATCTTTCCTCCCAGATCAAGACTGCTGTAAAGAGAGACGTTTCCTTGGCTCAGGTTCCTCTCCTGTAACACATCCCACACATGCACAGTGCATGCCTAGGACCTGAGTGTCATGACACAGAGGAGCTCAGGAACCAATACAGCTACTGATATGCCACTTCCTGCTTTTGCCATAAATGAGTTTTCAGTCTCCTGGCTTCTGTCAGCATCTGTGACATAGTAGCAAACTGACTTGTTAATTTCCAGTATAGTAAAATCTCAGACCCTTCAGTGTTCTTGAAATCTACCTTCCTATTCATTGTTTCATTTACACTTGTACCAAACATGTATCAATTATGGATGTACCTAGAAATATGTAAGGTCTTATGGGTATACAAAGTGAACAAGTGTTAGAACCTTTCTTGTTGTGGCTCAGTGGTAGGGCGCTTGTCTAGCATGTGTGAGGCACTGGCTTCATTTCTTAGCACCACACATGAAAAAGTTCATTGATTAAATAAAGGTCTATCTATAACTAAAAAAAAAAAGTTTTAAAAAAAGTTCTGCCTGGTGAGAAATGCAGATATTCAAAACCAATTTTTACTATTAAAGGAACAGAGAGGGGGAACTGGAAGTTTCTGGAGGAAGTAACACTGAATTAAGCTTTGAAGTATGAGGAATTGGAGGCCAGGCAAAGACAAAGAACATAGAGGCAGGTCAGGATAACGCAAACCAAGTCAAGAACGAGAGAAATAGCACAAGATGCATGGAGAACTAAAATAAGCTCAATCATGCACCAGGATAAATTGAGAGGCTTGTTCAGAGAGCTGAGAGGTAGCAGAAAAGTATTACCAGGACCAAAGATGATTATTATGGAGTTTGATCTTCATCATAGAACTGATGATAGAATGTAGAAGTTTATAAAGTGTTGAAGTCAAATCACAGTTTCAGGAGAAAGTGGAGTTGTGGGGCAAGTTGGAATGCCAGTTTACCAACTTTAAGATATTGGTTCCTCTGGGAAGAAGGAAGACTGAGGGAGGGGGTGTGGGATCATGAAGGGGGATGTTAGTTATCTTGTTAATATTTAATTTCATTAGAAAATGATGGAGACAAAGAGCTAAAGATGAAATAACAAAATACTTCCTTAGCACTATGCTGTGTAGGCGACATCTTATCTATAGGTGTCTATCTTCTGCCCTTTGATATGTTTTAAGTGTTTCATAATTTAAATTAACTTGAGTGTTGATTAACATCAGCCATGTAAGGCCAATTAAAGCCTACTATTATTATAAACTTCACATAACAAAGTATACTGTATTATAATTATATTCCTAAATAATCTCACCATTGACTTAGCTACTAGATTTATATCTTGGAATCAATACATGTTAGATCTATCAGAAATTTTTTTCGCAGGTACTAATGAGTTGAGAGAATTGTGTCAGTAGATCTGAGCTATGTTGTCTACTGTTTCCCAGAGAAGGCCAGAGTTAAGACTAGTGTCCACTAGATAATGCCTGCTGTTAAGTTCCATAGCATGATTAATTGCTCCTAAGGGTGAGTAAGTGCCCTATGAACTTGTCCTTGCAAATGAAATGTCTGTGTTTAGAAAGGCATCAATGTAATAAAAACCCAATCAGAAACTAATTGGAAATGTTCTTCATCTTAACATTTGTCATATTCAATCATAATTGCCTGTCTGTAAGCTCAGCACATAGTAGGTAGACAATAAATAGTTGTTAACTGACTGACAGCCTCCAGGAAGTTAAATTCCATAAGCAGAGGGTTGTGTCAACTTACCCCAGTTGATTGTGTGGTGGAACTGGCATAAGGTAGGCACCAGCCAGAATTTATTGGATGAGTGAAGAGGAAGCTAAAGACACTACTACTTCCATGAAAACTCCCAGATCTCCATCCAGGAGGATCTCTTCCTCTCAGATCTCCTCTTTAAATGTTTAATAGCTTTTCTTAGAGGGACTTGTGTTTATCCTTCATTTCTGTCACAACATGGTAGTACTGTATAAGTGTCTTGAGAGCAAGGTATAGTCCCTTTTTATAATTTATTGCAGAGTCATGGAAAGTAGAAAGAAACAAAGAATCTAAAATTAGTTCAGTTAAACACTCTTCTAAATTGAGCAGAATTGTCTATTGACCTTAAAGCATGCAACTTCAAACCATTTAAAATTAATTCCACTTCCATATCTTAAGCCATTTTTGTAACAAATGAATGAACTTGTAGTATGTTTCTGCCAAGCCACCTACAGGGCTGGAGTTCCTGTTTGCTCAGCTCTTTCCCATTAAACGCCAATGAACAAAGACAGCTGCCAAACATTTTCTAGGTCATTTGCTCTGTTTGTAAACAGAAAGTGTACAATATTTAACAAGATGTAATCATTTGCAAACTAGATTTATGCAGAATGAAAGAATTGAAAGAGAGGAGGGAAATTAATGCAAGTCTTAAGTGCTTAATGACCCTATTAATTGAGAGATAGGTAATTGGAGAAATTAAACAGACGAGGTAATGGCCTTGGAGTCATTAACTTATTCTGGGAGTACTGCTAATGTTTACCAGGTGATTTTCCTCTGAATTGAGGGCTGAGAGTCAGTTTGCTTTAACACAATAGTTCTTGAATCTAGCCAGTCGTAAAAATCACTTGGAAAGCTTCTGAATTCTTCAAACCCCTAAATTTTCTTCATATTCCTTAATCAAACTCTTTGAGGTAGGACATAGGTGTATGGATCTTAAAGGCCTGGCCAGTTGATTCTTTTGATCTTCGGATCAAAGCTAATCCAGCTTGGACATCATTGTTATAGAACTGGGTTTCTCAAACTTCACACTATTGACATTTGGGGATGGTCAATTGTTGTTAAGAGTGTCCCACCCATTGTGGGACAGTTGGCTCTATTCTTGCCGAGAACCCAGTTTTGGTGCCTAAAACAATGGTGATGGATAGAACTTGCTACATAATAAGGAAAATATTCTCAACTACACTGTTTAATACTGTAGACACAAATACATATGTCGGGCACATGAAGTATGGTGAGTGTGACTGAGAATGGAATATTAAACTTTATTTAATTTTAATTAATTGAATTTGAAAAGCTGCATGCAACCAGTGGCCATTATATTGGAGAGCACAGCTTTACAAGATCCAGATCTGACTGTGGACAGTGAGATCCATGCCATTTCCTCCCAAATGCTTCAGAGATCTGTCATGTAAAACTAACTTATAAGAATAGAAAGTATTTGTGTTCAATAAAAAAAAAGAATACAAAAAAAAAGAATAGAAAGTACTCCTATCTTCCTGTCTGAATCAGAAAAAATTTCTTAAGATGCTATGACTAAAGGGATGTTTATTTGCAGTTTTATTTCCCAAAGGCTGTCTAGAAAGTCTTCCTTGTATTCAGATTTACATCCAGATTATCAGAATTAAGCCAGCCTGATTAGAGACAGCCCCTTTCAGTTCCAATCATGATTTCCTTTTCCTGTCAGTCTTTAACATTTTCTTGGGGAGAGTTCTCATTTTTTTCTCTTTTCTCTCAATTCTTAAGAGTTTAAACATACAATTACCATATGACCCAGAAATTTCACTCCTAGCTGTCTACCAAGAGAAATGAAAACTTACATCCACATGAACACTTGTACAAAAATGTTTTTAGCAGCATTATTAATAATAACCCCAAAGTGGGAATGATCTGATGCCAATCAACAAAAACTGATAGATGTATACAATGGAAAAGTACTTGGTGATAAAAATGAGTAACTGTTGACACATTCTACACCATGGTTTAAAGACTATATGCTAAGTCAAAGAAGTCAATCACAAAAGGACACGTGTTATATGATTCCATACGTGAAATGTCAAGAATAGGAAAATCTTCAGAGATAGAAAGTAGATTAAGGGTTGGATAAGGTAGATTTGATGGTGATGGTTATTGGACACAGGTGTTCTTTTGTAAGTGATGAAAACATCTAAAATTAAATTGCAGTGATAGTTGTAGAACTCTGTGACTATACCAAGAACCATTTAATTCTGCTGAATAAATTGTATAGTAAGTGAATTATATCTTAATAAAGTTGTTTGTAAAATCTGTTAGTATAATCCATCACATCAATAGATCCAACAAGAAAATCTGCTTGATCATAGTAATGGGTGCATAATGTTTATTTTTGAATTTGAAGTCCTTTTGAAAATGTTTTTCCAAAATAGCCTTTCCACTGGCTACACCACCCTCATTTCTAGGATCATTGAAGTGACCATGCTTTGTGTCCAAACTTGGGCTGAAAATCCTTCATAATGACTCTTCACAAAATTATCCCACTCTAAGAGACCCCCTGTAGAACAATGTCATGTATAGAAGACACCCCTGGTGCAGCCCCAGCCTGAGACAAAGTGATGATCTTTGTAATTCCTGGTCCTTCCAGCCTCACCAGTTCAGAGGAATAATGGACACAGGAACACCAATGAGAAAAGATAAAAGGACAAGAAGTTGCCTCTATCCACCCTCATTCTGCCATGTGTCGGGCTGGTCAGGCCCTGTCCAGGATGATATCAGAACCATCCTAAGCCATGGAACATAATCAGCTCATTGGGACCCTAGAGATGTCATTCTGTGAGGGCCCTCTGCTCTTCATGCAACCCTGGACAGAGCCCATTCTCCATTTCTAAGTTCCTCGACTCAGGCAGCTTTCCAAGGGATAAATACATTTTTAGGTTTTAGTAGTAATGCTCAGTTTCAGGCTGCTTGAGCACTGGTGTTCAGGGGAACTTGAACTGTGGGAGGCAGGGAGGGGCAGACAGTAAATACCAAGTGAAGTAAAATCTTGCCTAATATAAACAAAAATTTTTAAAAACAATTATACTTTTATCTTCTGGAAGGTATAATATCTCATGAAGGTAAAGTTTGGTTAGATAGAGATCTCTTACAGAAAAATATGAAGACATGCAGGTGCTCAGTTTGGAAGACAGGAAAGAACTGGCTTCTTAAAAAAATATGTAGGGAGAAGTGTTCATTCAGCAGACAAGGCAGTGGACCACAGGTGAAAAACAGTGACACCCTATAGTTGACAACAGTTTCTTATATATCTTATAAAGAACTAGAAGAAAGAGTTTGATGGTTTCTGACATAAATGGAAAGTGTTTCAGGAGATGGAAATATTAATCACCCTGATTTCATAATTACATATTGTATGCACACAATGAATTATCATGTTGTGATTCATAAAATACAATAAAAATAATAAAGCAAGGACACCAACCTGTGTTTAAGCGTTAACCCATTTCTAAACCACCTTCTGTTCACTGAGGATGCAAGTGTATACCTAGAGTTTTTATGAGAAGAGCTAAGTCCTTTGGAATGGTTTTGGGAAGACAACTATCAGCTTCAAGTCAGGATGGATCAATTTTACTCTCATTTTTTAATAACCAGATGCAGTGGCAGTTTTCCCCGACCCTCACTGTCTGGCTGGATTGGGACTTCTGACAGCTTCTGGACACACCCTTAAGATAACATTAATCATTTTTTAAAGTTGTTAGTTTTTATCAGCTTTCCCTCTAGACAGTGAACTTCTCAAGAACTTAGACTTATTATCATTACTGTGCTCTTCCATTATCAAGGATTTCTTATCAAAGTTTGGAGGTAGGCCCAGTGTTTCATTTTCAGGTATTCCAGAGCTAACTGACTCCTTCCCAGTTTAGGTAATTCACAGGTTAACCCCATTCCTGGACTCTGCCTCAAGACCCTATGATAAATCAGACTGTACTATGACACTCTATTCTACTAGTTTGGGGACTGGGCTACAGAATTGCTCACCAGAGTGGATTTAATATCATTCCATTGGCTTCAAGTGAAATGTTTTTCAAATGGTGTTGTTAAGTGGATTCAGACATCCAAACCACATTCCTCCTGTCAGGTACCCTGGTGAGATTTATCTGTCATTTCAGTCATTTTCATGTGAGATGCTAAAGAAACAAATTGCTCAGTGATACCCACAGGTCCTGAAGGCATTCACTCACCTTCCCTGTTGCCTGTCCTCATGGGAAGAGTGGTAGGAAAAACAGGGTGATGAAGCCATTGAAGATTCCAGTTTACCTCTCAGGCCACAAGCCTAACATCCTGGATATGAAATCAGAAATTTTATGAAGTTCCTTTCATGTTCCAAATCTGGGGAGACCTAATCCCAGCACCTGCCTTTTTTCACCCACCTTGGTTTGTTTCTAACTCATTCTTTCTCTTAATAGAACTTTCCAGTTGCAACATTATCATGCATTGTCTGGGCAAGAAGCATGTTTTCATCAAATCTTGGGGTTATGATCTTTCCACTGACACCAACTTAGTAAACATCATAGCAGACTCATTCTTCTATCTGGATTGCCTGAGTCGGTGCTGACACTATCTCAGTTTGAAAAAAGAAAGCGATAGCTAGAGCCCATAGTGTCCCCCAGGCAGTGCCAGCCCGTTTGAGTCAGTCCTTATCACCAGAGCTATAAGTCCTTTGGGAACTCCTCCTGCCTTGCTCCCTAGGCTCCTGGGGTGAAAAAGCAGCAGAGAGAAATCCACTGTTTTAAGTTCTGAGAACACATAGATGAACTTTGGATTGAAAAACTCTGTACTCATTGAAACCTTTGGCCAGAGTTATAAATCTGTGAGCTGCGTGGCAAGGATGTCTCTGACTCTGGAACAAGGAACAAAGAGCATTTTGGTTAGTCACACAGAGCAAAACACTGAAGACGCAGAAACCACAGTGTTGACATCCACCCAGGACTGGAGGAACTTCACCTTCTCCTTTAGGCCTGAAGAGGGGGCAAAATGGGACCAAAGGCAGGAAATACATACATGCAGATTAAGTTAACCTGTGCTAGACAGGCATGGGGAGGGGGCAGTCTCTACTCTCAGTTTCCTTGGGGCCTACTTATCAGGGTGGGGGGTCGAAGTCCTTCACCCTCCACTCTCTGCATGAGGAAGTTGCTGTAAATTCAAAAGGGGAGTCCCCAAATTCAGTCTGTTTTATGACGAAGATGCAATGTCACAAAGCCCAACAATTTCCACTCCATCTAATGAGACTTTTTTAAACATATTTTTCCTAATTCCCAAATATATTTTCACTGTAGGACATTTTTAAATATATAAAAGGATTACAAAGAAATTTTTTATAATCCTACCAGAATATATTTGGTTCACCATGTTCTTTTGTGATTGAAGGGAAAATAAACCTTTTAAATCCTACAGAATGGAAAAAGAAAATTGTGAGTTTCTACTTTGGATTTGGAAATCCTAAATTTTGATCGTGTAGAACAACAAAGCACACTTAGGGACCTTGCTCAAGATGAGTGGTACCCTGCAAAAGGATGTGAAATTGTGAAATCCTGCCAGCTTATGGAAGTGTGCACAGCATGATATTCTCATGAAGGTCTGGCGGTGCCGCGAAACTCACGTTCTCCTAATGGACCAAATCCCACTATCATCACTGGTAGGGCACAACCTGCAATCAGTGCAGGGATTCCAGAACTTTATGACATTATCCCTGAGTTCTTATCACAGGCACTAAACTTCAGGCAATTAAAACTACGAGACAGCAAGGGCGTGCAAAGAAATAGGATGGAAATTTGTGGATCATCGCTGCTACTGCACTGGTTGGATGGCCAATGGACTCTAGCTGTTTTGCAGAAGAAAAGACAGATCTGTGAAGGGTAGTTTCTAACAGCATGTCATGTTATCTAGGGTTAGAAGGAATTTGGTTAAGAAAGAGGATCAGCTAAGTGCTAAGCCAGGTTCTGTTAGCCTTCACCCCCTGTATTCATTGAAATGATACCTGGCTTGGACTGATCTGAAGTTGCTCTCTAAGTTCTACATGACCTGACTGGCATCTCGAAGTGCATCTATTTATAATGTTGTATATATACAATGTATACTCCTGCCTTTTTTACCTTGCTGTTCATTGCATCCTTTGAAGTCTTGCCCCCCATAATCTAAACACCTCCTCCCACACCCTGTCTCTTAAAGGTTCTATCACCTCCCAGTGGTACCACTCTGGGAAACAAGTCTTTAACACATGCATCCTGGGGGACATTTGATATCCAAACTGTAGCAGGCAGGAAGAGTGAGTGATCATCACTCCAGGTCAACAGTGCTTACCTGATGCTTCAGTAATTTCTTCTCTAAACCTAGTTCTTCACTAGTTATTTACTGTGTAGGAGGTGAGAGCTCCTCACACAGTTCTTCAAGGAATAAAATGGGAAAGAAAGAAGATGTGGGGGGGGAGGCAGCACTTTGGGTTTTTTTCCCCCAATAATTGCTTCTGACATTTTTTTCTTTTTGCATTTCAAATGCACTTTACTTATTAATTGATCACCACTTTTGTTTACATAGCAATTTCTCAGCAAGCAGTTTCTTAAATGATTTCTTGGGTAATTTTCCCTAATGTCAACATTATCCTGAAAAGGTCTTTAAAGTGCTTGGAATGCACACAACTTTTCAAAATGGTTTACTATTTACCTCTGTTTAACTACTGTGAAGTGGGAGGTCCTAATCCCTTCTGTAGTATATAAGGAAACTAAAATACATTAATATTAAAGGTTACAGGTGGCAAGATTGTCTTCACAAGGTCACTAAATAGTGCACAGTTACAGTTCTGCAGGAGGGCAGAAGATTGCTCAGCATGAGTCAAGTCACACAGACATCAAAATTCCCCTGATATTGTTCTAAGGCAGTTAATTGGTGGCAGCATCTAGATAAATACCCTGATAAATTACCTCCCCATTAGGTATCTTTCTTCAGCTTGCTATCTTAAGCCAGCTGCCTTGTGCCTGCTTCATGCTCCAGCCCTGACAACACATAAAGGTTGAACATTGGAACTGTTGCCTTTAATCTCAGTCCAAAATTATAACTCCTTTATATTTCCTTTGTGTCATGGTTGAGTGAAACCAACTCAACAGTACTATAGAAAGTTAACTGCCCAAGGAGTAACTCAGGATCCCAGGTCAGTTAGGTCATTTTGAACCTCTCCCCTGATGCCTGGGTGAACTTTGAAAGTATAAAATAGAATTGAGAATGGGAGGTCTGAATTCTCTAGAGATCAAGGATGAAGTGACTGAGAAAACACGATCTAATGCTAGTTCCAAAGAACGACTTTCCTCAGTGGGACAAATGCACCTGGCAGAATCTAGTAGAGCAGAGAATTGAGAAACTATATGTGAAGTCATCCAACTTATCCCTTGCTTTTAAGTAACTAACAGTGATTCACAGAATGACTTTCTGTACCTTCAGACAGATAAGTGGACTCCAACTCATAGCATTTTTTGGGACTTGAATTATTTCAAAGTATCCTTTGATAATTCTTTGCAATATCTCACTAACACCAGCCACTCAGTTAATATCTAACCTAAATCCTTCCTTCTACTTATTTAGCCATTTATTTTCTTTGATTCCTTGGGAGATATGAGAAAAAGAGCAGATCTCCTTTTCTGAAATCTTTTCTCAATGTGTCAACTGCCCTTATCTGGCACTCAGAGTGAAAAGAGCATGCAGGGGGGAGTCTCAAAGAACATAGATTATTTAATTCTCCAAATAATAAAATGAATCAGGGATAAAGTTGCAGTTTTAGCTTCTCCAAATATTAGCTCTATGATCTTAGGCAAATGATGTAGCATCTATGAACTTCAATGTCTTCTTTTGTAATTCAGATACTATACTTAAACCAACTGGGATGGTGCAGAGAAATTGGAACTCATGTTCATTGCTGGTGGAAATGTAAAGTGGTACAACGGTTGTGGAAAAGAGTACAGCACTCCTCACAGAAGTGAAACGTGAATTACCAAACCATCCTGCATGACAGTTCTGGGGAGAACTGAGAGCAGGAATTCAAATAGATATGTGCATAGCAATGCAAAAGGAAGCATTATTCCAATAGCTAAAGGTAGAAACAACCCAAATATCTATTGAGGAAGGAATGAATGAGCAACAAGGTGTGCGTGTAAGTGTGTGTAAAATTTGGCCTTAAACAGGATTGAAATCCTGGCACACCTACAACATGGATAAACCTGGAGGATATTATGCTAAATAAGTCAGACACAGGACACTTACATACTCACAGAGACCATAGAACGGTGGTTGCCAGGGGCTGGGGCAGGGGTGGGAGGTGATAATTTGTGTTTAATGGGTACAGAGTTTCAGTTTGGGATGATGAAAAATTCTATGGCTGCACAACAGTGTGAAAGCACTTAATGACACTGAACTCCACACTTAAAACTAGCTAACGTGGTAAGTTTATTGCATATAGATTTTATCACAATTTAAACACAATGAATGGTCACTATGTGTTTCCAACTCAGCAGAGGATATGGGGACGCAGATATGATATAAAAGACATGGAAGTTTCTATTTGGTTGTAGAGCCTGGACAAAAATACAAAAGAATCAAGACCAACAATGACTCTGTAATTCTAGGCTGCTCTAAGAGATGAGAGGAGGGGTAGGTGACCATGTTGGAATGGGTGGCTAAGGAAGGCTTGCTTCACGGATATGCAGACAGAGGCTGAACATAGATCTTTGATGAGCCAAACAAAACCTCATTTATGTTCAGACCTAGAAAGTATTTTTTCCAGCAACTTCTCCTCTTGTCTCCACCTAGAAAAGCAGCCATTTTCCTCCCTTTCTAACTTGAACTCCAGGGATCCTATGCACCATTGGTTAGTTGGTATTTTATATTACATAACACCTGCATACCAAGAAATTGCTCCAAGAGTTAGAGGCAGGCAATCTCAAGCACCTGTTAGAAACTGCAAACTGGTAGGAATGGATGGCATAGAGAAAAACCCAAGGTGGAGTATTGATTGACAAATTATCTGGGGTAAGCTAAGATAAACTGCAGCAAATCGTCAATGTCATTAGATAACCACAATTTAATCAGTACAGTGGCACTACATTACTGCTGTAAGTACCATCTTTTTAGTGTACCAAAACAATGAGGCTTTGCTCTGGTGATAACAGAAAGGGGTTACGGGATAGATTTTGTCAAGACCAATGGTATCAACCTGAGTGATATAACAGAGAGAGCACAATGTTAGTGACCAGCTGATGTGTGTTCAAATCCAAGTTCTATCACCTCCTTGTGAATTGGGACAATTATTTCACTTTTCTTAGATTCTCATAGAAGGGCTAATGGCATAATTTAGTGGTAGAGTGCATGTTTAACAGGCCTGAGGACCTAAATTCAATCCCCAGCAGCAAAATAAAATAGATTCTAAAGGCAGAACATAAAAAGATTTTTATTGTTGTATTATTTCTATCCAACATTAGCATCATAGATAAACATAATGAAACTTTAATTGCCATATCAAATTAATAAGGTACTTCAGTTTATACATATGGCCATTAAAATATTTAAAGATGATATAACTATTTTTTATTACCTGAACCTCTCATATTTTTGGTAGTTTTAGGATTCAAAAATTTGAAAATAAATATAGCCCAATATGTATATTTTCTCAATCAATAATGAAAAAAAATAGATTACCCATATAAAATCAGACTTATTTTTGATTACAGTGAGATAATTATAAAAAAGACTTGTATGTTTACAATGGCTTCTCAAGAACTCCAAGCATAGAGGAATGTGGTGCTGTCTTGACTCCTTACTCATTCAACTGACATGAGTTATGAAAAGTGAAGTATAGCCCACACACCTCCAAAATCCTCAGAGAAATGGAAAGTATATTACACTCAGAAGCAATTAGTATAAGACACTCCAGGCAGTCCTTTTATAGAAGACTTTTCATGAAAGATGTTAGGAATTGGCAGATTATTTTTAAAATATTTGGACAAAAATATTATGAATCATCACTTGTGGAATGTCTTCTAATCAAACAAAAAAAGCAAATGAACAGTACTCGGATGTTAGAAAAAATAATAAAATCAAAGAATGTAAAAGAACTAATAAAAATCAAAGCAAAAAAATAAACAAATTAGGAAATAATAAAAGCTTTAAATCAAAACTCACATTTATGTTCTTGCATAGACCCTTAGAAACTGCAATCAATAAATACAATGCACATCATTAATTTTAAAAGATATATAACTGTTGATATGAAAAAAATTTAAAGAAGGAACACAATAAAATATTATAATCTGAATAAAAAAGACAACTATATAAGAAAATAGAAATTACCAAAATTGAGTCAAAAGGATGTAGAGAACATGAATTATCAATAATGATAAAAGAAACTAGAATCATAGTAAAACTATGCCAAAACTGGACAATTTTATAGGGTTAAAAAAAGAAAGGTAAATCAATAAAACATTTGGATACATTTTTTTAAAAATTGAAAACAAAGTCCAGCATTGCATTATAAGAATACCATTTCATGGTCTTATTTAAATATAGTTTTATTCTAAGGACTTGATTACCATGATAATCATAATTTATCACAACAAGTGATTTAAGGGTATATATTTGATAGATGTCACTTTTTTGATAAAATTTAATACCCAGTCCTTATTAAAATAATAACAAAGCCTCTTAGTAATTGGGACTGGGAGTAAATTTCTTGAACTCAATTTAGCATGTCGACCACAATCACAAAGCAAAGTTACACTTCGCTACTGCCTCACTTTGGGTGAGCACCAGAGAAGTGTATTTCTCACCTAAGTGCTAGTCCAAGGTGATTGCTTTGGGTCAGCAGGCAGCTCTTCTGCATTCTGTCTCATGTTCTAGAACCCATGCACCTCATGACCCACCTCCTGGAACCTCAGCAGCTGTATCCATCCTCCCAAAAGGATGGAGGGGTACAGTTGAGGGCTTCCAATGAGCCTGCCACAACTTTCTATTCAGGCTCACTGCACTGGAGAGGACTTGGTCACGTGGTTATGAGGGAAGCAGGAGGTGGACCCTGCTGTGTGCACAAAGGGAGAACTGGAAAGCAAATGGCTCTCTGCCACCGTCAGCTCCTCTGGCCACTGTGAATTGTCATATGTCCTTCTATACATGCATCATCTCCCCAAGAGAGAAAATCGCAAATCCTGTGCGGTTACTACACTCGTCTCAAAGTTTAAGAACTCTGAGTGCTACACAGTCCACTCATCAAATACGGACGTGATTCTTTATGAGTTGGTGACCTATGAACTAAAAAGTGTTTACTGATCCTTGCTGAGGTCGCCCTCCACCCAAAACAAGTGAGTGGAGCAGGAAAGAACTGCCATGAAACTTCCTTTTGGAAAAGTGGGAATAGAAAACACAGCAAATCTTATAGCAAACCCAAACATTAGATTCCTGATGGATCTATATCCACACACAAAATAGCTGAACACAAACTCAGAGCCATGAAATATCTTCTTAATCGTGGAGTAGGAAGGTCTCCTGAGCATGGCACTATTCAGAAATGACTGTAAGAGAAGCATGTGTTTCACTCTAAAAGTACAAATAAAAATGGAAGATCCTACATCTCTGTAAATACCTTAAATAAAATTAGAAGCACATGTAATAAACACTTGCAACATTGGCAGTAGTTAGTATCCCTGATATCAATAAGAAAAAGCCTGAAAAGAAAGGCCTGAAGGAAAAGCAAAGTCGTTAAAGATGGGAAACTAAGCAAATAGCATGTTTCCTTCTCCCTCACCCCACTCTCTCTGCCCCTTCTAAGCCTTAGATTTTTTTTCCTCTTTTAAGTATGTAAATGCATAGCTTGCCCTCCAAATTCAAAGAGATTATTGACTAATAGGAAATTAGGAGAAATCCCTGAGAGTCTGAAAGCACACAAGATAAATTTGAAGAGGGTAATTGCAGCCTGGGATTTATGCTGGAACATTCTGAAACATCTACCACAGAATACAAGAGATGATCGAGGGTATCCCGGGCCCAAAAGAGGTAGAAACTAGGGGTAGAGAGGAGTCAGAAGTCGATGAAATGGCAGGGAGACAAATCAGGTGCCCACACTATTCATACCAACGTGCAGCCACTCCCTCTCTACACATGCAGGGCTGTCTGTGAGTAGGATTCAAGCTTAAGAAGGAGTGGCAGAGCCTGGCAATGCCCTGAGGGGAGAATTAAGTCTGAAGTACAAACCTCTGAGACACCCCACCCAGCACACATTCCTTTGTCTCACTCTCTCTGAAAATAGTGGGGGCACTGTTTTCAATGAGTGGCTATTTTAGGCCCCCCAAGGCCCACTGTGGGACTAGAAATATAAAGGGTGGAGCAGGGAATTCAAGCCATACAAGTGCCTCCATAATCAAGAATCAATAACAGGCTGGGGTGTACATGTATGGATGCACAGATGGTGTGACTCTACTTTGTGTACAACCAGAGGAACAAAAGCTGTACTCCATTTGTGCTCAATGAATCAATAAGCATATAAAATAAATAAATAAATAAATAAATAAATAAATAAATAAATAAATAAAACAGGCTGGGGATATAGCTCAGTTGGTAGAGTGCTTGCCTCGCAAGCACAAGGCCATGGGTTCAATCCCCAGCACCACAAAAAAATTAAAAAAATAAATAAAAAAAAAGAATCAATAACATTTGGCACTCAGTCACCATGGAAACTACGTAACAACCATAATCATGATAAAGGACAAGTTAACAGATGACAAGCAGAGGATTTTTCTTAAGTTTCATCAGTATCTTCAGATATAGTATGATATCACAATAAGAAGTCAGGAACTGTTCGTGGTGAAACAAATGAAAGTCAAGCCTTCAAAATTTAAAAAAAAATTATTAAAATTAAAAATTAAGTAGCTCTAAATAGAAAAATGAGTACAGTCTAAAAGAAATTTAGAAAGACAAAGCCACAGAATGCAGGACAAGGTGAAAACTTACAAGGCGTGGAAAAGGAAGTTCTGTAAGTCGTAACCTTTGCTTAACAGATAATAATGAGAATAGACATGGTTAAGGTCTGGAGAAATAATAGGATAGATGTAAGTCCTCAGGTTGATATGGTCCAACAACTACAGAACAAGATTTAAATGAATGAATGAAACAAAGGCCCCACACCGGTACAAGTTAAGGAGGTAGTCAATCTGCTGGAGGCTACAAGTATAAAGAGAAACTGCTGAAGCTTCCAGAGGGGACAAGAAAAAGACTTGTCAAAGTAATTCTAACCATATTTGACATTGGATTTGCCATGAATGATATTGGATGAAAAAGACATTGGAACAATATCTTCAGATTGCTGAAGAAAAAGAAGTTCAAATCAAAATTCCTATGACCAACCATTGAGATGTGAGGATGAAATAAGATTTTTTTTCAAATATCCAGGATTTAGGAATTTTTCCATCTTGATAGATTCTCTCTGAAAGCTGAAAGAAATACTAGGAAATATACAAAGAAAATTAATCCAGGACTTAACAATGAGCTGCAGTAGTATCTTACTCTATTTTCTGTTGCTATAATTAAGCACTACACATTAGTTCATTTATAAATAGCTAAGGTTTACTCAGCTCATGGTTCTGGAGATTAGGAAGTCCAAAAGCATGGCATTGTCATCTGGTGAGGGTCTCCCTGATGTATCATAAGATGGCGGAGGGCATCATATGGAGAGACAGAGCAAGAGTCCTATCTCCAGTCTTTCTTCCTCTTATAAATGCCATTGTGGGGTCTCTACCCTCATGAACTCATCTAATCCTCATGATTTTACAAAGGTCCCACCTCCAAATACCATGAATTTAGGGATTAAGTTTCCAACCCTTAAACTTTAAGCAAGTGGTTAGCAAAGAAAATCATAAAACAATTTTTCCATGAAATATCACTCAAAAATTACTTTTTAAGAAAGCACTCTGGTGCCAAAATTATAGATTATGTCAGCACAGGATGTTTAAGATAGAAGTTCAGATGCTGATGAAGAATTGGTTAATTAAGAAAACAATAGTGATTAAATTCAGATACTATTAGGAAAAAAATGGCCTCAAGACAAAGATTCTATGTACCCACTACAAAAATAAAAGTAGAATATATAGTTTCAAACCAGGACATTAAAACAAAAAGGGCAAAGGCCATTCCATTAACCCATCAAAAGACCGAGGAGGGAAACAAAAGAGCATGGGATGGTAAAAGATGGTAAATTGAAAACACAGAATAAGATGACAGAGAGATCTAAATATGCATTTTTAAATAATAATAAATATGGATAAATTTGTTTCATAAAAGGCAAACTATCAAGTTGGATTTTTAAAACTCTATTCACTTACTGAGAAGAGTCAAAAATTGTGATGACCAAAAGTTTAAAAACCAACACCTGGCAAATACTAAAAGAAAATAGCAGCATCATTGATATCAAAATAGAATTGAAAGTAAAAAACATTGAAAGTATCAAAAGAGAACATTTCACATTGTTAAATAATACACCAGAAAGATGGAATGATCATGAGTTTAAATGTCCCTAACCTGATTTTGAAATATCTAAAATAATTGGTAAAATCACAAAGGAAAATTAGCAAATCCACATCATAAGTCATCTGTTTGCATCTCCCACTAGGAATACTATGAATAAAAATATGGAGTATTTAAAGAATAAACTTAACAAGTTTATGCCAATGGATGTTCATAGAATTTATACCCAAAAAGGAACACAATTCACTCATTTATCCAGATAACATTTGCAAAATATTGGTCCTATAGAAAACCATAAAGTAATTGACAATAATACACACATACACAAACACACACATGCACGCACACACACACACTCACAAACATCCATAGAAAACTTAATTGACCACATTATATTAAAATTAGAATTTTTTTTAATTGAAACTAGGCATCTAGATTTTTTAATTCACTTCTAAGTATTTCATTGGTTATATTGAAATTTCCAATTATTTAGAATTGAATGAAAATGACAATGTTCTTGTCCAATACAGAGTCCACATAGTCAAGTTTCCTCAATGTCTACTCAATAAATGGTTCTGAAAAAAAGGGAAAAGGATAGTCAGAACCTCGAATCATAAAGAAAATACTCTGTGTTCATTATGCTCTGAGCAGGATGCTTGTTATAGGAAGAGTTTCTTTGGAATGATAAAGTGAGTACAAATGTTGATGTTAAAAGAAAAGCCATAGAGAAAGGCAGATATCTCAGATGACTCCATTCATAAGACTCCCGTAAGGCTTTGTCATGATTGGTTGTATTCTGGTATTTCAAAAACTTTTTTAAAAATAGAATAGTAAAGTAATTAAGATTATAAGAGCTAAATTTAGTGATAAACTCCCAACATAAAAGCAATATACTCTATGAAAAGGTCTTTGAAGTAAGACAGGATGGAGAGAAGGTAATTCTAATGAAATTTTATCTCTAGGGAAATACATAATCAAACTCCTCCAGCATAAGTGCTTTTCTATTATATTCTTATGTCTTGTTCATTTGTGTGTACTCAGAGTATTTTATTTTAAGACTGTATCTATGGGTGAATAACCTTGGTGTCTGTAGATTTTATATGTTAGTGTAGTATTTGTGTATAAATATGTTCATCAAACTAACAATGACAATTTATGGAACATGAAAAACTTAACTGACAAATTCATTTGAAGAGAGAAAAAAGGCTTTAACTTCTGCTCCTGAGCACTTAAATATTGAACTTAATATTATCTAATGTGATATGATAATGTATTTCTAATGGCAAAAATGTATGAACACATAAAAAGATAAAGACAGGTTTATATCAAGGAGATAGAAAAGATGAGGTAAGGAAGATATTTTGGAGCTCAATGGCAAAAAGCCTTGAAAACTTCAACATAGGTGGGAACTTAGAAATGTGGTGTTCCCTTAATCCTTCAATTTATACTAAGAGAAATTAGCCCCCAAGAATCTCCAATTGCTTGTGAACACTTTCCAGATTATGGAAATAAATTTGTCTTTATAATGAGAAATTTGACCAATAGACAAGAGGTAACCAGTGAAGACTTTGAATTAAATTAAAACAATGCTATAATCATAATTGTTTTGAGGAGACTTGTAATGGTTACTTTAGTGTCAATCAGGTTGAAGCCAAGATGAATTAATGTGTCAGATCTGAGGTTTTAAGACCTGGAAATGGGGGTGGAGGACAGAGGGGAAATACTGCTTGGAGTCTCTTCACTCATACTACATAACCACACCTCCACTACTGAGTATGTTGCTTAACTTCCACAGTATTTCGTCATCTGAAAAATGGGTTGAAATAGATCATCACTACCAGTTCTGGCATCTGTGATCACAATGAGCATCTGAAAGCAGAAGGTCAAGGGTAGAGATGATCACACACCACATGCCTCTTCCCTTTCACAGAGCTCAGCTACAGATGCCTGACCCAGGTTAGTTTGATCTTATTCTCTCCTTAACACAAAAATTGGGAATCCATAACCAACTTTTGGTAATGATAGAACTCTAAACAGAAAGTCTGGGAACTCTTAATTATTGAGGTTCCAAAGTTTCTTTACATGGACTATTTAAATTTTTCCTGGAATCCATATCATACCCTATATTTTTCCAGAAATTTCTTTCTGAGTTTAAAAAACTTAACTTGATTTCTCATGCTTTAAAACAAAAAGGTTTTGACTTGAGAATGCTTAATCGAGTAGATTAAATTTGCTAGCTGTGTTTCTGGACATTTTCCATCAAAGAAATGTTACCTACCACCCTCCCACTATACACACACACATACCACATACATACACACACCATATGCATGTACACATACCACACACACACACACACACACACACTCCCAAAAATCTCTAAGTAATCTCTAAGTTTCAGTTCAACTTGTCAGCAAAGCACATATACCCAAATAGTGAAAATGTCAAGCAACTAAACAGCTCCCTCTTTCTTAACTTTCTATATTGTGAGGAAACATTTTGCTATAGATACTTTATTGTAGTTATTATTACAGTCATTATGACTCAAAAAATTCCTTGAGGTCCAAAGGCGTTTTCCATTGAGGGGTAAAAGGAAAGTTGTTTATTTTTGTCATTATTGAAGAAGTCTACCTAATAGAAAGAAGTTATGTAAAGAACAGTTGTGTTTTGTTTTGCTGAGAATTTTTAATCAAAGAGGGTGTGTTCAAGCCCTAGTCTAGCTACTTGCCAAGTGCTACCATTTACCATTTCACCTGACTCACTGAGGCTTCATCCAAGACAACTGTTATGGTTTGGATCTTAAATGTCCCCCGAAGGATCATGTGTTAAAGGCTTGGATCCCAGCCGATGGTGCTTTTGGGAGGTAGTGCAACCTTTAAGAGGTGAGGCCTAGTGGAAAGAAGGAAGGTCATTGGGGGTGTGCACTTGGAGAAGACATTGAGATGCAGGCCCCTCCTTTCTTTCTTTGCTTGCTGGTCACCATGAGGTGAGCAGGTTTGCTATACCACATCCTTCCCTACCATGATGTTCAACCTCTCCAGAGGCCCAAAACAATGGGGCCAAGTGACCACAGATTAACTGAAACCTCTAAAACCACAAGCCAAAATAAATATTTCTTCCTTTTAGGTTTTGTATCTCAGGTATTTTGTCACAGCAATGGAAAGCTGACTAACACAACAGCCTTCAACACAGTGATGTTAACTGGCTGCCTCAAGCTGATGCTAATACCCTTCCTTGTAGAGCAATAGGGAAAGGGGTGCTCCTGACTTCATCATTAGTGTATACCCCTTCAGTTTTATTTTTGTTTTGTGTTGTGAGGCCTCTATTTTGTGGAGCTCTGATTACCCTATATTCCTCTCCCAGAAGGCAAATAGCACCCAACATTTATAGAGCATTAGGGACCTCACTGAGTGTTTCAATCAGCTTTTTTGCTGCTGCAACTAAAGGACCCAACCAGAACTGTAGAGGAGGAAGGGTTTATTTGAGAACTCACAGTTTCAAAGGTCTCAATCCACAGATAAAAGACTCCATTTCTCAGGGATCAAGATGAGGCAGAACATCATGGCAGAGGGAAGCAGCTCAGGAAGCAGAGAGAGACTCCAAGCTCCAGATAAAAAATATATACCCCACAGCCACACCCCACCTGCCTCCAGTTACCACTCAGTTAATCACCTCAGGGATTGATTCACTGATTAGATTAAGGCTATATCCCAGTCATTTCTCCTCCAAACCTTGCATTGTTTCACAAATGAGTTTTTGGGGGACACCTCACATCCAAACCATAACGCTGAGTCTCAAGTCAATTTTAGTTCCCCTACTTTCACCTCTGAGTTCAGGTCCCCACTAGGACAACATGGGAAATAATGCAGAGTGAAACCAGAATTTTCTCCCTTAATCTCTCTCCTAAGTGTTGTCCATGATGACTTCTGTTTCTAAGTCACCCATAACTATCTATCCTGGAACCCAGCACCTTCCTGTTTGCCCAGGAATCCTTATAGGGATTGAGGAATCCGCATAGAATTGTTGCTTTCTAAATATGGCTCTAAGATCCTTCAACTCCTTTCTCTTTTCTGTCCAACTCAAGATTCGGATTTAGAGAAGGAATTCAGTAACCAATACTAGTTTGACAACTTATTTTTTTTAGAGACAAAGAAGATGAAGAACAAAGAAATTTTAGTGGTTATACAAAGTCACACCCTACGTAAGTGGTGGAGATAGGATTTGACATCAGGCATTCTGATTCCAGAGCCTTTGCATTTTAGGACTCTGCTATGAAGATATTGCCTATTTGGAAATTAGATATGTTGATATTCAAATATATCAATGAAACAGAATGAATAATACAGACGAAGATCAATAAATATGAGGATTTCTGTATACAATAGAAGCATAATTTCTAATTAATGAGAAAATGAATTTTTCAAAAAATGTTGTCAGCAAAAAATATTGTTGGACCTTTCCCAACTCCTTACGTAAAAATAAATTCCAGATTGATCCAAGAAGTAAATATAAAACATTGAAATCACAAAACCACTAGAAGAAAACATGAAAGAAATTTTTAGTATGGAAGACTGTATAAGGGAAGATACTAAACTAATACAACTTCAGAAATACCAGTTCTACTTCTGGGACTCTACCCTAGCAATTGGCTTATCCATGGCTGTAAAAATAAGTACATTGGCTGCTTACTGCAAGCATCATTTTTACTGTATTGTTGATGTTATTGTTTTAATAGCAAAGGACTTACTATGCTGAATGTGCTTCATGGGACATGAGAGTTAGTTCAGTAAATATGGTATATAATATAGATATGTATATACTTATATTGAAGCATGGAAGCTAATATTTTGTAACATGTTCAGAAGCCATCACTATTTTTAAGTATTAGCTTAGAAAGGGAAGCAATGAGATCAAGACCTTCTGAAGCAATGAGATCAAGACCTTCTGATGAGACAGACATATCAATGATCATAAAAAGGCTTGAGAGTTAGTGATCAAGGTTGGAAAGTGTGTGGATTATTGGTGACAGAATAAATTGCTATAGCAATTTATTGGGGTGGAGGGCAATATGATAATATCTGGCATCACTTAATAGCTGTGTGATGCTGAGTTTTTTTTCCTCATTGGCAGACTGGAAATAACTAATATTCATTCTGTTTCAATGTTTAAATGAGAGACAGTGCTCAATGTATAACTGGTGCTTAGGAAATACTACCTTGTGTCTTGGCTCAGAACACCACGATAAAAATACCATAGATTGGATGACTAAAAAAATAAAGATTTTTTTTTCTCACAGTTATGGAAACTTGGAATTCCAGGATTGAAGTGTCAGCAAGGTAGGTTTTATTCTGAGGCCTCATCCCTTGGCTTGTAGGTGGATGGCATCTTATGAGGACTCAGTGACTTCTTTGCGTGCACATGTGCTAGGGAGAGGGAGACAGTAAGCTCAGTGGTGTCTCTCCTTACATGGGGCCTCACCTTCATGTCTCCATATGACCTTAGCTACGTCCCAAAGACCTCATCTCCAAACATCACCATACTAGGGGTTAGGGCTTCAGCATATGAATTTGGAGTAGGGGGGATATAAACATCAATTCCTAACTCCTCTATGAACAAAGCACATTTCTGAAAAAGAGAAAGACACTTGCCCAGGCCTCAGTTTCGTTTGGAACAGATGTCAAGGAATCTATTCCAGAATTTCATGTGAAAGCTGAGATTTCATTTTTAAGTCAGAGAATGTATTCAAGAGTTTTCTTTTTAAGCCCTGAGGCAGGGACAGGATCATCGACAAAGCATACAGCAGCTTTACTGTCCCCATCAGAGGTTTGGAAAGGAATTTCTTACTGATCCATTTCTGTGACAATAAAGAGCTCAGGAAGGCAGTGGGGGTGAGAGGACAAATATTCAAGTGTGCTTTGGACACAGCACAGTTCACATAATGCTTAATCAAAACTTTTCTTAAGCTTTCTTGGCAAACTATCCAGAAGGTAGAGACACACTGGGGATCTTTTACACATCTGCCTTCGTTCTGGTCTGATTTCACTTGCCACGATAATAACAGAATTTTCTGTTCCTTTAAATAGATTTCTTTGCACAAAAAAAAGACTTCAGGGAAGCTTTATTAAAGAGTTTCTACTAAAAAGGACTTTCTTCACTCCCCAAAGTCCAAACTGTTTTCCAAACAATTATACCAAACTTCAGCACTCTCCTGAAAACCTTCCCCTCAAAAGATCATTGGTAACCTCTCCCCATGGAGAGGCTGAAGGCATCAAGAGTGCTCTCCATTGGCTGCTGGATTTCTGTCAATTAATTTCATGCATATTCTAGTCCAAACAATCATTCTTATCTCCACTCTTGACTCTTTTCCCAAAATCAAAGCCAAGCTGAATCTTAAGACGTCTTAAAAACAGTGCCTAAGAGTCAGAGATGTAGCTCAGTGGTAGCGCCCTTGCCTAACACATGTGAGGCACTGGTTTCAATCCTCATAACCATATAAAAATAAATAAATAAATTAATAAAATAAAATAAAGGTATTGTGTTCATCTTCAACTTAAAAAGTATTAAGAAAAAACCAGTGCCCACACTTAACCCACTCCCTCCTGGCTTCTTGAACACCTTTGGAATCAGCTATCTCCATCTTTTCTCAAATATCAAGCTCTGTCTTTCCTCTGGCTTCTTCTCTGCAACATATAAAACCTTCACAACAGGCCCACACTTAAAAAAAAAATCCTTTCTCAATCCCCCGACTCATTCTAGCTACTATTTATCACTGTTAAACTTTCTTAGCATAACACTGGATCTAATTGTTAAATCTTGTGGATCTATTTAAATTCAATTTCCCTGAATCTTAGAGAAGCTTTACCAACGCCCTAAAAGAAGCCCCTCAAAATTATAAGAAATCTGAAAAAAGATAAATAGAACGTTAAATTATGAAATTTCACAGGATCTAAAATCAATATAGAAAATCAATTTTATTCCTATATACTAGTAATGAACAATCCAAAAAATTGAAACTAAGAAAACAATTTTATTTATAATAGCATTAAAACAATAAAATATGTAAGAATAAATTTAGCACAAAAGTGTAGTATATGTATAAGGAAAACTTTAAAAACACATTGAAAGAAATTAAAGAAGACCTCCATAAACGAAAGAAAGTCAGAAGACTTCTGTTTAGATATTGAGACTCCCAAAATTGATCTACAGATTTGATTGAATCCATTTCAAAAATCCTGCCTGGCTTCTTTTACAGAAATTGACAAATGACCTTAAAATTCATATGGAAATGCAAGGGAACCAGAACAGCAAATCTTGGAAAAGAATAATGGAACTGGAGAAATCACCCTTTTTTAAAATGTACTGCAAAGCCATTCTAATCAAGACTTGTAGTAAGAGTAAAATATATAGATCAATAGAATAGAGAGTCCAAAAATAAAGACTCACATTTACGGTCCAATGTTTGTGACAAAGTGCCAAAAGATTGAATGGGGAAGGAACAGTCTCTTCAACAAATGGTGCTGGCATAATTACACATCCAAATGCCAAGAATAAAGTTGGAACTTTAGGTTTCAGCCCTACGTGTAAAAAGCTTGAAAGTCATCACTCCCAATAGTATAACAATTTAAAAAGTGACAAAGAAACTGAAAATCAATGACTGTTCAGGGACACTCGAAGGAACTGAAACTGTAGGGTACACAGCTACCCAATCTGGACAAATATTTGCATCCAGAGAGTCACTGAGACCTGCTTACCTGGAACAGAAATCACTGGAACCATAAATTGATAGGAACTTTTAAACAGCAATTTTGGCAAATTGCTGGAGACTGAGTGGGGTCTATTATGAGGTCCTGAGGCCCTCGGCTATATGGGAGAGCCCTGCATGTTCATGAGCTTTACCTCCAAGAAACCTACCACATTTTCATAGTAAAGAGCCAAGGAAAATTTCGTGGTTGCAGGTTAGGAAAAAGTTCCTATATTGAAACAAGTCTTGAGCATGTTCTATAAACTAGACCTCATGTTTAGGGCAAAGGTTTTACCAAGGGAAAATGCATTGTCCTAACCCCAGTCCCCCTGCCCTTACGATCAAACCTCAGTGCTGGCAGTAGGAAAGCTAAGAAATACTTGTGAAGATCAAATCCCAGGGAACCAGGCACACCAAAACACTGAAATTTAGCCACAAGATTGTGGAATGCTCCTCCTCCTCAGTACTTTACCACCACACTGGCAAGGCTCTAATATAAACACATTCGGGAAGGAAAACTACCACCCAGTATATCTTGCATGAGCATAAAAACAAAAATTACTTTTAGAAACATTAGCAAATAAAATTCAACAATACATAAAACATGACCAAGTGGGATTATTTCAGATACACAACCCTAATTCAACATTCAAATCAATATAACCCACCATATAAATCAGTATAACCCACCACATCAACTTGCTAAAGAGAACACTAAGGATGATTCCAATTAACAGAGACAAAGCATTTGACAAAATCAAACACAATTTTTTTAATTGAAATGCTCAATGAACTAAGAATAGTTATCAAGTTTCCTAACTTGAGAAAGAACATCTAAAAAATCAAATAACCCTGCAACTGGCTTCATACTTAAAAGCTGAGTATTTTCCCCATAAAATTATGAGCAAAGAAATCCCTGTCTCACTATTCTTATTCAACATTATATTAGAAGTCATAGCTGTGTGATCAGACAAGAAAAGAAAATTGGGGAAGATAAAAACTATCTTTTTGCACACATAACATGACAGTTTATGTAGCATATCTCAAATGATATGCAACAATAAAAATCTCTTGGAACTAATAAATGATTATAGCAAGTTTAAAGGATAAATGATCAATACACAAGTCAATTGTTTTCCTATGTGCCAACAATGAACAACTGGAATTTGAAATTTTTTTAAGATGCTATTTATAAAAGCACCTCAATATTACTAAGAAATCAGATCTTCACAACTTGATCTATGGATCCAACATAATCCCAAATAAAAATCACAGGAAACTGTTTTATGGATATCAAGAAACTACTTCTAAAGTTCATATGGAAAAGCAGAAGACCTACAATACCCAATATAATACTGAAAAAGAATAAAGTTGAGAAATCAAAATTAGCTCACCTCCAGACATACCACCTTGTTACATGGTAAGTATGGTAGTTACACAGACAGTGTGAAAGCAGATAAAGAATAGATGCATAGATCAGTAGAATGGAATAGAGTCCAGACGTAAATCTACAAAAATAGCCAATTGATTTTTGGAAAGGAGCAAAGGCAATTCAGTGGAGAAAGGATGAATGTTCTGGAACAACTGGAAGGCTATACATGAAACACAAAAGTAGAGAGAGACTTTAAACATTTAAAACAATTAACTCAAAATGGATCATAGACATAAATTCAAATATAAGAGAAAACTTCCAAAAAATGTAGGAGAAAATCATTAACTGGACTTTATTAAAATTAAAATCTTCTTTGCTAATGATACTGTTAAGATAATGAAAAGACAACCCATGGAATGGGAAAATATTTGAAAAACACAATATAGTAATAGCACATATCTTAAAATTTATCAGCAGGGGTAGGGGATATAGCTTAGTGGTAGAGCACTTGCCTAGCATGCTCAAAGTCCTGGTTTGAATCCCTACCAAAGGAAAAAGAAATTTTTTCAACAACAAAGCAATTAAAAACTGGGCAAAAAAAAATGTATGTTGGAGAAAAGCTAGCCTTTTAAACAAATGGTGCTGAGAACACTGGATATCCATGTATATAAAAGAATAAAGCTAGATACCTCTCTCACTCTGCACAGAAGTCAAACCCAAGTGGATCAAAGACTTAGGAATTAAACCAGAAATTTTGCAACTGCTAGAAGAAGAAAACATAGGGTCAACACTCCAACATACTGGTGCAGAAACTGACTTCCTTCATAAGACCTCCAAAGCTCAAGAAATAAAACCAAGAATTAATCAGTGGGACAGAATCAAATTAAACAGATTCTGCACAGAAAAGGAAATGATTGAGTGTGAAGAGAAAGTGTACAGAATGGCATAAAATCTTTGCCAACTACTCCTCTGACAGAGGATTAATACCCAGAATATATGAAGTACTCAAAAAGCTCAACATCAAACAGATAAACAAGTTACACAATCAATAAATGGGCAAAAGAACTAAACAGACATTTTTCAAAGGAAGAAACACCAATGGCCAAGAAATATATGAAAAAATGTTCAACATCCCTAATAATCAGGGAAAATCAAGTCAAAACTACACTGAGATTTCATCTCACTCCAGTCAGGCCATTATCTTATTGAGAGTACAAATAATAATAAATGCTGGCAATGATGTTGGGGGAAAGGTTCACTCTTACATTGTTGGTAGGATTACAAATTAGTACAACCATTCTGGAAATCAATTTGGAGGTTCATCAAAAAAACTAGGAAAAGTACCACCATCTGTTCCAACTATCCCACACCTTGACATTTATCCAAAAGAATTGAAATCAGCACATTGTAGTTATATACAGGCACATCACTATTTATAGCAGTGCAACTCACAATAGCCAAGTTATGGGATCAGTTCAGGTGCCCATCAAATGATGAATGGTTTAAGAAAATGTGGTATGCATGTACCATGGAATTTTACTTGGCCATAAAGAAGAATGAATAGATGGCATTTGCCGATAAATGGATGGAACAGAACACCACGCTAAGTGAACAAGCCAGATGCAGAAATCAAGATTCAAATGTTCTCTCTCATATCTGGAAGTCAAAGCAAAGTAAGGGAAAGAAGGGGGAAAGCAAATGTCAAAAAGACAAAGGGAATATAAATTTGAAATAAATAAATGAAAGATAAAGGGAATATCACTAGAGTAGAAAGAGATTGAGGGGGAGGAAGGAAGGACAGGAAAGGGAAGAAAACGCAGAATGAATTTGACAAAATTTCTGCATTGCGTATATAGATATACCACAGTGAATTCCACCTTTATGTACATCTATATAGGACCAATTAAAAATAAATTTAAAAATGAATGAAAAGAAGTTGAGTATTGAAGGAGAATAGGGGGAGGGAGGAGGGAAGGGAATAGGTGGGCACCAGGGAATGAAATGGAATAAATTAAATTCCATGCATGTATGATTATGTTTAAATGAACCCAACCATTATGTGTAACTATAAAGCACTAATAAAATCAATAAAAATGGGCAAAATATCTGAACAGACACCTCACCAAAGTAGGTAGATAGATATAGATATATGACAAAATAGTATATGAAAAAGTGCTCAACTTTATACTTAATAGATTGCAATTTTTAGCATTAATGTACTACTGCACACCTATTAGGATATCCAAAACGCTGACAATACCAATTACTAGTAAGCATGCAAAGCAATAGAAACTCACATTCATTGCTGGTAGGAATGCAAAATGATATGACCACTTTGCAAAACTTAAAAACTAGACAGAAAGTCTAGAAATGGCACTCCTATGTACTAACCAAGTGTTTTGAAAATCTGTGTCCATACAAAAACCTTCACGCAAATATTTTTAGCAAGTGTACTCGAAATTGCCAATAACTAAAAGAAAGTAAGATATCTGGTAATAGATGAATATATCCACACAATGCAATATTACTCATAGAGAAAATATGAGCTAGCAAGCCACACAAGGCATATGTGGATCTTAAATGCATATTACTAAATGAAAGAAGCCAATCCAAAATGTTATCATATACATATATGATATATAGAATTATATAATATGATTTTTTTGGTTATTTTAATTTTGTTAATTTGTTCTTTTTAGATATACATGACAGTAGAGTATATTTTAACTTATTATATGTACTAGAGTAAAACATTCTAATTAGGTTCCCATTTTTATGGTTGTACATGTTGTGGAGTTTCACTGGTCATGTATTCATATACAAACATAGGAGAGTTATATTCAATTAATTCTACTGTCTTTCCTATGCCGTCCCCCTCCCTTCCCCTTTGTCTAATCCACTTATCTTCTATTCTTATCCCCCTCTGGCATTGTATGTTAGCATTCACATATCAGACAGAACATTTGGCCTTTGGTTTTTTTGAATTGGCTTATTTCACTTAGCATGATAGTCTCCAGCTTCATCTATTTACCAGCAAATGCCATGATTTCATTCTTCTTTAAGGCTGAGTAATATTCTATTGTGTATATGAACCACGTTTTCTTTATCCATTCATCTGTAGAATGGCATCCAGGTAGGTTCCATAGTATAGCAATTGTGATTTGAGCTGCATTTTAATTGCATGACATTCTGGAAAAGGCACAACAAAGAAATTTAAAAGATTGAGTGTTGCCAGGAATTTTAAGAGAGAAGAGGAAGCTTTGAATAAGTGAAACTACTCTATATGATACTGTAATTATGTATATATGATACTCTGTATTTGTCAAAATCTATTGAACTTCACAGCACGAAGAGCAAATTCTTCATGTATGCAAATATTTAAAAATCACATATGAAGTCAGGGGAATCCCATAATGGAACAATGTTACAAATCAATATAACTTTAAAAATGTATGAAACAACCTCACTGAAGGGAGGGAGGAAATGGTGCTGACCTCAGTAACTTTAGAAATAAGTGGAGTCTGTAAAACTGAAAGCTAAAGAAACTGTACATAAGCTCTACACTCTAGCTGATGAAGTTTTCTTCCAATGGGAATACAAGTTAACAGTTTTGATATTGCTGTATATTGGAGTCACGCTATTGATTAAATGGATGAAGGACAGTGGGAGCCAGGTTTTCCTTTGCAGGGGGGCAGGGATTTACAAATAAGCAAGGGAAAGATAATAGAATGATCTATATGTAATGGATAGGGCTGAAGACAGCACAAGTAATGTTTGGCTTACTATAGATGCAGAGGTTGCATATAAATATATCTGTATGTATGTGAGGGTTTCTGATACCATTCTACAATAATCGGAACCCAGGATTCCTTGGAGAAATGACTGATTCTAGGATTGAGACAGGAAGCAAACACATGCATGCACATGCATATACACACACACATACACACACACACACACACACACACACACACAGTGATGGGGTGTGTCCAAGGCACACAGGATACAACTAAGTAAATTTCCCAAATCTGGAACAAATTGAACCACAAAAGAAAGTAGTATTGGATTGCAATCCAAAGCATAGGACAATTATCCATGAGTCCACACTGACCTAAATAAATAATTGATCAATAAATAAATAAGGGAGAAGAGATGTATTGGCCATGAAGAAATTTCCAAATAGGTTAAACACATACTCCATCCTTCAAGGAGGTTCTCCACAGCTCCCTCAGGTATACGGACACTTTCTCCTAAAGAGCACAATGTGGAAAGGGGGAGAAACAAAGAACAACTTTACCATGGAGAAACCCAACCAACATGACCTCAGCCAGGTGATTGAGGTCAACATCAATGGCAGTAAGTCAAACTGATAATATGGACCCTTGGCATAAAGTGATGAAAAGATCACTTCTCATATATAGTTTTTCCTTTAAAAAAATCATGACTCTATTCTGGTCACAGCCAAATCATGAAGAAAACATCAGTTAAATTCCAACAGGGCGCACATTACAATTAAATTTAGAGTATACCTAACCAGTTCTCCTCAAAGATGTCGAAGTTATCAAAAGCAAGAGAAGTCTGGGAAACTGTCACAGCCAGGGGAGCCTAAGGAGGCATGATGACTAAATGCAATGCAGGTATCCTTGATGGGATCCTCCAAGCGGGGGGGGATATGCAAAATTTAAGGAAATCTGAATAAATTATGAACTTTACTTCATATTAATGTATCAGTGTGGATTCACTGATTTCAAGAAATATATCATATGAAGAGGAGAAACTGGGACTTAGGGCATATGGTACTATTTCCTGATTTTTCTATAAATCTAAAACTGTTCTGAAAAGTAAAGTTTAAACATGAAATTGAACCCCTTTCTCACATCCTACAAAAAAATACTTAGTCAAAATGAATCACACACTGACATTTAAGAAGTAAAAGTATAAAGCACTTAGGAAAAATGTAGAAGTAAATCTTTGTGACCTTAGTTTCTTAGTTGTATCTTAGAAATGATCATAAAAATCACAAGTGAAAAAACAGACATAAATTTAGCTCCATAAAATTTAAAAGTATTTGTGCTTCCAAAGATTCCATCAAGAAAGAAAAAAAGACAAACCAAATAATCGGAGAAAATATTTTCAAATCTTTATGTACAGTGAAGGACTCACATACACAATTATATATTCTAGATATGAATATGTAATTGAGTTATAATAATAAAAAGGTAAATAACCCAAATAATAAAAAGACAACAAAACTCAATTTTAAAATGGATAAGCAATCTGAACAGACATTTCTCCAAAGAAAGGCAGATAATGTACATTCAGAGAAGGGGGGAACCCTCCTTCATTGCTGGTAGGAATGTAGAATGGTGTTGCTGCTTTAGAGTTATGGAGCCAACCTCCTCCTCCACATTTGTACTCTCACTAGCCTACAGTCCCACAGCAGCCCCTGACTGCCTTCCTGCAGTGTGATCCCACAATGTGCTATGGACCTCCCAAATCTAAAAGGCATAGGTGCCGGTTGAAGTCAAATCTCTCAACTTCTCTCTCCAAATCACACATTGCAATTATTCTTCCTTGTGAGAATTGGCTTGTCCTGTATCCCAGAAACTAGGAGTCCCTAGGTAATGAGAACTCTTGAAGCAAGTCCTATTCTTCAATTGCCTTGTACAGATATATCTGAAACTTTGCTTCTTGGATTCATTTATTTGTTTTCTCAACTTTTCTTCTACACTCTGTAGAAAAACTAATACCATTTACTCCATGAAGACATTGCAGTTCCTTCTAGCCAGATATTATTATTTTTCCTTCTTTGACTTTCCAAAGTGTTCATGCTTCTTAGCTTGCTTGGCTTCATCATTTTAATTATTCATAAATTTACTAATCCTTATTATAAGGATTTGTATAGATCTGGGATCTGATTGTATAGATAGCAAATGCCTAAGCAATCCTCACTTTATTAAAAATGATTGCATTTTTGTATGCTTTTTATCTCTGCATATGTTTGCTCCAATTGCATTTGAAGTCCTTTAAGAACAAAGAGTGTTTTGCTCTTCTGTACTTTCTAAGAATAGCTTAAATCGGTGCCAAGTGAGTGAATGAAAGAGTCAATATAAGATTGTCTTTGTTGTGGCAGACAAACAAAGCTTGGGACAGCTACTGTGACTTTTGTCATCATTGCTCTTATAGCATCTTATTGGTCCTGGACATCCTGCTCCAGGGAAGGAATGTGGTACAGCGGAGAGAATCAGGAAACCTACAACTAGCTGTGTGGCAGTGGAGAACTCAGCTCTCAGTGCCTCAATATATATCTGTATAACAAAAGTGCCTTTCAGCTCTAACAATGTAGGATTCTTGATCTTCAATACAGTGAAGAAATAAACTACTCACATAAATTTTGAAGTTGGAAATGAATATTTCTTTTCTTAAATCCTAATATCGTTAGTAATTCCCCAAATGCCTGCCATATTCAGGCACTGTTTCAAGACTATTGCCTGTGTTAACTTATTTATTCCTATAAGACCATCTTATTCCATTTTCACATAGAAAGCATAGAAATATTCTAGAACTTACACACCTGGGTGACAGAACCAATCTGAGATGCAGACAGTCTGGCTCCAGAGGTTGCACGCTTGATCATACTGCTTCTCCACAGGGCACCCAAGTGGCACCGGCCTTCACTTCTGCCCCAGAACCACTGGCTTCAATTCCATTGCCATATACTTCATTGAAAGATTAAACTCTAGCTTCAACAGGAAGTGATAATTCAGAAAGCTGTTGTGAGAGAACATAGTCCCCAAAAGAGCAAAGAGATGTTTGCTGATGACTTTATTTGGGACCAGGGCCTTAGTTTTATTTGACATTACAGAACCTGGATTGGGAAATCACAGTGTGGAGACTTCTGACCTGACTTTTGGAAGGAATGCAGTACTTCTCCCCAAACCTTATCTAACATCAGGTGGAAAGGTGAACACTGTCATTGCAACATCTCCTGTTTTCATCCTGCCCAGAAGGTTCCACTGGACTCATTTTCAGGAAAGCCTTCCCCTACTTATCAGTTCTTCCTATAAACTGAATGAAGGAAGCCACCACCGCCCTGGCTTCTACTCCTTACCTCAGCTCAGCATACATCAGCTGCAAGGAGCATACTGAGGTGGTCAAACAGGCTTTTATAAAGTGGGATCAGGAAGCACAAGTAAACAGGGGAATGTCCATCATAGGAAATATGTACTTTGAGTTCAACAAAGTATATAGAGCACCCAGTGAGATAAAGATGATTCTAGAACTAACAAAGATTGTGATCAACCTTCAGAGCTGCTGGTTATCTTCCTGTCCTTCCAGTCAAATGTTTCCCTCTCATTCTGTTTTTCATTTTTTTTTTTCTCTCTTACCTTCCCTTTTCTCCCCTAAACTGCTCTTTCCACTTTCTTTCCCAGGTACCCAAAGAACTCTTTTTATCTTTATTCCCCCCACTAGTCATCTAGGAAAATAGCCTCACAAAAATGCATGTAAAAATCCTGAATACCTCTGTAGAGGTAGCCTGCATTCACACTGATTTTTTATCCATGCACTCAGTCATTATTCATCAGATGATTATTTGGTGCCTTTTCGGTCCTGGGCCTAAGCTGCTCAGATCCTACCTTCTCATAAATGGTGCATATGCCTTAGGGAAGATGGAATTTGGTGTTTCCCAGTGACAATGAATTTGGCTGGAAAGGCTTAAGATAACAGAAATGGGAACATATGCTTGATCCATATTCACGGATCATGAATTTAGAGTCTGGAAGAAACCACGCTTACAAATTAATTAATTAATTAGTAAAACTAGCTGTTTGGGAAAACTAGAAGAATCACAGACCTTCCTGTTTGGTGCTTTTATTAGCCTTTCTGAAACTCTCGTCTGAGTTCTGGGAAAACCTCAATCACAGGCAGGGATCAAATAGTGTCCAGCTGTCACCACCTCTATATTCACTGAAAAATTCCCAGCAAACTTGGGAAACTTTTCCAGTGTCAAGCCATCCACCAAGGGCTCATAGGGTAGGAAGAAAGTATTATTATAAAGCATTGTGTGATTGAGCACAAACACCATGTCAAAACCAGGTCATGACTTTAGATCAAGCATGTTATTCCATTCTGCTTATCGTATATTCACTGACCAAGTCCCGGGTACCCAGCATGGTATCAGGTACAACTCTAGCCCTTTGGGCACCACCAACCAAGTCAGGGAAGTTAGACAGACTCAAATCAGATGATGGAGACAGCATCATGAAGTGGGAAAAACCCTTGATTGGGAAACTTGAGACCCATTATGGCTCCAAGTGTCACCACTTGTTAGCTTTGAGACCTGGTAAAACCCACTTTAGAACTCTTGTAAGGATTTGCTCTGAATAATATGCAAATTAACAAATAGGAAATATTCTTAGGTTTTTAGAGAAATTGAAAGCAGGGCAGAATTCCTTATCAGGCATAATACAATCCTATAGGATAAGAGTGCTTCCCAAACAAGTAGCCACCTATTTAGTGGGCCACGAAATAAATTTAATGGGTGTTGACCAAATTTTTTTTAGGGAAATGATACAGATTAGAAAATAGTGCCAAATGTGGTGGAGCACACCTGTAATCTCAATGAGTGGGGAGGCTGAAGCAGGAAGATCACAAGTTTGAGGCTAGTCTGGGCAACCTAGTGAGATGCTGCCTCAGAATAAAATAAAAAGGGCTGGGGATATAGCTCAGCTTGCCTCACATGCTCAAGGTCCTGGGTTCAATTCCCAGCACTGCACAAAAAAAGAAAAAAGGGAAAAGAAAGAAAGATAGAAAGAAAGAAAGAAAGAAAGAAAGAAAGAAAGAAAGAAAGGAAGGAAGGAAGGAAGGAAGGAAGGAAGGAAGGAAGGAAGGAAGAAAGAGAGAGAAAGAAAAGAAAAGAGAAAAGGAAAGAAAAACAAGAAAAGAACAAGTGGAGTATATTATAAGCATTAAAGGTAACTTTATTTCAGATAACTTCTATCTCTATTATATACATTCATGTATACTGTATTGTGATGGGAAAGTGATTTTTTCAACATGGCTCAATTTCAGAAAGTTTGAAAAGTATTGTTTTTCAATACTTTAAACTGTTTAAAATTCAGCCTTGCTGCACCTTTAATGATTCATTGGTTGGATTATTAACTCACTTAGTCTAGTATTCCTTAGTGGCCATAGTGCCTTGCCCCATGAGATGGTGCCCCTAGACATCTTTGCTTTCAAGAATCTAGCTATGGAAGAAGAATGACCAGAAAAAAAACTTGAGAATATTGAGAATTTAAATGCCTCCCCAGTTATAATTACCCTTCAGCAACATGAAGTTACAGGATGGGAGATGGAGTTGGGATATCGGAGAGTTTCCAGAAGGCTCATTCAAAGCAATTCCTAGAGAAAGGGTGGGAGCTGGCTCATGGGGAAACAAAACAGGAGGAACCTGGAGTAGATTACAGAGCCGCAGCCAAGAGGAAGAGAGCACAGTCTATCTGAGAAGCCTCCTGGAGCCCCAGAGAGAGAAATTTCACAGGAGCTTGGAAGGGAAGTGGCATATACATAGGGTAGATAGACACCTTGTCAATCTGGTGTCCACGGGGTCTTGTTTGCCTGATTTATTCCAACAACCAGCACTCACAAGCACAGCCTGGCTCTCTCTCCCTTAGATCATCTCTGTGCCCTGACCGTGCCAGTCTCTCTCTATACAACTGCACACCAGGAAAGAGCAAGAGAAAGGAAGCAGAACAAGGTCAAAATTCAGTCTTCAAGATTTGCCATATTATGTTCTTGAAGTATTGTGCTTGGAGTGGACTTTGTCACCAGGGCATCCCCACAGAAGCGTGGTATCTGCTCTGATGAGTGATCGGTGACACATCCTACGTGCATGACTTGGTGTGGCTCTACTGTTAAGCCACTGTTAGGCCAGGTGACTCCCTAGGACAAAGCTGAAGGCTCTGGAGCAAAAGTCGTGTCACAGGACATGTGTAGGAAGGGTAGCCTGAAAACAGCCCTCTAGACAAGGAGAGGCCTGCGCCTTTCAGACCTGCAGCTCCTCTGCACCCCACCCCCATCTCACACGCAGGCAAAGTAATCATCCTTGCCTCACTCTGAAGATGACCTGATTCTAAGGCTGGAGCATGGACAAATTTGAAGTTGTTTCCTGCATTCATTCTATAGTACAAATTCCCTGTCAAGACAATTCGTTGTGGGCCCGTGATCCAGCACACTGATTCTCAGGCTCACTCCAGAGATTTATTGGTGATACCAGAGCATTTAATTGCACTGTTTACTAAAGGAAAGCGATGTTCTACTATCTGATATTCTAATATCATGGGCAAAAGAGTCAAAAATAGGATCAGCCTGACATATATGACATCAGTTGGAACTTGACCAGAATGATCAGTTGGGGGTTGTTGCTTTCATTGAATGAGAGGGAGGGACCATCTCATTGTCACTCATATCTAGCACTCATGGTGTTTCTGGTCTCCTCCATCATTCTAGAAGTCTTCTGTCCTGAATACAAGAGTCAGTGGGAGGGAGGCATTAAACTCCAGAGGTGGCAGATTCCAGGGTAGGGAGGGTCTCAGAGGTTTCCCACTGGTTCTATGGAGAGCCCTGTGGATGAGAGCACCAATACAGCCCCCAGTAAGTTACTCATTCCCAAAGTATTTCAAAAGCCTGCTGCAGGTCAGTTACTGTGCCAGGAAGTTTAGAGATACAGGAATGAGTAAGGTATGCACCTGACCCTGTACTCATCAGAGTGAACCCCTCAACCAAGGGATAGCTAGGGTCCATGGATGGATTTCAGGGGCTTCACCACCTCTTGAAGTTCTGTGCAATGTAGATTTTTATAGTAAGAGGTCTCCTGCTCATTTTAGACTATGAACTATGTGGTCCAAAAAAAATGTGATTAGTTTTTTCAACTGTAATTTCTTTATATTCTCACAGTAAGAAGAGCAGTCTTATCACCCTGGATGAAATGGAAGGGAAAAAATCCTTAGAGTGATGGAAGCTGTCTGCTCTCTGGTTGATTGCCCCAACATCTACCTAACCAAGCAGGCATTAGCAGATGCCAGTGATCACAGTTTCTCCACATCATTGGGAATATGTACCCTGTGAAAGATTGATTAGAAGTACCTTGCCAGATCTAAGGACCAACCCTGATTTTCTGAGAAACGCAGTCAGTTGTCACTATTCCTTATAACAGCTGTACAAGCGTTCTGATTTCCACCCTACTGTAGCAGCATATTCAAAAATAAATAAACCTGAAACCACAATTTGTTGTCAAAGTAGACTAGCAGTTGAAGAGTACAGATTACCCCCTGGTGGACTCTGTCACTATGAAAACTGCTCTTAAAGTTATATGCAGAGAGAAGATGGTATCAGCTATATCACCTCCAACAGAAGGTCATGATATTTTTTTCTGAGTTGGCTTCTTGCAGGTCAGAGACTCAACTTGACTAATTGTATATTTGATCATATATAATCTGATTTTTGAAAACTTAAATCTAAGCAAACATAAAATACATTCATGAAAATTACTGGGCTCTTTCTCCTCTCTTTTGTGGTGGGAGACATGGGATGTTCTCTATTCTCTCAGAATAATGCTATTGCTAAGGAACTGAAACAAATAGAGTTGACCTGTAGGAATTGACCTCTAAATTATTAAATTATTTTTAAATAATTAAGTCATATAAACGCAAGTGTTTTTAATCAAAAGATTAACTGTTGCCTAATTTCACAACTTGTAGCTTTCCCAAATCCAAAAAAGGTAAACTTCATACTTAAGTTGGAATTGTTTTTTTCTCTTGGTATGATATCTTGCCTAAACGGTAAAGCCACACCAAGAAATGGACTTGTTTTGATCTAATTATTTAGATTAATAAGTGTCTAACAGATAATTCACATTAGCAAAATTAATTCCTTCACTAAAACCATTGGTCTAAGAAAAAGTGGAAATTGTGGACTTTAGAAAATGAAGGCTGTCCTGTATTCACTCTTCCTAATATTCTAAATCAATAATCGTCACTGCATAACTAGGTCATTACTCATGGAATAATAGAGGACAGAGAGAGTTAACAGTTAACCATATCACATGTCTTCAGTTATGCAATGTTGATTGGGAAAAGTTGTGTAAGATTTGTATAAAATAAACTCTGATTAGTGGCGAAGGTGGTAGAAAATAATATCAGCTTTATGATCAGTGGAAATATAACATGCCAATTTTAAATTTCCCATTTAGTTTATGATGCTGTATTTCAAATATACATTTAAATGATAATGGCAAAATGATTAAAGTTGGCCCAGTGACATTTTTCAGATAACTGAGAAATGAGAAATATATTTTACCCTTCATAGCTTTAGGTTTCATTGTTATTAACTGATATGTTCTTTTGCTAAAGAAGTGAGCTGGAGGGGGGCGGTCTATGTACCAGCAAGTTCATATTTCCAATTCTAAACTACTTCATTTTTTAAAATATCAAAGAATTTTTAAAGCACAAATTCCCTCTCATTGCTGAATCATAAAAAAATTAAAAAGCAAATGCTATGCTTTTTCACAGAGCATAAAAAGGTTTTATAAAGTGTAGCCCAAGAAGGAATTTCACATGACCCAAAGGAGAAACATCCTCTCTGTTAAATCTGACCAGAGAGTATAAATTACTAAAATTTATATATTGGACTAAGAAAGGTATTTTACCCTTCAATAGTCACTAAATAATGTACTGTATTGGATTGCATTGTATTGTGTTATGGTAAGAACACTTAGCATGAGATCTATCCTCTGAACAAATTTTTAAATGTATAATATATGCTTATTGACTATAGGTACAGTGCTATACAGCAATTATCTGGCAGTAATTCATTTTGCTTGACCGAAGTTTTATATCTATTGATACTTCTCCATTTTCCCTTCCTCCAACCCTCTGCAAGCATCATTCCACTCGGAGTCTATGAATTTGACTATTGTAGATGCCTCATTCTAAATGGAATTATGAGTTTTCATCTTTCTGTGACTGGCTTATTTCACTAAGTATAACTCCTTCAAGTTCATTCATATTGTTGTATATTGGAGAATTTCCTTCTTTTTTAAAGGCTGAATAGTATTCCATTATTTGAATATATCACTTTTCCTTTTTTTACCTTTTGGGAACATATTATGATTATACAGTACATGTGTACAATATATATTAATCAAATCATGGTAATAAGCATTTTCATCTCTTCAATCACCAATCGTTTTGTATGGGTTGGAAATTCTGTATTTTTCTCTTCTAGTCTATTTGAAATATATCATGGTTTTTTTTGTACAAGAGTTACCCTACTGTGCTAAAAAAAAGAACCAAAAGTGAGACTTCCACTCTGTTTTGATATCCCTTCTTTAGCTTCTTTCTGTCTTCCCTGTCTGCCCTCTCACTACCCTTCCCAGTTTCTGGTGAGCACTATTCCATTCTGTTCTTCTATAAGGTTGACTTATGGATTCCCACAAATGAGTGAGAACATGTGATGCTTTGCCTTTCTGTGTCTGGCTTGTTTCACTTAACATACTGACTGCCAGTTCCATCCATGTTTTTGCTAATGACAAGACCTAATTCATTTTATGGCTGAAGAGTATTGTACTGAGTAAATATTTCACAGTTTCTTTATCCATTCATCCACTTAAGGATATATATAGCTGTAGATGTAGATATAGATGTAGATGTAGATATACATACATAGATGTATGTGTGTATACATCTACGTATATGTATATATTTTTCCTTTAATCACTTATCTGTCAATGGACATTTAGATTGCTTTGATGTCTTGGCTATAATGAGTAAAATTGCAATGAACATAGCAGTACAGATATCTCTTTGAAATCCTAATTACAATTCTTTTGGATAAATACCCAAATGTGGAACTGCTAAATTGTATCATAACTTATTAAGTGTTTTGAAATTTATGAATGAAATAGAAAGAGAACTTTTAAAAAATGAACTGCATATGCTTCTTCAATTATTAATTTTTGTTAATCTTTTAAAATGAACACCAGATGAAAGCAACACTATACTCTTAAAATACGGACATCTTTTCCAAGTCCAACTGTGTATCCAGGAAATGTTCCCATCATTACTGTGATTAAATTCAAATGATGGTTTATCCATAGAACAATGGAAACTGCCTTGGAGGAAATAAAGCTTGTGTCACTTTCTACAGGGACCAGGGACTTGGGAAGGAACAAATTATAAATGACCTATGAGAACTAATAAGTTATGAATCTCCATTAATCAAGATGTGATTAAATATTTGTCACCAAAGGTAATAAAGATAGCTCCTTCCCACTCTCAAGATACAAAAGATGGGAAAAATCTGTTCAACAGATTCATTTATTCATTCATTGAACATGTCACATTTGAAATATGTGTAGGGCATTGTGTCAGGCACAAATGTTTTATTGTGCCTGGAACTGAGATGACAAAAATGAAAATATGTAGCCTCCACTCAAAATGTTCAGAGTAATGGAGAGATGGATTGCCAAATGAACAATCACAGCAAAATCAGATATTTCTGTAACAGAAATATAAAACAAAGTACATGAGTAGCATGAAAAGTATAAAATAAATTTGCTGGGGACATCGGGGAAGGCTAGAGAGAGGGACTTAAGTGTGATTGTCAATGGAAAAGGGACATTCCATGCATGGAGAAAGGCATCATCAAGAACTCAGGGTCATGAGACAGCCTGAAATATCCAGAGAATCATCGACTGATTTATGTGAATTCATCTGGAATGCAGGGAGGCTATTGCAGTAATGCAGAAGAGATATGTTTCAAATAGTGGCAGCAGAGAAGGGCTAGAGGAACAGGTGGAGGAGATACTTAGCAGACTTTCTAGGGTTCATGATTGACAGGGTGGGTGAGTAGGTGAGAGAGAAGACATGAAGACTGCTGCGTTTCTGGCTGGGCATGTGGAGGACAGCATCATTTACTAAAATAGGGGAGGTATACAGGAAGAGATTTATTCAACATCACCTTCTGTTTGATATGCCTTCAGGACATTCAATTAAAATGTTCAGTTGGCCACTACATCTGTTAGATGAGGAGCCCAGAGAAGAAAATTGGGCTGAAGATATAAAGGTGGAGTCATAAGCAAGCATATAAGTAGAAATTGAAACTACAGGAAAGATGAGATAAGGAGTTGCAGGGACAGAGTCCAGTAGCAGACTGACCTGGAAAGAACAGGTAGAGCAATCATTGTAAAGTAGGCTACACACATCCTATTTGCAAGCTGGGAGAAGGACTAGCAGAACATAATGACCTGAAAGCCAACAGGCTTCAAGACAGAGGCAATGAATGATCTGCTCTCATTTATCAAGATAATCTCTTTGGACCGTTAGGTTTGATTCCTTAGGGAAACAAAGTCTTAAAGGAATTAAGGTTCAGATCTATCTTAAAGTCTTTTGAGGGATTGCTTTATAACCCTGGTTAAATAAACAACTGTTATTTTCTGTTATGACAATGTAATTAACACCCTAAACATACATGACTAGAAAGATCGTTACATCTTGCTTGTCCAAGCTTTGTCTAAGTGTTCATGTAAAAGTTTGTAAAATTAAAGCTATGTAAGTTTAATCCAGGCAAGATAACCAATAAGCACTCTCCTTTATACAATGTACTGATATAAAGTGGCCACATTGTCATTTTAATAAAAATGAAGTGCCAGGCATTTCATCTCTTCTCTTTAACCACATAAATGTTTTATGTAAATAAAATACATTTATACACCAGATAATAAGTCTATTTCTAATCATTAGCACTGTTTCCTAAACTTAAGAGATTAAAACTGTCCTTTGATTTTTGTCAAACTGCTAGTCTGTGCACACCTATGATGACATTATCCTACCATAAGGATTCTAAACTTTACTTTAAAAGTTAAAAGTAAGTTAATAGAAGGATATCTGTGTAATTGTGCTGCTAATTATTAGTGATTTTTTGTATATTAGATGTATTCATTTTCTCCAAGCTTTTCAAATGCAAAGCTTAAGAGAATACTTTACCAATCTGGTGTTCTCCAAACTATAAATTGTGTGTAATGATAGATTCTTTCAGATTTATAGAAAAATAACAAACTTAGTTGGTGGTGTTTTTTTAAAATGATGGGGAGGAATTACATTGGTATAAAAAGCTGCAGTTCCTGGTTGTTAATTTTTGGGGAACCTGTACACTGTTTTCCATTGTAACTATGAATTATACCTACAGTGTATAACAGTTCTTTTTTCTCTACATACTTGCCAGAGTTTGTCATGTTTTGTCTTTTTGATTATAGCCATTCTAACTAGGGTGAGGTGACACCTCATTAAGGTTTTGATTTGCATTCTCTTGATGACGGGTGATGTTGAGCAGTTTTTCTTATACTCATTAGACATCTGTCAATAAAAAAAAGAGCTGTGGTTAGTTCAAGCAGAGAAATGATTGAGAAGCTGCCACTGGGTTTGTTAAATAGACTTTAGCAACATTAATAAGGCGTTTTTGTGTGTTGTTGAGCTGAGGAGTGAATGGGAGTGAAGAAATGGAGGCAATGTGTGAAATACGTGTTGGAGAAGTTTATGGAGAAATCAAGGAGAAATAAGAGGGTGGTAGTTAGTGACTCAGTGTCAAATTTATTTTTAAGATGGCAGAGATTTAACAGATTTTGTATGCAAACAGCAAAGCATGCTTTAGAAGAACTGTTCCAATCCTTGTATGTGGTTTCCTAGGCAATCCTCAGAATTACTCTGAGAGATAAGAGTTAATATTCACTGAGTATTTATTATGTGCCAAGAATTGTTCTAAGGATTTTACATACATACTTCATTTAACTTCCACAACTCTTACCAGATAAGTGCTGTTATCACTTCCATTTTGCAGGTGAGAAAACTGAGCAACTAAGAGGCAAAATAAGTCTCAAGAGCATAGAACTAGGAATGAGCAAAGGCTAAATTGACCCAGTTTCTTGTCTTAAAGTCTGTACAATAATAAAGTCTTTCGGATTGACCCAGTGAAGGTGAGAAAGCTGATTCTAAGAGGTTAAACAATTTGCTTACTATTCTGCCAATCACTGAGCCCTAGAGTAGGATGAATACCCAAGCCCGATTGCAAGGTTTTAGAGAGCCATGCTGTGGGTATAGCAGTCTGAAGACACGAGAGAGAAGGCCTGACAGGTGGAGCAAGAACCTGCAGGTGCAAGAGGGGGTGACAACACAGGTGGAGCAATTAGTCTTTTGTCTGAAACATGTCACCAGATTCAGCAATGTACAAATCACAGGATTGGAAAGAAACCCTTAGAGGCCTCCCTGCTGCCTCTAAGTGGCCCGTAAGCAAAGCCGAACAGGAAAAATGTGTATCTACTGGTCCAGGGAAGAAGTTTGGCAACCACAGGGATGGAAATAAACTATCATTTACTTTTTATTTTTCTTTCTTTCTTTTTTTTTTGGCTATCATTCAGTACTTCTAACTACTGAGATTTCTCAATCCAAACAGAATGGCTTCCTGTCTCCTCACAATGTGACTCTCTGCAGGGTCTCAGAGCACTAGGGAAATATTTATTCTAGCACCCTCCCCTTGAAAGGGCAGGGGAGATTCGAGGTTGAGGTTGGATGTCTCCCATAGGGTCGCATTCAGCAGGTAGCATCTCATTTTGACTTTAAGGAAAACAAATGAGTTAGGGCAAAGCAGGTTAGATTCACCTGCTTGGTTGTTTACCCAAATATTGGGATGAAACAAGCCTCTGAATGGTAAATTAGGAGCAAAGAAAAATCAGGAATGCAGCATTTTCTGCTCCTTGCTGTTCTGCTCTCTGATGTTTCAGGAGGGCACGAAGAGTGTCATAGATATCTCTCCCATGTGGACAGTACCATGCTGAGTACTCAATAGGGCTCATGGCAGAACTACTGATAAGACGAATGACAGTCATAAGAAAGGAGAACATGAAGCACATTAATGCAAGATGATCTTGCATTTTGTAACTGACCTCACAAAGAAGCGTTGCCTTTAGAAACTATAGCTGGAAAAACAAGCAACGGTGGATCCAGAGAAATAAGAATATAAGAAGACAGTTCTCCGCTTCCTCTTCCTTCCTTCAGGGGGTTCTCTCTCTCTCTCCAGACCCAAGAGAGGCTATCATGTGACTACTCAGAGTAATTATAATTGTATTTTTCTGATAAGATAGAAGAAGTCTCTTTTAGGATGTTTAAGAATTATTCCCTTTTTGTGGACTGTTTATATACTTTCCCTTGTTTCTGTTAGTGTGGAAAGAACAACTTTTTGTGATCATCACTACTGTGTGCCCAGGGAGCAGCCCCAAGATTCATAAATATTTTAATGGTAAACTACAAGTCAACAATGTCAGTTACTTGCAAATTATCATTGGTTTTTCAAGGTTGGGGATCTTCATGAAGTCGATGGGATAAAAAAACTATCACATGGAAATATATGTCCTATGATATAGTTATAACCTAATATGAATGTAAATATCAGTTGAGTTATTCCAAGTTGGGGTAATGTATGCTTCCCTGCAACTCCCATGTATAACCTTTAGCCAAAAAGGATCCTACATTATTTCTGTTAATTATTTTTATTCCACAGTTTATTGGAGGGGCTGACAAGCTAATGGGCAACACCAGGTCATGGATTGCTAACAGGGCTATAGGGCTGGTCCTCAAGGTCACGACTCACAGTGATCTGAGAGAGTCGTCTGGTGTGCTGGTTTTATGCCAAGAGCATTGCCTAGTTTAATTACTTATTTTAGGTTGAACTCTAAGAGATTTTCAAATATTCAATAATTTTGCCCTATGGAAATGGTGTTGTCATATTTGGTTCAAACTAATAGTTAGACAGGCATCAGTACTTCCAGGAAAATTTCATCCTAGTTGAAGCAGAGGGCAACAGAAGGACTAGCCAGAGCTAAGCAGCACATTGTCTATGCAAAGGAGAGAGTCAGTACAAACCAAGGATTGCATGTGCATAACAGTAACAATGTATGGTCCAGTGGCTGAGTGATTCTAGAAGGTCTATTATTTTTGGTTTTGAGCCCCAAATTGGTTTATCATTGGTGATTTCAACACCTAATCTTAGCAATTCATAGAATCAATAGACAGAATCAGCAAGCATATAAAAGAACTCAAGAACATCAATCAAGAGATATTAATTGACATTTGTAGAAAACTATACCCAACTCAGAAGAATACACATTTTTAAGTGCCCATGGAACTTTCACCAATATAGACCATATTCTAGACCACAAACAAACCTCAACAAAATGTAAAAGAATTCAAATCATACAGAGTAATTTCTTTGACCATAATGGAATCAAACTATTATTGGGTGTTTTCACACTAATCAGGCAAGTAATTTGATTATCTGTCTGTTTGGGTATCATTTTTTCTAAATGTACTATTAGTGTGCCTTTCTTTACAGGCTACTTGATGATCATGGTATCACTTTAAAAATCTCATAAATAGCCCATAATACTTCTTCCAGAACTTCTTTGAAGAAGCCTGGATTCTCATGTAAATGAACCTTTTCCACTTTCCAGATTTTTGAGTTGTTCTTTTCTTGCAAGGGGCACCTTTTTTTCTCTTGTTTCCAGACTGAAGCATTCACAGTATCTCAGCATCAATCTGCCCTTTCTGATCACACCAAGGCCAGTGACTGTGTTGTCTCTTGAGCTAAAGGGATTCCTGGCATGAAGGTGCCGAGGGCCCACAGCCCTCCCCCGGCCCTTAATCCCCCAAGACACGTTTACACTGCTAAGCCTTCCTCTGAGGTCCAAAAGTCAACAAGTGTTATCATTCTTCTATCTGGGTTATTTTGCTGCTGTTGACAGGCTATCTAAGTGTTCTGGGTTTGTCCCACCCCTGGAATGAATGTTCTGGCACTTCATTGTTGTGTGTCCACCCAAGTGCAGGAGCAGAGTGCGCTAGAAGCATTCTCCAATGACATCCTTCTACATAGCAGTCACCGTGGCCAAAACCCCTCTCAGACACTGAGGAAGCAACACTTAGGGAGCAATTCCAAGACCATTCAGGCCACTGTCCCCAGTTAGCTAGTGAGCTACTCCGATCCTTGAGAGGCTTCCAAAGTCCTTGTCAGGAGACATGGGTCCTGCAGGTCTATACCTCTGCCTGCTATAAGGAGCTCTGCTGCTAGTCCACATTCAGGCTATTACTGGCTCAGCTGTGGCCCTTAATATTCATACACTGAAGCCCTACCCTTGAGGTCATGAGTACAGGACCCTAATGGCAGAATGAGCAACCTTTGATGAAAAGGCACCAGAGAGCTCTCCCCACTCACCCTCCCTCCGTAGGAAGACACAGAAAAAGCAGCTGTTTTCAAGCCAGGAAGAAAGGCTTCACTCTGATCTCACACTTCCATCCTCCAACACTGTCAGAAATTAAATTTCTGTCACTTAAGCCACCAATCTATGGTATTTTGTTATGGCAGCACACACAGACTAAAGTATGTGTTGAAGCCTGAACCTGCAGTGCCTCAGAAAGTGTTTGTAAAGATAGGGTTTTTAAAGAGGTCATCGAGTTAAAGCAGGCCATTATGGTGGGCCCTAATCCAGTATGACTGGTGTCCTCATCAGGAGAAATTAGGATGCAGACAGGAACAGAAGGAAAAGTATCTGAAGATGCAGGAGGAAGGCAACCATCTGCAAGCCGAGACCCAAAAGAAACTCGCCCTACCAGTACCTTCACCTGGGACTTCCAGAATGCAGAATTGTGAGAAAATGGATTTTCTGTCATCCGAGCCACCAGGGCTGTGGCAAATTGTTATGTCAGCTTGAGCTGACTAGTGCATAGGCCATGTTGAGAGGCTGTGGAACACTGTAGCCATGCCAGCATCACAGCCACAACATAACTCAGAAAATAAGCAAATTCAGGGATATCAGATACCAGCTGGTAGATGAAAAAGACCATGTGAAGGAGAAGGAAGAACAGGGCAGGTCACATTCACAGGAGAGTGGAGATTGGGGCTGAGGTCAGAGACAGGGCAGGCAAGTGAATGCCCTGAGAAAGAGTGAGGAGAAAGAGATGAGAAGGTGGTCCCACCCAGGAATGCTCTCTCTCCCTCCATGGAGGAGCATTAGAAAGGGGGCATCAGGGCCCAGAGGGCTGTTGGTCTGCCGTGGGGGCCAGCTCATCAGTGGCATGGGCTTGAAGCTGCTCAGGTTTTCTGACTCTCCCACCTTTCAGGAAGCTTCTAGCTTCTCTAACCAGTAAGAGAGCAAGTAGCTTATCAGCCTTATAACAAGAAGCTATGGCTAGGTTATAATGAAGTAAGAATGAAGTAATTATCTGAATAAATCAAGCATCTACCATCACTTTCAGCTAAAATGTCCAGAAGAAGAGATGCAAGATTCAAGAAGACACTCATTTGAGTTACCTGCCTCAATTTACCATTTTATATTGGACTTGTACAAATTAAGTGACACTGACAGCCTCCATCCAGCTCTGCCGAAGGGTCAGCCAGTGTCCCACCAGTCCTGCTCCAGGATGAGAGGATGCCCACTCCCTTCACACTGACTCATTCTCTGAGGTGTTTTATGGGTGGGCTGCAATGCCTCACGTTTCAGACTGTTGATCCAGGAGGATGAGCTACACAACAAGTCATCTTTACAAGAGTAGGACAGCTTGGGAAAAAGACTGAGCTTTCCAAGCCAGCTTCTTATTTACCTGCTTGCAGAAAATGTGGGAAGGCATTTAGAAGGGGAGTATTGCAAGGAGCAGCATTTACCCTAAGAATGCGCCCAAAGAGCAGCAGCCTCAAGCTGCATAAACATGCTTTAGCATGTTTATGCTTCTCCCCTAAACACTTTTCCCCAGAAATCTGGATACTCTTCCTGAGAAATGCCCAAACCCCATCACCATAGTGGATTACTATGGTATTTTCATGTTTTTCCTTCCTGGGAGCCAGTAAGACTCAGAACCTTCCTGTCTTCTTTCTCTAACAAACACCACAAAGAGTCATGAAGTTCCTAATCCTCTCATTGAGATTCTGGATGGCAGAGTATGAACTGCATAGGATATAAAGTCAGAACACCTGAATTAGAGTTCTAGCTCATCTATTTACATACCAGGTGGTCTTGTATGTCATTTAATTCCAGAGGGCTTTGGGTACCTGACCTGTGATGTGTAGCATAAAATTCACAGTTACTAGGATTTAAAAGAAATAACAGATACCAAAGTTCTTTATAAGCCATAAAGAATTGTGCAATTGCAGCCCTTGTTAATGAGACACCAAGTAGCTTATTTCCCAGATAAAGGGCAACTTAGTGTGTGCCGCCAGCACTGAGACAGTGTCTTACATCACTCATCTGGTCTTCATACCCACTACTAATTGTCCCTTCTAGGCACCTGTACTCACATAACAAAGGCAGTAGAATTTGGTTTATCACAGAGAACTGAACCTTGGCTCTCTCATTTGTACAAATGGTGGTTAAAGTATTTATTTTGCAAACAACATTGAATGAGATCATTTATAAAAATTAGCTTCACAATGATTGGTCTTATTTTGGTACTTGATGAATATTAGGGTTAAAACATTACAATACTATGACTATTTTTCTGTTGCTGATCAGGAGCAGAGAGATGAATTGCTAACCTCCTATATCTGGTATAATGCCACCATTCATTTGTGAGGGGCCCTGACTCACTCCCCGCCCCCAACCCCAATCTCACCCTTCTCCTTTATACCAAAAGTGACAGTTCTAAGGTGTTTGATGCCACTTTATTTTATTGTATTTATTTGTTACTAGTTTTGTATGCTCCCTGTAAAACTTGTTGAGCTATTTTGGGTTCTTTGTTTCTCTAACCACACATACTTTCTGAAGGAAAAGGGAAGAATAGTTTTCAGGGGACTCCAAAAGGAGTTTGGACTCTCAGAGGTCAGGAATTTCTCTCCCCCCACCTTTCTCTCTTTCTCTCTCTCTCTCTCTCTCTCTCTCCCCCACTTCTCTCTCTCTCTCTGAAAAGGCCAGGGCTCAGGGCCTGTCCCCTCAGGACTGTGGCTTTTAGCCCCAGCTGACTAGCCACTGTTTTGGAAAGCCCCAGGGAGGAGCAGACCTTGATACAGACTGATCCAGCTCATTAAGCAACAGGACTGATGTCATCCTCTGTCACGCCCCATTAGCAAGGAGGCAGAAAGAAGTAACTTAGGGTCACTTACAGGCTCACAGAACCTCGAACTTTCTAAAGGCAAGGGTATAAAGGAATCCTCTATACCCAAAAATTAATTCAGAATGGATTGTAGGCCTAGAAGTAAGGCCAAAAAAGATAAAGATCCTAGAAAAAAACAGGACCAAATTTTCTTGATCTTACTTTAGGCAATGTCTTCTTAGATATAACACCAAAAGAACAAGCAACAGAGGAAAAAATAAATCGGACTTCATCAAAATTTAAAACTTGTGTACTTCAAAGAGAAGAGGAAAGACAACTCACAGAATGAGAGAAAAAATACCTGAAAATCCAAAACATACATTTTAAAAAACTCTTACAACTTAATAATAAAAAGTCCAAACAATCCAAATAAAAATTCAAAACCCAAAGGACCTGAATAGGTATTTCTCCAGAGGAGATACACACAATGACAGGAAAAACACCAAAAATGCTTAATATCATTAGCCATTGTGGAAGTGCAAGTCAAAGCCACAGCGAGACATCACTTCACATTCACTAGAATGGCTCAGACAGGGAAAGACAGGAACCTACAACACTGCTGGTGGGCAGGCAAAAGGTTCTGATGCTTTGGAAAATAATCTGGCAGTTCCTGAAATTATTAAACATAGAATTACCATATAACTCGTCAATTTAATTCCTACATACCTAAAAAGAAACAAATCTGTAAGTCCATGCAAAATTTTGAACACAAATGTTCTGTTAAGTGGAAACAACACAATGTTTACCAATTGATGAGTAGGTACATGGAATGTGGTCAATCCATACAATGGAACATTGTTTGGTATGAAAAAGAATGGAATGGTACAACATGGATGAGGTTTGAAAATAGTATGCTCAGTGAAAAGAGCGCAGATTGCATGATCCCGCTTTTATGGAACATCGGAAGGAGCCAAAGTGAGACCCAGGTTTGAAGTTATGGGTCTGATGAATTGGTCCCAGATTTCTTCCTGGAGTAAGTGAGGAACACAGGCTGCCATTGATCATTGGGATAGTTACACAATCCCAAGAATACACTAAGAACTACTGGATTTTTCACTTTACAAGAGTATATTTTATGGTATGTGAATTTTACCTAATAAAACTGTGGTTTTATTTTTTTTAAGTCCCTTTCCAGTGTGGACCTTGGAACAGCTAAGGACCTTGGTCATTTTTTAAATGACTTTATTAGAAGCTAAGCACCACCATTAAGAAAAAAAAATACAATGAAACTCTGATACTAAACAGCATATTTCCACCTATTTTCTACTTCAGAGTCTGTAATAGTCATCTTCACAGAACTACAACAAAATACCCGAGGTTGAGCTTCTAAGGAGAAAAGTTTCATTTATCTCACAGTTTTGGAGGTTCAAAGTTCAAAATCATGTTTAAGAGGATCATTGGTTTGGTCTCTGACAAGGGTGGCAGATGGTAGCACATCATGATGTAGGCACATATGTATGGAGAAGCTTATAGCACCAAACAGGAAGTCAGAGAAAGAGACTGGGGTCAGACAACCCCTTCCAAGGGCACTCCTCAAATGACCCAAAGATCTCCCTCTGGGCTCTACCTCCCAAGGATTCCACAGCACTTCCCAGTGTCTCCCCAGGGATCAAGCCTTTCACAGATGGGCCTTGGGGGACATTCAACAATTAAACCATAGCAGAGATCAAGTAGCCCATGTAGGCTGGGTTCAGGTGATGTCTAAACCCCTGTGCTAATAGGGAAGGAAGAATAGACAGAGAGAAGCATCAGGTGATCTGGTAATGATTTTACACATATAGAGATACATAGAAAGATATTTTTATTTATTAAAGAGTTAAAATATTCATGCTTCAAAATCCAAACAGAATAAAAAAAGAAACACAGAGGAGTCTCCCTCCCATACCTGCCCTCGGGCATCTAACTCTCCTCACCTCTTACATCTAATACTCCAGTGTCTCCTGTGCATTTTGATGAATGTTTTATGTATACAAAGCAAACACATGAAAAAGAGTGCGCAATAATGGCTGTAATATGTCACCATTTGAAATGATTTGGTTTTGACTTCAGAATACAGGTAAAGACAGTGTCAGAGAAACTTGCCTCTCATTATAGACATGGTTCCCAGCTTTGCCTGTGATGGATGGCCTGTGACCCAGATGGAGGACAGAAATAGCAGAATCTGAGATGCAACCACAAAGCATCGCTATGCATGCGCTGGTCCATCTGGCCATCTGTAGACAGGCTGGGGAAGTTTCCCTTTTAGGGACTCTTAATTGCTATGCTGACTAGAGCATTACTTAACTTCATCAATTCCATCAGTTAGGCAGCCCACTATTGGATACCCAGGTAGTCTCAGATTGATGGAACATCATTGGAGAAGAGTTGGATTCAATGGACCATGGCCTTTTTAAGACATTTAAGACCCTAAAGCTCTATAATTCTATATAATTAGAAACATAGTAATATTTATTCTAAACATAAACCCATAAAAAAATCAAATTTTTCATTTTTAAGGCGCAATAGATTGTAAGGAACTACCCTGATATCAATGATTCAGCTCTATAAAGCAATCAATAGGCAATTTTACAGAAGTCAATATAGACAGTTCAATTACAGTTCAAGGAATATTCTTGATTATAAACTAGGAGACCCTGGTTCTGCTCTCATCATGAAAAAAAAAATTTTTTTTAACCGAATTTTAGTGCAAAACAGGCTGCATCAGTCTCAAGTTTCTTTATTTATAAGATGGGAATATTCATCTAGAGTTGGTGTCTGAGATCCTCTCTGTCTGACTCCATGAATTCCTGTTCCTACACCTCCTTTCACAGCTCTTGACAAGGAGAATTCAGCCCAGTGCTCATGGCCTTCTGTACAATCTAGTTTTAATGCCATATGTACCGTATTTAGTGCCAAGTATATTATGTGCAGCGTTGTAGTAACCCCTAGTTAAATCAAAGATTTTAATTAGCCTGGCATCTCTGTCTCTGGCCCAGGCACAGTAAACTGTGTTCCCACCCAAATTCCACATCTCACATGAAACTTCTCCATGGACTCCACTTGGCTGGCTGTGGCCCAAGTTGTCAGATACATAAATACATTCTCAGCTTTCTGCCACTGTTCTTTCAGAAGTGCCACTCACTCCAGTGACCTAAATCCTGCCCACCCTCCAAGATCCAGCTCAAGTCTCAACCCTCCAGAAGTCAGGAGACTCACCCTAGACAACCACAGTCTGTGCCAACCCCAGACTACTCACTTTACTTACATTTGTGGTTGACTGTGACATGTGATTAAACCCTCATCTGGGAGCTCTCAGAGGACAATGCCCAGGGCCTCCATGACACTTGAAGTACATCAGAGGTCATGCGGGAGTGGGAAGTTTATTGATCTATCCAGCAGTCTACTCTCAGCACTGGTCTCAGATTCCTGAGGGTAGTGCATCTCAGTCTTAGTCTTGTGAGAATGTAAAGAAAACTTCTAAAAACTTAGTCAAGAGCTGCTGGCAACCCCAAGTTATATCCAGAGAGTTTCTCCAAGGTCAAGGCCAAGAGGAACCCTAAAACTAGATGGGGAAGAACTTCCTGAGTGTTATGAGTCAATATTTCCCAGTGCTTCCAGGAAAACATGCCCTCTCTTCATTTGGAAATCTGTTTAAAATATGTAAAAGGCTCTACTTTCTGGACACATGAGTGCAGGTCTATCTAGAGGTGGGCACCCTTCCAGAAAATCCATTCTGCTTAGTAATCGTAAATCCTCAGCCACTGCTCTCCTAACTACCCTGAGATTCAGGCCCAGTATAACTTGTGCCTTTCTTTCTTAAGTCACAAAATTTTCACAGAATCACCCAGGCCTTCGAGATCTTCTAGTCCCACCCTGTCACATAGGTGAAGGACTGACACCCGGAGACTCAAAGGCTGTCCCATGACCTTCACTCACAGACCCTGCCTCAATCATGCATTCTAAATTTAGATATGAACATAGGCGGCAGCACCCAAGAGTAAAAAAGCAAGGCAAATAGGAAGGAGACCTATCTCACAAGGACGATGAGATGTTCCAGTCTTTACTCCTTAGCTGTGCTCCACCTCACCAGGCGCAAGAGGTTAGGAAGGAAGAGAGAAGCAAGACACAAAGGTATCAACTGCACATGGTGCTTATCCTCAAGATGATCTCTCAGGTTAGCAAGGTATGTGTAAATAGGTGAAAATTAAAAGAAAAATAAAAGTTCAGAGTAACAATGTGTCTATGAAGAAACTTCATGATCCATTGTCTTATATATAAATTGACTGACAAGAAGATCCAGGTCTGAAGCCATGAATTCTAACTGGGCTGGTTCCAAGGAAAGGCTTTTCACAGGAGGTGGGTCAGCTGGAGCTGGCCATGGGAGGGTGGAAGGACAAGATTTTCATAGTGAAGGGAGTGACAATTCATATGTATAGGACCTTGTTCCACACTGAACCCTCCTGACCTCTGACTTCTCTCCCCAGTAAGAACTGCTCAACATTCTGACCTTATCTCTTAGATAGCAGAATGATGGAATAGGACTGTTTCTTTTTGCTTTCATGGGAGGATAATTCACGTGCAATGTCTGCATTTGACTGAAATTGACCCACTTACCATCTTGTACCTAAATGCACCACTTTTTTCCTTGACGTTTCTCTTGTGTGTCTAGGTATGCATGTGCACACATGCACGCATGCCTTGCCAATGGCATGTTCAGACCACATTGGGCATGGTTCCATCTACAAATTCTTGAAATTTACTTTCCAGCTTCTGGGCATCATTTGCAATTATAATGTTGTCATAGGCAGAAAAGAGATAGGCTAATTAATCATTGTCAACACCGGTCCCTATTTGCCAGATGAATTTTTTGAAGAGCATGGCTGGGAATAATTTGTATCAGATTGTATTTCCTTGCTTTATGTCACTGAAAGCATTTATTTAGCATCATGGTCACTGTACATAAATATCTTAGAAGCAATGGGGTATAACTAAATGGCAGATTCATTCATTATATTCAGCAAATTATGTACTGAGTACCTACTTCAATATGTGAACTACACTGAACTCCAAATATTGGGCTGTTGGGGATCTTTAATAGCTTCCATGTTTCCCTGAACTTGGCCAGGACCCTTCGTGTCACCTGCAGATAGGCAGAATGGATAGTTTTTCTTCTACACTGTGTAACTGGGACATTTAGCATGATCTAATTCCTTGAAATTCCACTAGTCAGGTGGCTTTCTAATGGGCACCCAGAGCCCTGCAATTACTCAGATTGATGGTTCACCCAACAGGACTTTGCATTCATGAGCTGATAAGTCACAGTGTCATAGCAACTCACTGAGATTCATCTGCCTGACTACAGAATGACAGTCCTAGTCTGATAGCTTTGGTATGGCCTCCATTTGCTCAGTGATTTCAAATTTGAGGAATCAGCAGAACCAAATGGATGCTCAGTCACAGCTACACACCACCTCATTCTTGCCCGATTTCACTTCTTCTCCCTTTCATGGGCTTTGGCTTCCTACCTGTGTTCTGTTAAACTCTGTTTATACATGGGTTGTGGTTAGTAAGCTCAAAGAGTACCAACAACACCCTGGGAAGGCATGGTGACAGTTACTGTGCATTGAGTACCTCTTATTTCCTGGGCATCTTGCTAGCTGTTTTATGCTTACATAATTGTTTTGCTTGATTTGCACTGAAATTCCTAGGAGGTAGATATCATTAGTCCCATAAACACACAAAGGCCTTCAGAGGACATCACTTGCCAAGAGTAGCAAACCTCACAAGAAACCCAGCTAGGATTCCAAATCAGCTCTTCCTGAGTCTAATGCCACACTGACTTCCTTTACAACCACTGACCTCCTGGGACCAAGATTTTCTCTGTTAAACAAGTAGCTTATACGCAAGGATTTCCTGATTCCTAATTCTATCCTAAGTCTCTCCAAAGACTGACCATTGTACTTTGAAACTCAGAACTTGTTTAGGAAAGAGAAATGGGAAAATTTCTGCTTGAAGGAAAAGGGAAGAAGGATGACATCTGTAGTTACAAATAGTAGTATGCTTTCAAAGAGCCTTTAACAAAGGATGTAAGTATATTTGATAACCTAAGAAAAATCTATATATTCATCTTTACAGCATTTCTGTGGATGTACACAAGTCATCTCAGGAACTGGCCATTTGTTCTGTGGTCCTGTATGCCAGACCCTGTTGAAGGACAAGTTCAGAGGCTGAGGCCCAGCCCATGGGACACTTTTCAAAGGCACCAGGGAAAGAAAGGGAAGCTGAACCCAGCACCTAGGAGTCTCATGTTTTCTCCTTCAGAGATGGTGACAGTTTATGCCCAGGTCTTCAAGTATCTCACAGTTTTTCCCTGCTTTGAAGTTATCAGATTCCTATGTAATTCCCAAATTGTAAAATTACGTTTTCTACTGATGCTGACCACAGAACACTGATTTCATCTATCATCCAACAGAGAAAGCCTGAACTTGTGCTTATAAATTAATGTTAGCCATCTCTTCTTGGTTTCTCTATTCCTAAATATTTTTGCCCATTCTCCTTGAAGTCAACGTCAACACTGACAGGGTTCTTCCCATGGAAAGTCAACCCATGTAAAATAAGGTGTATAAAATGCTCAGAAAAAAAATGGTATTTCCAGGCAGTTACTTCTCCAGGCCTCTGCCATTGCATGAAACTAGCCATGCACGTTAGGCCAGCCGTGGGTTGAGACCACTGTAACATCCACCTTTAACAGTACTAACATACACAAATGCAAAGTAACTGGTCACTAGAGAGAGTTCAGGGACACATAGGGAATTTGTGACTATAGACAAGGATACCTGAATGAGAGGAGCTGTGGAGGCCCAGGTGCAGGAGACAAGACAGACATCTCAATGTGTCTCCTCCGAGGGAACAGGTGTCTTTATACATGATCACAATTTCAGAACTGACCTTTCTGGAACCATCTGTCATGTCCATGCCATCAGAAGATTTAGACAATTTCACAAGTAGTTTCCTGCACACATCTGGATATATCTTACAAGTAAACAAAGCTGACAAATTGTAGCAATGAATACTGACTTCCTTAGTGGTGCTTCCAGGATACTATCCCTATTAGTCCCATTCCTTTGTTCCTGGGTCACCACCTACTCTCACTCTTTCCTTGGTGCCCCTCCAACAATTATAACCCCTGCCCACAGTTCAGTCTTCTTTATATCCTACTTTGATGGAGCACCCACAGTTTCTTGTCTATGCATCTTGGTTTCCCAACCAGATAGGAATGCCTTTAGTGCAGACATAACCAGGCTCAGACATTCATCCATCCTGTCAATAAACCTTTATGATTGATCTCAGATCTGTGAAATCAAGGCTGCTGAAATGTCTATACAAAGCACAGGTGCCTGCAGCCAGGTAGAGGAAGAGGGCTGGCAAGATTTCTCAGCACCTAGAAGAGAAAAATGATTTCTGAGAAGGTTCTGGGTTGTTGGTAGGGAAAGTGCTCTGTCCACTCCTTCCCTCTGGGGCTCCTCATTGGCCTCTCACTACAGGAGGAAAGTGGGAGACTGGGAGCTGCCTCCTTTCCTCAATTTCCCAAGAAGACCCTGCCCACTCTCTAGAGTAATCCTCACCAGGTTTCTGGAAGACTAGGGCACCTGGACTCATGCTGAGCCTGAGCCAGGGTCCATCCCTCAGGGCCAGTGCGCACCACTCACCAGATTTCCCTGATTCCCTTTCTTTCTCCTCTCTCCCCTCAGCAGCAGGTACTGATCTTGGAGTGGGCCTTCCATGCAGACCCAAAGTCCACCCAATGGAAAAGGACTAGGAAAACATCACAGTCAAGAGCTGAGAACTGGTTTGCCAAAAGGCTCCAGAGTCAGAGCAGGAGGAGAGTGAGTTCTGTCCCTGTGATAGGCCATCTCCCAAAGGCGCCCAGCTCAGGCTGGCTCCTCAGGCAATAAGCCCACTGCCCCACCGCCCACCCTCCCAGACCCCAGCAGGCCAGGCCAGGCAGGAGGAAAGCTCTAGGGAGGCTTCCGCTGGGTCTGAGGTGAGCCCCCTCCCGGGCCCCTCCTCAAGGCTCAGAGACAAGCCTGTGTGGAAAAGCAAACAGGCCAGGGATGCGCCCTTTGGACCTTTTGCAATTCTTAATCCAGGGCCTCCTATAAATAGGGTGCTCGTGCGCGGGCGTGCATTCCCACCCTTCCCGGTCTGCCCGCAGAACCAGTGTGGGTGTCAGCGCAGCCTCTGAGGAGCCCCCCGGAGCCAGCAGCGGCGCCCGGCGGTGGCCAGGCCGCAGCCAGGTGCCAGGAGCCAAGGAGCCAAGGAGCCTCCCCACCCGCTCGTCCGCCATGGGCCCAGCGAGGTCCACGCTGCTGCCGCCGCTGCTGCTGCTGCTGCTCCTGGGCGCCGGCGCCTGGGCTGGTGAGTGGGATGGGGTGCGGGAAGGGCCCCGGGTGCGGGGTTGCAACAGCCCACCCAACATAAACCAGAGGCAGTGGAAGTTGGTGGGGTGGCAGGGACCGTGGCTGGAGCAGTTTGGACTCGGGTCAGAGGGCGAGCAGACACGGGGCTCACAGGCTGGCTGGGACGGGGCGGGAAGAACTGATGTCTCCTTCACACTCGGGGTGGGATGGGCAGATGGAGGGCCTGGGGCCTGAGCTCTCTAGAACCTGAAAATAAACCTAAACAGTGTTCCTCCCTGTCAGACCCTCACAACCACAGGAGGACATGGGAAAACCCAGTTTCCTTCTTCTTTTCTTACAGAAGAAGAGGTGTTGGAAAACGTCAGCCTGAGCTGTCCAAGTAAGTCATTTCTCCACTGGGCATGAATGGGTGCGCCCCACACCAGGCCAACCGCCCTTCTGGACTTCTGGTTACCAAGGCCACCTTGCTCTACTTAGTGCTATGATGCTCAGATTGGTGTCGCTGCTGTGACCCTAGGAAACAAGTGCTTTGCACCTCTGCCCACCCCCAAGGGTCTCAACTCTCACCCATCAGTCCTTTTGTCCCAAAAATTTGGCCTGGGGGTCGGGTAGGGAAGGGACTGCCACTTGGTCAGCCTTATGAACACTTTGAAGAGACATCACTGTCCTGTTTATCAGTGACTAATCATTGATTCAGAGTGGGTGGGGATGAAGAAATGCTAACTTTAACCTTTGTGCAAAAATCCAGCTCCCCCCACCCCATGGTATTTACCTGACCCCTAAAGGTCAGAGGATCTGGCCTTGTGCAGTATTTGGTGTTCTCTGGAGAGTGCCTGGGCCCACCTCCGGTGGTGCCGCACTGCCATCTGGTGGATATCTGGCATCACTACATTGGGCTCTGTAGTTTTGTCTCAAGTTATTCATAAAATTCCCTCATAGTGCAATCCTCCAGAAATTTCTTCTTCTTGAAGTCAACCAGATACCCCTAATGCTTAATGAACTTTGTCTCAGGTATTTGATATAATTAAATAGAGTCAAGGCTGGGTGTGGTAGCACACGCCTGTAATCCCAGTGGCTAGGGAGACTGAGGCAGGAGGATCGTGAGTTCATAGCCAGCCTCAGCAACTTAGTGAGGCCCTAAGCAACTCAGCGAGTGCCTGTTTCTAAATAAAATATAAAAGAGGGCTGGGGATGTGGCGCAGTGGTTAAGTGCCCCCTGGGTTCAATCCCCAGTAATATCAACAACACCAAAAAAGTCACAGAATTATGGTATATTCAAACCAAGAAAAGCACCATCCCTTTGCTTTGTGCTATCAAATCTTACTTTTCCAAAGTTCCCTTCTATAAATTTTTGGAGCACCATTATTTAACACTTGGCACTCTCCTCCCTGTACCTCAGATGATATATTCAAGGAATCCCAGCTAATTTAAATATCAGGTTAAGCAATAACAGGATGGAGGAGTTAAATCTATTTTAAAAATTAAGTATCATGCAAATAAAATTAAAAATAATTTGGTGGGTGGGGGGTAAAATTAATAACAGAATGTGTGACAGATACCATTGCCCTGTGTACATGCATGAATGCACAGATGGTGTGACTCTACCTTGTGTACAAACAGTGAAACAATGGCTGTACTCCATTTGTGTTCAATGAATCAATAAGTAAATAAAAGAATAAATTAAAAAAATGCAAAACAAAAAAAATATATTAATCATGTATGTAAAGTCAGTGGAGAAAAGTATGTGAATGAATAAATATTTTAAAATTGCAAAAAAAAAATAATAATAATAATTTGAGCTCAATTACCATCTTTTATTATCTAAACCACCACCCCTCTCTGCCCAGAACTGACTGTCCCTGGGAGAGTCATTTCTGATAAGCCGACTTGTTTCTCATTTTAGAAGAAGCAACTCGATTCAAGCACCTCCGGAAGTACATGTATAACTATGAGGCAGAGAGCTCCAGTGGTGTCCCTGGGACTGCTGATTCAAGAAGCATCACAAAGATCAACTGCAAGGTATGGAGGATGGGGGCTGGAGGAACGTGGAGCCCAGGCTTGCTCCACAGGTGCCCAGGTCAGGACCTTCCAGGAGGTCCCTGCACATGCCAGAACAGTTGTGACCTCAAAGTACTAGAACTGTCCCTCGGCTTGTAAGTCAGCCACATTGCTAAGAAGTTGCCACCACAGGAAAGTTTGCCAGAAAAAAATATTCTTCCATTACTTTCCAAGCTATGATTTGTGTACATGGTCTAGATTACCAGCAGTGTAGGACTACAGATTTCAACACAAGAGAGGCCCAGGGAGTGAGCTAAGAGAGAAGGGCATTCTCAGGGAAGGTGGTAGAAGGTGGTATTTACAATCAAAGTCAAACAGAACCTGTTGCTAAAAAGAAATTAAGAAAAAATTAAAAATGTATACATGTAGTTCATGCTAAAATAAAACTTTGCTTATTCTTGAGATTGGCTATCCTCCCGTCCCTGGTCATATAAAATAGATCAGAGGGCTATTGTTAAAGTTTGCATGGGGACTAGAAGACAGGTTGAGAAGGTTCCCTGTTCTCCATAGGGCTCCGTAGTTCTTGTCTGTGCCATCAGATAAGGTAAGCATGAGTTACACGTGACTGTGTAAATTTAATAAAATTAAAAATTCACATCTTAAGTCTCATTAGCCACTAGGGAGCTCTTTCAACTGTAGCTACGTGTGAAACCCTCAATAGGCCCTAGTGGATACAGTTTTGGGGTGATATGAAGGAAACATTTTCTGTGAAAACCAGTGGTAGCCATCTTCCTGCTTCCCATTTTTCTTATTAAACTCTTAGTCTTTCTTCTAACCAAGTATACCAAGGTCTTTATAACTAAAATGAGAAATTTAAAACCAGTAAAAAATATCCTCCTTCCTGTACATAGATGCAAACTTAAGAAACTTGTTACCCTGGAGGAGGAAAAGGCCAAAAATAGGACAAAGCCTAGGCTGATGCATGGAGACCCATGAGGTGTTGGGGTGCAGACCATCATGTTCCCCAACAGCATTTCTCTTGGTGTCCTAATCAGACATTAAGCGCTGGGCAGTGGGAACTCTCTAGTGCTTGATAGAGAACCTCTATGTGCTGCTACCCTCCATTCTCAGGTCCAGCTAGAGGTTCCCCAACTCTGCAGCTTCATCCTGAAGACCAGCCAGTGTACCCTGAAGGAAGTGTATGGCTTCAACCCTGAGGGCAAGGCTTTGCTGAAAAAGACCAAGAACTCTGAGGAGTTTGCAGCCGCCATGTCCAAGTAAGTGTAGACTCATGCACTGAAATTTCTATGCTCTGTGCATCCGTGGCTGTGTTGCATGAATGCATGCCTACGTATGTGTGTCCAGTGAGGCGTGAACGGGTGTGTTCATGTTAGGCCTTCCTGTGAGTACAAGCATTTTATAATCAGTGTTCACCATGGATCAGGAAACTGTAGAATTTTCACCACTATCAAAAAGAGGAAAGCATTACTTACTCTCCCCTAGTTGGGATCCCTTGATTATCATTTAAATGTGTTTCTAAAAGATCCCATGCTTTTAAACTTTTTGGGGCAATTTATTTGAACAAGATGGCACTCAGGGGCCTTCGGTACCAACACACAGTGGCGCAGGGTCTATGCAGTGCAGGGCAAAGCGGGGACGTGGCTTCAGCAGCCCCCTAACCAGGGCTGGCATGCAGCCACTGCACCCTAAAAGGCCAGCACTTTGTTTACAACTGGCATCTCTTCTGACAGACCAGCACCTGTAACAGTCATTAAATATTTTCAACATCACCTCTGCCTTGTCCCTAATTACAGTGGAAAGAGCCCTAAGTGAATGTCAACATAGGTAGTCAGCGGGTAGCATGGAGAAATTCTTCCCCTGCCCATCTTTCAACTTGCTAACATCGGAAACCAGTCCTTTCTCTGTGTAAGAGGCTTGTGTGGATGCTTCTTTCTTTCATCCAAACACCTCACTTTACCTGAGACTCAGACATACACAAGGGGAAGGGTATTGGTGGCAGGAGGGAATTGCAGTTACTTTTTGGTCCTTACCCTCCTCTAAACAAAAGGGACTCTTACTGTTGACCAGGAGGGCTTTACAGGTCTGCATCACCATGTCCCAAATTTTCTGTAAGGTGCAAAACTATGGGAGAAAAGCCTTGTCTCCTCTTCCTTCCAATTTAATTAGAACAGGTACATCCAGGCCCTCGATACCCAAATCATCCCCGGTGAGGAGGTCCTAAAATGAAAACCAACATGAATTGAGATCATGTAGAAGACAAGTGTATGAAAAGAAGTTCAAATTCACTAGTAGTCAGGAAATGCAAGTGAATGTTACAAGCAGCTGTGGATTACCTCCCACCCATCAGACTACACAACTTTAAAACAGCAATGGCACCTGTTGCTTGGGGGCCAGGGAGGAAAAGTTATTCCCATGCACGGCTCGTGGGAATGAGCGCCACAGGGCGATAGCTATTCCAGTTGGAAATACTTACGCCCTTTGACACAGCAATTCCAATCTCTGGGACTCTGGCCCATGAAAATAAAAGCAGTAATGCATGAAGATGAAGATAAACACTCAAGGATATTTATTTCAGTATTGTTTGTGTGGCAAAAGAGAGAGAGAAAAAAGTCCAATAAATGCCACCACATGGGGCAATGTGTTGAATAAACTATATATAACAACAGAATGGAATGTTTATACAGCTTTTGAAAGAAGAATCTCTTAGAGCTATACCAAACAACTCAGGGTTTTCAGAGTATAATTATATGAGAAAAACAAGATGAAGGAAAGTATGCATAATCCAATCCCATTTGCATGAAACAAATAATGACAAAATCTTTATGTAGCTGTGTCTACACCCACCATCTATGTGGTATTGTATGAACAGACAGCTATGAATGAAATACCCCCTGAGGTGTCCATACTGGGCGTGAGACTGGTGGGTGGGGAACAGACAGGGGATAGATGAGCCCAGCGATAAAAGGAAAGAAAAAGAAAGGCAAAACTTCATCTGTTTGTATGCATTTTTTAAAATATGTATGTGTATGTGCATGTATTTGTAAAGAACTGATGTTAACAATGGAGGAGCCTGCCAAGCAGCAGCTTCCTTCAGGCAGGCTCGCAGTGGAGAAAGGACCTTGCTGTGACCACACACCCTCTCTCTGGGACAGGTACGAGCTCAGGCTGACCATTCCTGAAGGGAGGCAAGTCTTCCTTTACCCAGAGAAGGATGAACCCAAACACATCCTGAACATCAAGAGGGGCATCATTTCTGCACTGCTGGTTCCCCCAGAGACCGAAGAAGATAAACAAGTGTTGTTCATGGTGAGAATTTAGACAGCTGATGGCAGTGGCCCTCCAAACACCCCTTCCCGTGTCAGAGACCGGTCACAGTGTACATGAAGTGGATTGTTGTCTTGGCTAGACAGGAGACCCTATGTTGGTGCGAAATACAAGAACCTGTGGTTCCTCCTGTCCTATGGGGTCACTGATGGACATCCCAAGCAAGTCAATCATGTTGGGCCTTCTTTAAAGCACTGGGACTCCTGACCTCCCTATCTGCTTTCCTTTGGTATTTCCCCCTCCAGTTCCCACACATTACAACATGGCAAAGCCTGTGTGTGTTGCAGACAACAAAGAGATTAGAATACGTTGCCAGCCTCTTTTTAAGAATTTCAGATTTCAGCATAGACAGAATTCAATTTTCTTTAGTCCTGTGAACGTTTTTGAGGCCTGACAGTGCTCTGAGTTCTTGGCTCCATTGTGATTGGAGAATACACAGGTGCAAGCCTTTTCTCCAAGCTCCTCTTAACCTGCTCTTCTCTCCCAGCCCTGGTGGGCCAGGCACCAGCAATGCTGGGAGGAAAGAAAGTCCTTCCCAGATCTCTATTCCTTCTGCCTTTGCTCCCAGGCTTCTTTCCCAGCCCTTCCCAAATACGTAAAGACTTTCCCCACGTTGAATGCTCCTGTGCCTTCTGCTTCCTCAGGACACCGTGTACGGAAACTGCTCCACTCACGTTACCGTCACAAGGAAGGGCAATGTGGCAACAGGGATGTCCACCGAGAGGAACCTGCAGCAGTGTGACAGCTTCCAGCCCATCAGCACAGGGGTCAGCCCACTTGCCCTCATCCAAGGCCTGGTGAGTCTCATGCCAGCCTGCAGTCTGCCCTGAGCAGCATTCTCCTTACAGACCCTCGTAATGTTCCAGCTAGTAGAGACCTCTGAGAAGATCCCACTGGGCTGGTTCTTCATGTAGAATCTTCAGGATGCCCAGGACCAGGCATGGGGAGGATGCAAAGGCTGCACAGCTTTTTATTAATTGTGCCAGGACTCTCAGGCTCCTGACTCTCAGCCCAGAGCTGTTCTTCAGTGGTCTTCCTGTCGTAACACCTAACCCCCTGCCGTCACTTGAGAGTGATGATGGTCCTCCCTTAGAGGGCAAGGCCTCTTGCTGTTGCTCTCTGTGTGAGGGCTGGTTGGCCCAACACTTGGCCTCCAAGGAGGTCCTAAGACCTGTGCTCTCTCCTCTCCCTCATCCCAGCCTCCTGTCCTTCCACCCCAAGTGTGACCTCTGGCCTCCTGCCTGGGCCACCCACTCAGTACTGACCTCCTCTGCTGCAAGCTAGGTCACATAGCACCATAATGCCTGAGTTTGCCTAACGCCTTATCCTATCCTCTAGGACATGAGTCACAGGTTATCTCAGTAAACATGAAAGATGAGCATGGCTGTGTTCCTGGTCATTGTGCTTGGGACTGAACACAGGGAGTCTGATGACCATGGGGTCCAGAGTCAGAGGAAGCTGATGCACTGCTTAGGGCCTTTCTGAGCAGTTGCTCTATGTTTAGTCCCACTGAGGGAGGGAGAGTAGCGGGTGAACCATGAACCTTCCCCTCGAGATGCTTCCACACTAATACAGCAGCAAAGTTCATGCACATGCCTGTAAAGCACAGTGCACGGAATACCTGATAAAGCGATAAACTGAGCAATGCAGACAAGCAGTTCTCAGCCTGAGTGGGAAGGATGCAGCATTATGCACACAGCTCATCAGGCAAAGTCATGGAGGATGTGGAGCACAAACCCGAAAAATACAAAGGATGTGCAAATGAGAGAGAGCCAAGGACAGGCTTCTAGGCAAAGAAAATCTGATGGTAATAGCATGTGTGGCATTGTGTTGGGGCAGATGGGCATGTGGGACATAAGGCATACCTGTGTGCAGAGCTCCGCTGGGGTGGAATAAGAAGAGTCCACACCTTGAGTATGCAGACCTGATGTGTCCCCTAAGCTAAATGTCAAGAATCTAGTTCTCTTCCTTTTACTGAGCCTGTCTAGTGGTGCAGGACTCCCATTCTCCTGCCTTGAAGGAAAATGACTGTGACAGAAGACTGAGGTCCAACCCCAGGAACTGTCCACAGTGCTCATCTCCAACCTCATGCACAGGTCCGCCCCCTGTCAACTCTGCTCAACAGCAGCCAGTCCTGCCAGTACACCCTGGACTCCAAGAGGAAGCATGTGTCAGAAGCCATCTGCAAGGAGCAACACCTGCTCCTGCCTTTCTCCTACAAGTAAGTCACCTGCTGCTCCCTGACTCCTCATCAGTGGGTTGATGTGAGCTGAACCCTCCTGGGTCTGGTTCCAGGCCAGGCGGTGCCTGGGTGGGAGCTGTGGAGGGGTACAAAGCAGAGGCCATGCCTGTCCTCCTTTGTAAGTCAACAGGCAATTTGGCAGAAAATTCTTAGACATGTGAAACAGTTTAGACCATCAAAAGACATCTCAGACTTTAAGGACCATAGATGCAGAAAATCAGGGAATCATTGCAGGATGCCTTGGTTAGGAATCGTTTCATGGAGAATTTAGGATATTTGATGGGAGACTTGTGCATCCAATCCATTTTGACAACTGACAATTAACTAATGTTTATTGGGTAATTACTGTGTTCTTGGCACTGTGCTGTGAGAGACACAAAGAATTTTGAGGCTCAGTGTTAGTCCCAGTCCTCTGGGAATTCCAGACTGATGTAGGATATAAGGTACATTTGTCCTATTTTTAATTTTTTTTTTTTAGTTGTCAATGGTCATTTATTTTATTTATTTATATGTGGTGCTGAGACTCAAACCCAGTGCCTCACACATGCTAGGCAAATGCTCTGCTGCTGAGCTATGACTCCAGCCCACATTTGTCCTTCTAATAGAAGGATAATGAGTGTGACCAGGAGGATGTGGGTGCTGTCCATTAGGGGGTCAAAGATATCTAGGTTTAACCATGCTCCGAAGGGTGGGCCAGATAGGGGCAGTAGCAGAGATGGAACTTTTGACATGAAAAGACTAGTATGTTCTGGGTTGGTGGCCCTCCATGAGGCAGGGTGCTTCCTCTGTTACCAGGAATAAGTACGGGATGATGACACATGTCACACAGACTTTGAAACTTGAAGACACACCGAAGATCAACAGCCGCTTCTTTAACACAGGTAAGGCTTTTTGTCCTCATTGGTGCAGGGAAAGCTGCCCAGCAGGCGCCCATCCCAGCTTCATTTGTGGCTGGGCCTAAAAAGTGAAGCAGACTCTGGTGTTTGGCTCCTGAGTAGGCAGATTCAGTTCAGAACATTAGGGGCAGTGGGATAAAGAGAAGTTGCCAAAGCAGCTTAGGTTTTTATAGGAAACTAGAACCCTAAGTCGACTGTGACACCTTAGGTGGAGTTGACAGCCTCATAGACTCCATGACTAGACTTGTGCCTGTCCTGGACCAGATGGAGAAAGCAGGAAAAGATCTCTAGGGCCAGGCCAGAGAGTAATCCAAGGAATTAAACTTCAGAGACCTCAAGTCTAACCCTAGCCGAGCATTATATCCTAAGTAAATCTGTCAGAACTCTTGCTTGTGCCTCACCTCATTTATTCTTTTTGTTCATCGCACCTATGATGTTAGGTGGTAATGACAGGTGCATCTATACCCATTCTACAGAGGGGAAATGGACACGCAGGGAGGCTTAGTGTTGTAGTCAAGGCACCAGAACCCCAGAGATGGTATAAAATGAGCACTCAGGCCTAATCAAAGCCAGGACCTGCCCATCATTTCACAATTCCATGCCCACCTTCACTCCTCTCCCTACACAAGTCAGAGCAGAAGGATGGGAAGGATGCAGAAGGTTCTCCCCTCACCATGAACTGCTGGGAGGTTCAATTAGAAGGACAGATGGTGAAATCACTAGTCTAGCCTCAGCTGTCACCTGCTCAGTTGCTGCATCTCCTCACCTTTCCAGTAGAAGGTAATTTGATGCCAGAGTCAGATAAACCTGGATTAAATTCCAGCTCTGCCTGTTAGTTCCAGAGAGTTCTTGGGTAAGAACTCTCAAAGTAAATTGCTCATCTCTGGATCTTAGTTCCTTTTTCTTAAGTTGGGGAGTAATACCAACCCTCAGGGGTGCTGTAATGAATCAGTTAACAACACCCAGCACAGAACCACATGCCTACTAGGCATTGAGAAGACGGTTGTTTTCTTCTCTTTTCTACCTGCTGGTACCTCCCTAGTTTCCAGTTTCCTTAGATGAAGACATAGTTGAGATGTAGAAATATCCAAGAATTCCTTTGGCACTTTCCAGGTGCTGAGAAGGTGGGTCTGGCCTTCGAGAGCACCAAATCCACATTGCCACCAAAGCAGGCCGAGGCTGTCCTGAAGACCCTCCAGGAACTGAAAAAGCTATCCATCTCCGAGCAGAATGCCCAGAGAGCAAATCTCTTCAACAAACTGGTTACTGAGTTGAGAGGCCTCAATGAAGAGGCAGTCACATCCCTCTTGCCACAGCTGATCGAGGTATCCAGGTAGGTCTTCAGTGGTTGCAACTCAATCTCTCAGACAACCTGTACAAGCCAGCAGAGCTTTTGAACTTTGATCAGAGGAACTCAGGAACCATTTAAATATCAATCCAGTCAACCAGTTAGTCAATCAGTTAATGTCTGCCAGGCAGAGAAATATCAGCTAGGGTGCTTAGAGTTTTAAGGGCAAGACACACATACCCAGGGCATCTGAGGCCGGCAAGTATTTGTGTGTTAAAACCAGAGGGAGGTGATTCCTATTGGATGGGTATCTTCTCATTCCTACTTCTATTGTGGGTTCCCTGAAGAATGTTGAGGTAATAAGTCTGGCCCTCTAGAACTTACAGGTTAGAAGAGAGAGAACCTGGGCAAACAAAATAATGTGATTTCTCTACATTTCAAAGGACAGGCTCCAAGTGCTCTGAAGGTCACAGAAGGTGCTGAGGCCAGAAGGGAACAGGCCAGCGCTGGTCAGGCACGTTCTGTGCCCTGAGCAAAGCGCAGTGATAACAGTCCTCTTTCAGCTTGAGGCCCAGGGGTCCTTCTTCAGATTTCTCTCAAGGTTTTTCTCCAGTGGAAATACTCTTAAGGGAAGGATCATAGTTCTTGGGCTCAGAGTTGGATTTTGAATTTAGACAGTTAATAAGAGACATGGGGTACTCCTGGAAGAGGTCACACCATGGGCCAGGGAGAGTTCATCGACCTTGATGTTGCTCTGTGTAACTCCCTCTCTACTTCTCTTCTCAGCCCCATCACTTTACAAGCCTTGGTTCAGTGTGGACAGCCCCAGTGTTATACTCACATCCTCCAGTGGCTGAAAAGTGAGAAAGCTCACCCGCTTCTGATAGATGTTGTAACCTACCTGGTGGCCCTGATCCCAGAGCCCTCAACACAGAGGCTGCGAGAGATCTTCAACATGGCCAGGGAGCAGCAAAGCCGGGCCACCCTATATGCACTGAGCCATGTGGTCAACAGGTGAGTGTCAGCACTGAATTTCTCCACCTGAGAGCAGAGGAATACCTCGCCTCTCTGTACTGACATGGCAACACTTCCTGCACCTTCAAATCCTAGTGTCCACTCTGTCTCCTGGTCATTTTGAGAGTAACAACTTGAAATAAGAAATTGGCAAACACCAGTTTGGATTTTAAGGAAGCCTACCTAAGTTCTCTGAGTTAGGAAGGTGTTAATACTCTTCTCTTATTCTGTAGCTACTATAAGATGACCCATGCTGTGACCCAGGAACTTCAGGACATTGCTGATTACCTCTTGGAACAGATTCGCAATGAGTGTACTGGCAATGAAGATCACACCTACTTGATCCTGAGGGTACTTTCCAATCTTTTGTATAAGATGCATCATTTCATAAATGCCCTTCTTGGACACCCCTTATTTCTCCTTCTGCACTGTGATGAGTTCATCTTTCTTTTCTTCTATGCAGGTCATTGGAAATATGGGAAGAACCATGGAGCAGGTAATGCCAAGACTCAAATCTTCAGTCCTGAAATGTATCAAAAGTGCAAAGCCATCACTGCTGATTCAGAAAGCTGCTATCCAGGCCCTGAGGAAGATGGAACTCAGAGAGGAGGTAAAGTACACAGAGGATGTCTGGAAGTAAAAGTGTGTGCTGATCACAAGATTTGGGAGAGTATGAGGGGGAATGAGAGTCTAAATTTCATTCTTCTTCTGACTTTCTTCTACTGTTTTCCCATTGCAAACTTCAGCAAGCCTATTGACTGCCTAGCAGTATGTGGCATGAGAGACACAGGCAACCTTGCTTCTACTCCTCTATCACAAAGAACACGAAATTTTTGCTCCATGATGTCCTGCTACCAGATTGACCCCCACTCTCATTTTGGGAAAACATACCTAATTTCTCCAATGTTACCAGAGTGAAGCTGGTACTACCTACCTTAGGTGGCAGAAGCTAAAGAGCTTTAGAAACTACCTTATTTATCACCACCAAACTCTCACTGTTTCTTCCCACCTTTATTCTCACATTGAAATAATTTATGTTTAAACAACTTCACCTTCACTTAGGGGCAGATCTCAAAACAAATAATAATTTGGTCCTAATCTATGCATTCTAATGCAATTGAATTGAGCACATATTTGATAGCAGTCTTCTGGGAATCCTACCTTGAGCTGGTTGCTTCGGGGAACACTGGGGAAAAGATTCAGCATTATTTGAAGAATTATTAGAGAGAAATTAGACTTGTGCATAAGAAAGAGCTAGCAGACCATGCCAGTATTGGCCAGCCATGCTCTTGTCCTGGTAACAGTCTCCCGTTTTGTCTGCAGGTCAGGGGAATCCTTCTCCAGTCTTTTGTGGATGGTGCTGCCCCAGCAGATAAGCGACTGGCTGCCTATCTCATGCTGATGAGGGGGCCTTCCCAGTCAGATATTAGCAAAATTACCCATCTTCTCCTCCGGGAACAGAATGAGCAAGTGAAGAACTTCGTGGCTTCCCACATTGCCAACATCTTGAACTCAGATGAATTGGATATCCAAGAGTAAGTCCTGCCCCCCATCTGCTACTGAGGGCCCTGGGCTGTTCCAAGTCTCCATTCTGGTCCAGGCCTTGCCTGCCCATTATGGAGTGTGCTTTCTTCTGGAACAATGACTCATGTGAGTGTGCAGCAGACCCTGAGTCAAAGTCTTGGGGCAAATGAAACCCATATATTTCAGTAGTGATTGGAAATCCATGTTTAATCAGGATGCAAAAGACAATGGATAAGTCACATGGTATGTTGGCTCAAAGTATATCCCTTCTTTTTATCTAGCCTAAAAAATTTAGTAAAAGAAGCCCTGAAAGAATCTCAACTTCCAACTGTCATGGACTTCAGAAAATTTTCCCGGAACTATCGCCTTTCCAAATCTGTTTCTCTTCCATCACTGGATCCAGTCTCAGCCCAAATCGAAGGGAATCTTATCTTTGATCCGAATAATTACCTTCCTAAAGAAAGCATGCTGAAAACAACCCTCTCTGTCTTTGGATTTGCTCCAATGGACCTCGTCGAGGTATGTGTGAGACTGAAGAAGAGTCTCAAGTTCTCTTGCCTGGTCTGTACACAAAAACAAAGTCAGGGGAGCTGTGAACCAGCCTGGGGAGGAGCAGCAATCACCAGGCGATTGGTACCTTCGTTTTGAGGCCTTTTTCTTTTTCTTTCCTTCCTTCCTGGCCTTCCTCTCTGTCCACTAGGGGTCATCTGAAACATAATTCCTTATATTAATGTAAATGTAGATGTCTCTGAAAAGTCCTTCAACTCAAAATCCAGCGAAATACTTGAGCTAGTCAATCGTTTCTGGTTCAAACTCCAAATCCACTCCCAGCTCTGAATCCTCAGCTTACTTATTTATCCTCTCTCATCCCTGTCTTTTCTAGAAAAAGGCAAATGAGTTCCGCCCTTTAGGAGCCTAGTGAAATTTAAATAGACAACCTCTGTGCAATGCTCAGCCCAGTTCCTTCCCTGCAGTGGTCATCAAATACGCTTTTAATTAAACAGACATAAAAGGGGGAATGGGAGACTGATGTATAGCCAAAACACCCAGTGGCATATTCTTGCTTGATTTTCTTTCTCAGATTGGCTTGGAAGGAAAAGGCTTTGAGCCAACGCTAGAAGCTCTTTTTGGGAAGAAAGGATTTTTCCCAGACAGTGTCAACAAGGCTTTATATTGGGTCAATGGTCAAGTCCCTGATCATGTCTCCAAGGTCTTGGTGGACCACTTTGACTATACCAGAGATGATAAACATGAGCAGGTATGTATTGGATAAGTATTCTCTCAAGGAAAGCTTTGGGTCTCAGTACAGACACTTTCTTTTCTAAGCATAGAAGTCTTCAAGGTCCTATTTAATTGAAATAACAACTGTGGCTGTATATTACCCAGTCTTACAGGGCTAAGGGCCAGTATTCTCAACTGTTAAGGGCCTTGTGGAAATGCATGGTGTCCAGGAACCAGACTCACTAGGAGCACTCTAGCAAAATGATTAGGTGTATGAAGTGTGGGACCTGGGTTTGATTCTAACCTTTGTCTTTAAGCTGCATATCCCAGGCAAGTTGCTTAATGTTCATATATATATATATGTACATATATATATATATATATATATACACACATATATATATACATATACATATATATCTGTCCCTCCATATCCCCAGGGTACTAATAATAATTCACAATCCACACCTCACAAGGTTATTGAAAGACTACATTAAATAAGGTACATAAAATGCTAAGCACAGTGCCTGACACCAGTCTCAGATGCTCAATAAGAAGCTTCTATTATAAGTTTTAAATTGATATTTTCCTTTCATTATTATTAGCTGCTTTCTTTGACTGTCACTCATATCAGTGCACTAGTTAATGGCACCAAAAATCCATGTTGAAGTTGGCAATAAGTCCCTAGTGAAGGAGTAGAAACAAGGTTGCATAATCTGCAGCTTCTTATTCTTTAACTTTTTGCCATCTAAAGTGTGGTCTGATGATTGGCACTACATGATAGCTTGTTATAAATGCAGGACCTTAAGCCCACCAAGGACCTACTGAATCAGAATCTGCATTTTAATAAGACCCCAGGGGACTTGTACGTACATTCAAGTTTGAGAACAGGGCAATAATTTGTTCCCAGATGCTCCCTGGTGGTCTCATCTCCATCTTCTGATTTGCCAACCTCCACTTGAAGCCGATGGCCTTTGATCTGTTTTGGATCTAGCTATTTCTTTTCTTTCACAATATCTGTGAGTCAGTCTAGGAAATTATTCCTGTCTCTAAAAAGAACAGGCCTACAATCAGGTGTTTTTCAACCTCTTGTCTCACTTATAGGGAAATTACACTTTCTCAGAAAACCCTGGTACTCTTCCTTAGACGAAGCAGACAGGGCCGAGTAGGGGAGGAGGACAGAAGTCTTTTAATCCTGAGGAACTCTATGGATCTCAGAATCCTGGAGAACAGGGATTCCTCTTACTATTCCTGCATTTTTTTTTTCAAGTTAAGAACAGCTTTGAAAGCACTACCATCCCTGAAAAGACCTCAGGCAGTTTTGATCTTTGTTTAGACAAATTATCTTTCAGTAAAAGGCAGGAGCCTGATTCCAGTGTCTGCCCTAAAGCCCCACCTCCAGGTTGTGTATTTAGGTCAGTCATGTCTTAGGAATCCAAAGATATCATACAAAGCTGACATCTCACTAAACATTGTGTTACTAAAATCCCAGGACATGGTAAATGGAATTATGCCCATGGTTGAAAAGCTGATCAATGATTTGAGATCCAAAGAAATCCCAGAAGCCAGAGCCTACCTCCGCATCTTGGGAGAAGAGCTTGGCTTTGTCAGGCTCCAAGACCTCCAGCTCCTGGGAAGGCTGCTGCTGAGTGGTGCTCACACACTGCAGGGAATCCACCATATGGTAAGTGACCAGGCCCCTGGGAGGCCATAGATTAGCAGGTGCTCTTCCCAGATCTCCCAGACTCCCTTACAATCCTGGCCACACAAAGCAAAGAAAGTGCATGTATTTCCTTCCAAGATACACGTTTACTCTGTATTTCAATGAAGATCTTTAGATCACCAGGAATTGGTGCATTCAGAAATGAAGCTATTCATAATGTTAGCTATACTTATAAGAGCATTAGTTTGATCTTCTAGAAAACAATGTTAAGTGTACCTTCCTCTACCTGCAACGAAGACTACTTTTAACATTAAAAGGACAAAATGATTAGAAAAAAAGTGTTTGGAAAACTGTAACCCACTATCCAAATATTTGTCACAATTTTTATCATAATTTACTAATGAAAGAGAAAATATACCCCATGATTAAATAAATACTCATGTTGGTTTTAAGAAAACAGATTCAAGTTATTTTATGCAAATGCTACAAAAGACAAAAACTCATGTCTATTAATAGATACATCATTTCAAGACCTTTTTCATTTCAAAAATTAATTTTACCAAAACATAATACATTTCAAATAAACTCTCATTTACATTCAGGTTTTTAAAAATATATATAGAATTAAGCCATGCCATAGATTTTACTTATCATTTATAAGGCTCTGAGGCCCTGTACTATTCCTAAGTACTTTCTGAACCACCAGTTGAAAATTGGCATGATATTTAATTCAGAGCAATTGCGTTTATCCCAATGCATTGACATAAGTAATCATTAACCTTTATTTATTAAATTAGTCAGCTAAATATTCTAGTTCCTTCTTTTCTGGATAAAGAGAAATTATTGTCTGATCTTTGGGAGGTTGCATTTAACAAAACTCACTCATAGAAAGTTTAATTTGCTCTCCCCTCTTCAATTTGCAGATTGGACAGGCCATAAGGGAAGGCTCAAAGAGTGACTTGTTTCTCCACTACATCTTCATGGACAATGCCTTTGAGCTTCCCACTGGAGTGGGGTCACAGTTGCAAGTGTCCTTATCTGGTGTCATCGCCCCTGGGACCAAGGCTGGAGTGAAACTGGAACTAGCCAATGTAAGACCCTGTTTGCATTGATTTCAAACAAGTGGGTGTTGTTCTTTTCTTCTTGTGAGGGAGGGATTTTTAAATATTTCACATTTTAAAAATGTGTTTCCAGTTCACAACAATGTGCATCATTGTGATAATCACCTCATTAATTTTTATGAAAGCCTTTATGATTCCCCCAGCATGCACCAACCACCTCACCATCTCCAGTTGGGGTGTGGCAATAAAATGAAAACTCAGTTGTTCTCTTGATAAATGAGTGTTCTGGTCATCTTTTAGTTATGCCTAAATTTAACTAAGTTGCTTCCTAATCCTGCATAATGAAGTCTGACTTTGGAGAACTGGGCACTTGGCTTTTCTTCCTCTAAATAAATCACAATACTGTTTCCTGAGATGTGAGTTATCCAAAGATATTAGACCAGAGAAGGGAAAGGGTGGTTGATCTGACAGCCATGGGGCTGAGGTATTTAACAATACTAAATAGGTTGTTTTCTGACTTACAGATGCAGGCTGATCTGGTGGTAAAGCCCTCTATGAGTGTGGAGTTTGTAACAAATATGGGCATCATCCTGCCTGACTTTGCTAGGAGTGGTGTCCAGATGAACACCAACTTCTTCCACGAGTCAGGCCTGGAGGCTCGTGTGGCCCTGAAGGCTGGACAACTGAAGTTCATCATTCCTTCTCCAAAGAGGCCGGTCAAGCTATTTAGTGGCAGGTAATTCTTTCAGCCAGGTGTACCTGGCCAGCTTCAAAGAGTTGAGAACATATCTGCAGGGTTTGGTCAGGCTAGATAACTGACAGAAGATTAAGGTCCCAGAGAAACAGAAGAGGAGAGGGAAAGAAGGTTCTTGATTACCTATTTTTCATCTAGCCTAGACTCAAACACACACACACAAAAAAATGCCCTTTTTTTTTTCTACTTTCTACACTTAACTAAATGGCCCTATATCATCCTTTATTGAGACTCAAGATCTACTGTTTAGCTGGCTATAACTCTGCTGTGGAGAATTTTGTTATTGTTGTTGTTTGCTTAGAGAATGAAGAAGCACTAGCTCTACAGAAATCTTCCTTGAAAAATGAACATTTTTCTCTAGGAAAAATACCAGAGGACATTCTGATTTGTGGAAGCTAGCTCAGTGGATAAAGCATGAAAATCCATGATAGATTATAGGATTCAGCCTCTGTTGAGAGTTCCATTGTCAATGATATCTTCCACCACTGATTGACCTTAGTTTTGATATTTTGAACACATTAATTTTCTCATTCATAAGTAGAATTTAGGTCTCTGGCCTTCTAGAGCTTAACTTTACAGGGAAGACATACGATTGAGGAAACAGTAGCCATGAAGTGAGGGCTAGGTTAGAGGCAGTATTAGAATCCTGTGAAGCCTGAGGGAGTCAGAGCAGGCTTTCGGAGGCAGGTACACTTGATCTGTTATCAAGGGCTGAGACATACCCAAGCAAAGGAGAAAGGAATTCATGTTCTAGGCAAAGAGAAAAGCACACATAGCAGCCTAAGAAGAAAGAAAATGGTTCAAGGAGTTAAAAGAAATTGAGTATACCAAAGTGCACCAAGAGCATAAGTGGAGGTGGTGGGGAGAAAGTGGCCCAGGGCAACCATGGCCCACCTTGTGAAGAACCTGGACTCTTCTGAAGGCAAAGGAGCTGGAAAGGAGAGTACAACTAAGGCAAGGCTGGTGTTCTAGAAGAACTAACTACTCTGACTCCAGAGTGGAAAATGTGGGAAGGTAGCAAGACTGGTGACGATTTAGGAGTCTGTCACAAATATATGGGTGAGAGGTGCCAGAAATTACATGGAAATGAAATTAGGAGCACTTAGTTCTTGACTGGATATGGGGACTAGGGAAAAGAGAGAAGGGAGGTGGAGTGCCCTTATTTTAAATAGGGACTACAGAGGGAGATCTGCACTTTTAGAGAAAGATGACAAATTCTGTTTTGGATGTACTGATATTTATGTCCTATGAAACAACCAACTAGAACAATCTAGGTGCAAATGAACCTATGAATCTGAGCCTAGCAAAGAGGTTTGAGCTCAGACATGGAGTTGGGCATCATCAGTATATAAAGGTGTGATGAAATAGCAATTGGCATAGAGTGAAATCAGAGAGGCAGCAGGAGAACCAAGCCCTACAAGCCAAGAAGTCACTAGAGGGTAGAAAGTGCCATAGGCAGGCCAAAGTCGGCATGTAGGACTCTAGCCCATCAGCAAAGGCTGGTCTTAGGGCACCACCAAAACTGAGAAAACAACACTAGGAAAAGAACAGGGCATTTAAAAGAAAGCATCCTTCAAAGATACGGGGACATTTTTTGACTTCCTTTTATTTTCACTAATTTCAAGTAGGAGGAGGATACCATGATCTTTTCAGAGGATAAATACTCTGCCATGTTAATCTAGCCATAAGTGAGAAAGTCTACTGAATGCTCCTGAGAGGTCAGAGATGATAAAGCCCAGCCATATTCATTGGATTTAGGAGCATGAAGGGGACTGGAGATATTGATGAAAGCATTTTCCTAAACATGACAAGGGTGGCATTCAGAGCAGAGTTCAGCAAGAAGTTTGTTGGAAGAATACCACAAAGGCCAACACCCTCTTTTTTTATTTAATTTTTGATTCATTGAACACAAATGGAGTACAACTATTGTTTTTCTGGTTGTACACAAAGTAGAGTCACACCATCTCATTCATACATGTACACAGGACAATGATGTCTGTCACACATACTGTTATTATTCTTACCCCCAGCCCGACCCCACCCCTCCCTTCTCTCTATGCTCTCTATCCTTTCTCCATTCTTGCCATCCTTCCACCCCACGTAATGCATCATCATTCACTTATCAGAGAGACCATTCGGCCTTTGGATTTTTGGGATTGGCTAATCTGACTTAGCAAAATAGTCTCCAACATCATCCATTTACCTACAAATGCCATAATTTTATTCTTCTTTATGGCTGAGTAATATTCCATTGTGTATATATACCACGGTTTCTTTATCCATTTATCTATGAAGGACATCTAAGTTGGTTCCACAATCTAGCTATTGTGAATTGAGCAGCTATGAACATTGATGAGGCTGCATCACTGTAGTAATCTGATTTTTAAGTCCTTTGGGTATAGGCCAAGGAGTGGGATAGCTGGGTCAAATGGTGGATCCATTTCAAGTTTCCAGGGTGGCTGCACCAACTTGCACTCCCACCAGCAATGTATGAGTGTACCCTTTTCCCCACATCCTCACCAACACCTGTTGTTGCCTATATTCTTAATAAAAGACATTCTAATTGGGGTAAGATGAAATCTTAAGGTGGTTTTGATTTGCATTTCTCTTATAACTAGGGATGTTGAACATTTTTTCATAAATCTGTTGATTGCTTGTAGATCTTCCTCTGTAAAGTGTCTGTTCATTTCCTTGGCCCATTTATTGATAGGGTTATTAGTATTCTTGGTGTAAAGATTTTTGAGTACTTTGTAGATTCTGGAGATTAGTGCTCTATCTGAAGTGTGTGTGGCAAAGATTTTCTCCCACTCTGAAGGCTCTCTCTTCACATTGCTGATTGTTTCCTTTGCTGAGAAAAAACTTTTTAGTTTGACTCTATCACAATCATTGATTCCTGCTTTTATTTCTTGTGCTTTGGGAGTCATATTAAGGAAATCTGGTCCTAGGCCAACGTGATGAAGATTTGGACCTATTTTCTCTTCTACTATGTGCAGGGTCTCTGGTCTAATTCCTAGGTCCTTCATCCATTTTGAGTTGAGTTTTGTATAGGGTGAGATATATGGGTTTAGTTTCATTTTGCTGCATATGGATTTCCAATATTCCAGCACCATCTGTTGAAGAGGCTGTCTTTTCTCCATTGTATGTTTTTGGCTCCTTTCTCAAGTATGAGATACCTGTATTTATGTGGGTTTGTCTCTGTGTCCTCTATTCTGTACCATTGATCTACCTGTCTATTTTGGTGCCAATACCATGCTGTTTTTGTTACTATTGCTCTGAAGTACAGTTGAAAGTCTGGTATTGTGATACCCCCTGCTTTGCTCTTCTTGCTAAGGATTGCTTTAGCTATTCTGGGTCTCTTATTCCTCCAAATGAATTTCATGATTGCTTGCTCTATTTCTGTGAGGTCCATTTTGGGATTTTAATTGGAATTGCATTGAATTTGTATAGCATTTTTGGAAGTATGACCATTTTGACAATATTAATTCTGCCTATCCAAGAACATGGGAGATCTTTCCATCTTCTCAGATTCTCTTTAACTTCTTTCTTTAGTGTTCTGTAGTTCTCATTGTAGAGGTCTTTCACTTCTTTTGTTAGATTGATTCCTAAGTATCTTATTTTCTTTTTGAGGGTATTGTGAATGGGGTAGTTTTCCTAATTTCTCTCTCAGAGGATGCATCACTGACAAAAAAAAAATGCATTAGATTTATGAGCATTAATTTTATATCCCGCTACTTTACTGAATTCATTTATGAGTTCCAGAAGTTTTCTGGTGGAATTTTTAGGGTCTTCTAAATAGAGAATCATGTCATCAGCAAATAGGGATAGTTTGAGCTCTTCTTTTCCTATTTGTATTCCTCTAATGACTTTGGTCTGTCTAATTGCTCTGGCTAGAGTTTCAAGAACAATGTTGAATAGTAGTGGTGAAAGAGGGCATCCCTGCCTTGTTCCAGTTCTCAGGGGGAATGCTTTCAATTTTTCTCCATTTAGAATGATGTTAGCTGTGGGCTTAGCATAGATAGTCTTTACAATGTTAAGGAATGTCCCCACTATCCCTATTTTTTCTAGTGTTCTGAGCATGAAGGGGTGCTATATTTTATCAAATGCTTTTTCTGCATGTATTGAAATAATCATGTGGTTCTTGACTTTAAGTCTGTTGATGTGGTGAATTACATTGATTGATTTCCAGATGTTGAACCAACCTTGCATCCCCGGGATGAAACCCACTTGATCATGGTGCACTATCTTTTTAATATGCTTTTGTATGTGATTTGCTAAAATTTTGTTAAGAATTTTTGCATCTATGTTCATTATGGATATTGGTCTGAAATTTTGTTTCCTCGATGTGTCCTTCTCTGGTTTTGGTATCAGGGGATATTAGCTTCATAGAATGAGTTTGGAAGGGTTCTCTCCTCCTCTATTTCATGAAATACTTTGAGGAGTATTGGAATGAGCTCTTCTTTGAAGGTCTTGTAGAACTCGGCTGTGAATTCATCTGGTCCTGGACTTTTCTTTGTTGGTAGGCTTTTGATGACTTCTTCTATTTCATTGCTTGATATTGATCTATTTAAGTTGTGTATGTCCTCCAGATTCAGTTTGGGTGGTTCATATGCCTCTAGGAACCTGTTGATGTCTTCCAGGTTTTCTATTTTGTTGGAGTATAAATTTTCAAAGTAGCTTCTTATTATGTTTTGTATTTCAATTGTGTCTGTTGTAATATTTCTATTTCCATCACGAATTTTAGTAATTTGGAGTTTCTCTCTCCTTCTCTTCATTAGCATGGCTAAGGGTTTATCAATTTTGTTTATTTTTTTCAAAGAACCAACTTTTTGTTTCATCAATTTTTTGAATTGTTTCTTTTGTTTTAATTTCATTGATTTCAGCCCTGATTTTGATTATTTCCTGTCTTCTACTACTTTTGGTGATGATCTGTTCCTCTTTTTCTAGGGCTTTGAGCTGTAATGTGAAGTCATTGATTTGTTGACTTTTCATTCTTTTATTAAATGCACTCCATGCAATGAATTTTCCTCTTAGCACTGATTTCATAGTATCCCAGAGATTTTGATATGTTGTATCTTTGTTCTCGTTGACCTCTAAGAATCTTTTTATTTCCCCCCTAATGTCTTCTGTTATCCATGCATCATTCAATAGCATATTATTTAATCTCCAGGTCTTGGAGTAGTTTCTGTTTTTAACTTTATCATTGATATCTAATTTCATTCCATTATGATCTGATAGTATACAAGGTAGTATCTCTATGTTTTTGTATTTGCTAACAGGAGCTTTGTGGCATAACATATGGTCTATTTTAGAGAAGAAGTCATGAGCTGCTGAGAAGAAAGTGTATTTGCTTTTTGATGGATGGAATATTCTATATATGTCTGTTAAGTCTAAATTAGAGATTGTGTCATTGAGTCCCATGGCTTCTTTGTTCAATTTTTGCTTGGAAGATCTGTCCAACAGTGAGAGAGAGGAGTGTTAAAATCCCCCAGTATTATTGTGTTTTGGTCTATTTGGTTCCTGAAATTGAGAAGGATCTGATTGATGTACATGGATACACCATTGTTTGGTGCATAAATATTTATGATTGTTATGTCTAGCTGATTTATGCTTCCTTTAAGCAGTATGAAATGTCCTTCTTTATCCCTTCTGACTAAATTTGGCTTGAAGTCTGCTTTATCTGAAATGAGGATGGAAACCCCTGCTTTTTTACTCAGTCCATGTGCATGGTATGTTTTTTCCCCACCTTTCACCTTTAGTCTGTGGGCATGTTTTTCTATGAGATGAGTCTCTTGAAGGCAGCATATTGTTGGGTCTTTCTTTTTAATCCAATCTGCCAGTCTATGTCTTTTGATTGATGAGTTTAGGCCATTTATATTCAGGGTTATTATTGAGATATGACTTGTATATCCTGTCATTTTAGATTTTTGGGGTTTTTTAGCTTAACTTTGTTTCTCCTTTGATTTATTTAGGGTAATTCCTCCCCATGTTGACTGAGATTGTCATTTTTCGTTTCTTCCTCTTTGAATATTTTGTTGAGAATGTTCTGTAGGGCAGGCTTTCTATTTATGAATTCTTTAAGCTTTTGTTTCTCATGGAAGGATTTTATTTCATCATCAAATCTGAAGGTAAGTTTTGCTGGGTATAAGATTCTTGGTTGGCATCCGTTTTCTTTCAGAGCTTGAAATATGTTGTTCCAGACCCTAAAA
>JAJEJO010003609.1:0-83249 GCA_020662805.1 Glaucomys volans | reverse complement strand
ATTTCCATCACGAATTTTAGTAATTTGGAGTTTCTCTCTCCTTCTCTTCATTAGCATGGCTAAGGGTTTATCAATTTTGTTTATTTTTTTCAAAGAACCAACTTTTTGTTTCATCAATTTTTTGAATTGTTTCTTTTGTTTTAATTTCATTGATTTCAGCCCTGATTTTGATTATTTCCTGTCTTCTACTACTTTTGGTGATGATCTGTTCCTCTTTTTCTAGGGCTTTGAGCTGTAATGTGAAGTCATTGATTTGTTGACTTTTCATTCTTTTATTAAATGCACTCCATGCAATGAATTTTCCTCTTAGCACTGATTTCATAGTATCCCAGAGATTTTGATATGTTGTATCTTTGTTCTCGTTGACCTCTAAGAATCTTTTTATTTCCCCCCTAATGTCTTCTGTTATCCATGCATCATTCAATAGCATATTATTTAATCTCCAGGTCTTGGAGTAGTTTCTGTTTTTAACTTCATCATTGATATCTAATTTCATTCCATTATGATCTGATAGTATACAAGGTAGTATCTCTATGTTTTTGTATTTGCTAACAGGAGCTTTGTGGCATAACATATGGTCTATTTTAGAGAAGAAGTCATGAGCTGCTGAGAAGAAAGTGTATTTGCTTTTTGATGGATGGAATATTCTATATATGTCTGTTAAGTCTAAATTAGAGATTGTGTCATTGAGTCCCATGGCTTCTTTGTTCAATTTTTGCTTGGAAGATCTGTCCAACAGTGAGAGAGAGGAGTGTTAAAATCCCCCAGTATTATTGTGTTTTGGTCTATTTGGTTCCTGAAATTGAGAAGGATCTGATTGATGTACATGGATACACCATTGTTTGGTGCATAAATATTTATAATTGTTATGTCTAGCTGATTTATGCTTCCTTTAAGCAGTATGAAATGTCCTTCTTTATCCCTTCTGACTAAATTTGGCTTGAAGTCTGCTTTATCTGAAATGAGGATGGAAACCCCTGCTTTTTTACTCAGTCCATGTGCATGGTATGTTTTTTCCCCACCTTTCACCTTTAGTCTGTGGGCATGTTTTTCTATGAGATGAGTCTCTTGAAGGCAGCATATTGTTGGGTCTTTCTTTTTAATCCAATCTGCCAGTCTATGTCTTTTGATTGATGAGTTTAGGCCATTTATATTCAGGGTTATTATTGAGATATGACTTGTATATCCTGTCATTTTAGATTTTTGGGGTTTTTTAGCTTAACTTTGTTTCTCCTTTGATTTATTTAGGGTAATTCCTCCCCATGTTGACTGAGATTGTCATTTTTCGTTTCTTCCTCTTTGAATATTTTGTTGAGAATGTTCTGTAGGGCAGGCTTTCTATTTATGAATTCTTTAAGCTTTTGTTTCTCATGGAAGGATTTTATTTCATCATCAAATCTGAAGGTAAGTTTTGCTGGGTATAAGATTCTTGGTTGGCATCCGTTTTCTTTCAGAGCTTGAAATATGTTGTTCCAGGCCCTTCTTGGTTTTAGGGTCTGGGCTGAGAAATCTGCTGATGTCCGTATTGGTTTCCCCCTGTAGGTAATCTGCTGCTTTTCTCTTGCAGCCTTTAAAATTCTATCTTTGTTTTGTATATTAGGTGTTTTCTTTATAATGTGCCTTGGTGTGGATCTGTTGTAATTCTGTGCATTTGGTGTCTTGTAAGCCTTTTGTAATTGAATTTCCATCTCATTCATCATATTTGGGAAATTTTCTGATATTATTTCATTGAACAGATTATTCATACCCTTGGTTTGTATCTCTGCGCCTTCCTCAATCCCAATAACTCTTAAATTTGGTCTTTTCATGATGTCCCAAATTTCTTGGAAGTTTCCTTCATGATTCCTAACCATCTTCTCTATTTGTTCGACTTTGTTTTCAAGATTAAATATTTTGTCTTCTTTGTCTGAGGTTCTGTCTTCCAAGTGATCTATTCTGTTAATTATGCTATTGAGTTTTTAACTTGGTTGATTGTTTCCTTCATTTCCTTGTTTCCTTCAAGGATTTCTGTTTGTTTTTTCCTCAGAATTTCTATCTCTTTATTGAAATGATTTTTTGCTTCCTGCAATTGCTCTATTAGCTGATTATTCATAGCCTGAATCTGCTCTCTCATCACATCATTCTCTTCTTGGATCATTTTAATTATGAACATTCTGAACTCCCTCTCTGTCATTCCTTCTACCATGCTGTCTTTGGGTTCTCTTGATATATCATCTAGGTTTGTTTGGGACACTTTCTTCCCATGTTTTCTCATGTTGCTCTTGTATCTTTCCCTCTGGTCGTGTGAATCAGAGGGATTACAATTTCCCTGTAAAGATTTAAAGTGCCCCTGCAGATTTCCAGTAACTCACCTGATGTTTGAGAGGTGCTTGATCAAGTGGTGACCCAAGATAGCTGCTGTCCCACTACCTCCAGGTTGGGAATGATCAATGCTTCTGGGCAGAGGCAACCTAGTGTTGATAGACAATCAGATACAGCAAGGTGCTAGACCCCGGGCCAGGATGTGGACCTGGGCACTAGACCAAGTTGGGGTGGGGGCACAGAACTGTGCTCAGTGATGGAGACACTGGGCTTGAGAGCCCAGGCAGTCCTGAACTCCTCACTGGGGGCTCAGGCGGTGGCAGGTAGTTGCTCTCTCCCGGGGACGCTGTAAAATGGCACCAAACTCCCCGCTGGAGCTGGCAACTGCAGCTGCTCCAGGCCAGATCTCTCCAGGAGCTGTTCCCAACACCCTCTTGATAGGGACACAACAGAGGCGACAAGGGAAAGAAAGAGGTGTGTGTGTCATTGTGTGTGGGTGTGAATAGGAAAAGAGACTTGTGTGTTTAATGCTGATGGAAAGGAGCCAGTAGAGATTTCACAGGAAAGAGACAGGCTTCCTCTCACCTTCCTCATGCAAAGGATGTAGCACCCCTAAGTTCAGACCCAGTGACCCAGTGAGCCCTTGTTTCCTCTGTAAAACGAGAATCCTATGCCTGCTGTTGTGGGGGTCAGAGGTAACACACATGAAGAACTCAGTGCAATGTCTGAAGCTTAAGAGTCACCAAGATTATTAGTCACCATCATGATCTTTCTATTACTATTTGTTTCTCAGTAAATCAAATAAGATGGATATGGACAGAGGTAGATAGGTGGAAAGGGGGCATGTGTGTGGTAAGAATCAGTGATGTTCCTTTTTTAAAGTCTTTTAAAAAATTTAGTGCATCATAGTTATATATAATGGTGGGGTTCATTCTGATATATTCATAAATATATATAACATAGTTTTCTCCATTTCAATTCCCAGCACTACTCTTTTCTCTCCCATCTTGCCTTCCCCTGATCCCTTTCCTCTACTCTATTAGTCTTCCATCCATTTTTAAATTTATTTTGTAATTAATGCATCATAGTTATATATAAAATCAGAATGCATTGTGGTATATTCATGCATGCACCTAGTAGATTTGGTCAATTTAATTCCCCAATTCTTCCCCTTTTCCTCCCCTCTGGTTCCCACTTCTATTCTACTGATCTCTGAATTCATTCTGATTCCTGACTTGAAGATAACTTGGATTTTTCATTCTTCACCAGCAACACATTGCATTTGGTCTCTACCACCAAAACAGAAGTGGTCCCACCTCTCATTGAGAACAGGCAGTCCTGGTCCAATTGCAGGCCTTTCATCACCGGACTCAACTACTGCACCACAGGAGCATACTCCAATGCCAGCTCCACAGAGGCTGCCTCTTACTACCCACTGACAGGTGACACCAGGTGAGATGCTCAGTGCCCAGCTTGCATCTGCTTGCCATCCATATTAAGGCCACTTGGCAGGGCAATGAGAAAAATGTCATGTGCTGTAACCCTATGTCACCAGCCTTAGGGGCTTGCACCATCCTTTGGTATTTAAAGCAGTGGTCATCTGGCCAGCACTTCTTTCCCCTTTATTCACTGAGTGAGAAGATTGAAGCACATTCCAATCTGCTCCTAATTCATTGTCAAAGTTTCTGAGCCTCCAGACCCATGGGCATGAGCTTCCTGACCTCACCAGTGTGCCCAAAGCCTCCATAGTGCTCAGGGTCCCCTGTCCTCATCCTTCCAGCCCACTGCTTGTTGTCAGCTTTTGCTGACAGAGCCAGTCAACTGCTCTGCTACTTGTCCCAAAGCCCTGGGAATCCTGGGATTTGTCCTTGTCTTAGGCTCTAGGAGGAGCTGAAGGGGATCATAAGGATCATTATTAGTTGCAAGCAAGAGATAAGGTTAAAATAAGGAGTTTAGATTTATTGCACTTGATACTGAATTGTTTGGGGATATTATTACCATTACTGAAAGCTCTAACATCATGCACTGTGACCTCTTTAGATACGAGCTAGAACTGAAGCCTACAGGAGAGGTGGAGCAGTATTCCACCAGTGCAACCTATGAACTCCAGAGAGAAGAGAGCGCCCTGGTAGACACGCTGAAGTTTATGGTTCAGGCAGAAGGTGAGTATCCAAAAAGAGGGTGCTGCTGCTCTACCCTCAGTCTCAGGTTCAGGACTCGCAAGGAGAAATAGTTAATGTAATGTACTTAGCAAACACTGACCGAGTGCCCATTAAGTATCAGGCCTGTTCTGAGAGCTGAGGCTCCAACAGTGAACAATGAATCTCTACCTTCATGGATGTTATGGTAAACAACCAAACAAGTAAATAGTCAGGCTGTCAGATCCATGGTAGGGACAAACACAGAACACAGATGAGTCTAGCAAATGCTGGGAGTTCTGGAGGGAAGTGGGGGAAGGGAGTGATACTGGGAACAATAAGAGAAAGTCACATTGGAAAAGTGAACAGAAGAAAGAGACACAAGGGAGGTAATCCCTGTGCCAAGAGTGTTGTAGGCTAAGGAGGCAGCAGGTCATGGACCCCAAGGCTGGCATGTGGCTGCCATCTTTGAAGAAAAGGAAGAAAGCCGGTATGGCTTAAGCAGAGAGATGAGGGAGGAAAGTGATAGAAGATGAGATCAGAGAAATAAGGGGAGGTAGGGGAGAGATGGTCTTGGAAGCCACAGTGAGAACTTTGACTTTTCCTATGAATAAAATAAGAAGCCATTGGAGGTTTTTCATGGTTTATGTTTATGTTGAAAAAGCTTGCAGAAGAGGAAAGGAAACTGGTAGGTAGGGTACTACAAGAATCCAAACAAGAGATGTAGGTGCTTTGAATGAGCGTGGTAGCAGAAGAGATAGGAAAAGTGGTCAGGTTCGGGCCATATTACACTCCCTGAATGTGCTAAGCGTCCTCCACCTCAGAGCTTTGCAATTTGACCCTCTGCCTAGAAGGCTCCCTGCAGAATTGGCATGGCTCATCCCCTCATTGTAGCGCTGCATTGTGGTCTCTGCCCACATGTCCCTTCAGCAGAGAGAACTTCTCTCATCATCACCTATTAAACAGCTTTTCTTCTATCCCTTTCTTTCATTTCCATATCCAGTTTGACTTTTGTTCACTTTATTACCATTTGATGGAGGTAATTGGCTGGCTCCCAGGTTCACTCCCCACTAGAAGGTCAACTCCATAAGAGCAGGACTCCCCAGTGCTAAGAGAAGTGCCCAGCACATAATCCACCCTCAGTAAATACTTGCAAGTTGCATGAATTATCCTTAAGTGTGTCCTTGTTAAACCACCCTGAGTACCTAGGGTTCCTCTCCCTTTTCCACTCCTTCCTTTTCCTAAGCATATCTTCTTAGCACATGTTTTTTAAATTATTTTGTACACTTTCAGGTGTGAAGCAGACCGAAGCTACAATGATGTTAAAATATAATCGGCAGAGTAGAACTTTATTCAGTGAAATCCAAATTCCAGATCTTAATGTTGACCTTGGGACAATCCTCAGAGTTAGTGATGAATCTTCTCAGGACAAAAAGTCTTACAAACTCACCCTGGACATTCAGAACAAGAAAATCACTGAAGTTGCTCTCGTGGGCCATGTAAGGTAAGGAAGGCATGGGGGATCCAATCTGAGCTTCAGGCCCTGGTGGCTCTTCCCTTCTTCCCAGTTTCAAAACTATTTCATCCCTGGTCTATAATCTAGCAAATAGGGTTCTCAACATCTTGATCTTCTGCACATTTTCAGCTGGATCTTTCTATTATTTATTCTGCACTTACTATTCACTTATAAAATACCGTGCTGGGGACACAATAAAATTTTCTGAGTCCTCATCATAAACTTCAAGATAGATACGAATTTCCCTGTTTTATAGGCAAGGAAATGGTAGCTCTGAGCAGTTTAATCATTTGGCCAAGGCTCAGAGTTTGTAAACAGCAAAGCAGACTGAAACAATTTTCAAAAAGTTCATCTGTTCCCTTCAAAGTCCTGCAGTTGCGCTGAGTATTGCCTTGAAGTTAATGCGTTTGGTTGGTCTAAGGTCTTGTTTTTCACCCATTTGTGTATCTAACATTTATCACTAAAAAAAATGCAACTTCTAACTGTTGAATTCTGTGTATCTCCTTTGAATGGAAAAATCATTGATGCCCAATGATTTTCTTTTCCATAGTTGTGACACTAAGGAAGAAAGCAAAATCAAAGGTGTCATTTCCATACCCCGCTTACAAGCAGAAGCCAGAAGTGAGATCCTGACCCGCTGGTCCCCAACCAAACTATTCCTCCAGATGGACTCCTCTGCTACAGCTTATGGCTCAACAGTTTCCAAGAGACTGGCCTGGCGCTACGGTATGTGCCTCTTCTCCTGCGCAAGTACTTCCAAGGGCACCGTGTACTCAGTGTAACTGCCAGGAGCCATGGACACAGGCTGACCTGTGTTGTACCACTGTACCACTGACAACTATTTCATACGTGCCTTTTCAGATGATGAGAAGATTGAATTTGAATGGAACACAGGCACCAATGTGAATACCAAAAAAGTTGCCTCCAATTTCCCAGTGGATCTCTCTGATTATCCTAGAACCTTGCATATGTATGCCAGTGGTCTGCTGGATCACAGAGTTCCCCAAACAGACATGACTTTCCGGCACATGGGATCCAAATTAATAGTTGTAAGTATGAATCAATCAGCAAAATAGATCCATGGTTGTGTTAATCACATCCTTCACTCTAAGTTAAGTGCAGGAGGGTATCAAAAGATGCTTAAGGGATGCTTCCTACACCCAAGGAATTTCTGGAGAGAAAGGAAACATCAAGATACCTAGTTCCTCAGTTACACAAAGCTGAATATGATAAATGCCAAGTGAATGTACTAAGCAGAAGAGTTTGCTGTGCCTAAATATATGAATAGGGACTTCAAGTCACTGGCTAGGAGTCTATATTATATATTCTTTTCCTCGAATATGGGAAAATATCAGTTACAGGCAGCCCAAATTCATTATTTTCTGTAACATTATTATTATTATTATTATTATTATTATTATTATTTTGCTACCAAGGATTGACCCCAGGGATGCTTAACCACTGAGCCACATCCTCAGTGCTTTTTATTTTGTATTTTGAGATAGGGTCTCACTTAGTTTCTTAGAGGCTTGCTAAGTTGCTGAGACTAATTTTGAACTCATGATCCTCCTGCCTCAGCCTCCAGAGCTACTGGGATTACATGCACCACCATGCCCAGTCTGTAACTTATTTTTAACTTTTACTTCATTGTTCTGCTTGATAAGTGACCTGTCAAATCTGGATTATCACCTAATGTTAATTTCACTTTGAGGCTCACCTAGTCCAATTTCTTGCTCTAAAAATCTTCTATCATTTTTTAGGCGACAAACAGCTGGCTTCAGAAGGCATCCGAGAGTCTTCCATATGCCCAGACTTTGCAGGATCGCCTCAGTGGCCTGACAGAATTGAGCCTCCAGAAAATGAGATTGCCAGACTTCCAAATCCCAGAAAACCTCTTCTTAAAAAGGTAAAAGAAGAAACCAGAGAAGTTTCTCAAACCATGCAAAGCACATGGAAAATTTGACAAAGCATGATTGTGACTGTTTTTATTTATTTTTAAGAGAAATAGTATAAGCATTTTTAAGAGAAATATTATAAGCATTTTTAAGGAGATGAATAGCTTTAGCATAAATACTGTGGTACTTTTGCACTATTAAACATGAGGTCCAAATATGAAGCTCAACCCAGCCAGGAAGGACCTAAAAAACAATTGAGAAATTCTCGTACTTTCCTCCTAAAATGTTTTATTTACTATAATCTGACTTTGAAAGGAATTCAGCTTTCTTCCATCACAAGTAAACACCCTCTTCTTGCAAGTCAGGATATTCTTAAAGTTGTTTGACTGTGAAGAGTTCAAGAGTAGCTGGAGGAATTGTTGACTATGGACTTGGTGTTGAATTATGGAGGGTCAGAATAACCCTTGAGTATCAAATAAAGGCAGCATTCTGAGAGAGATTCAGTTTAGCAATACAACTTAACCCTTACCAAAAAAAGTCAGATTACAAACTGCTCAGTCCTTTTCTGCATTTCCAAAAATGTTTGTAATGCTTTGCTTGCCTTACTTCATGAAAATAAAAAATCAGAGCATGAGCTGAAAAAACTAGAGTATTTTCTAAGTTGATTGATCTCTGTATTTTCCTTGAGGTTAAAAAAACAATAAGTGACCTATGTCATGTGGATCTTCCCATGGTCAATGGCAGAGGAGAAATTTAATAGGCCAAATTATTGTAAATGGACAGAAGTCTGCCAAAGCACCCACATGGAAAAAGACTGTAGGGGACAGAGAAAAGCGACAGCACAGACGACTCAGGAACCCTCCTTTCACTGCTGGTGTTTCAGGACCTATGGATTGGACAGGGCCTGACTGGTCATCAGCCCACCTTCTGCTGAAAGTGGGGGATCCTTTTGCAGGAAACAGTGAACATTTTATTTGCACATAATAGCTAAATGCCTCTGCCCTACTTTATTTTTTATAAGTTATCCTGTTAGTACATGACATGGGTTTGGTATTGAAAAGATTGCAAAGTGCTTTTAGGTATTTTTTTCTCCCTTGATATCCAAGGCCATCTCTGTGAGTTCAGAAAGGATAGTATTGTCCCCACCATGCAGAGACTCAGAGACACTAAATCATTGAGATAACATTACCATCTAGTGGAAGTTGACGCTCTCACCCAAATTTATTGCCTTTTATTCCTATGTGCATTCCACATATCAAGTTACCTCAATTCAGTTTAGCAAATATGTACCCAGGGTCCATTACATGCATAATACATGTAATGGAGCAGTGAGAAGGTAATAGGTGCAGTGAGAAGATAGAAACTAGATAAGGTATAGTTCTTCCTCCTAAGAAGACACTGTGCAGACATCAAAAAATGAGCAAATTACTAATTTTATAAGCAGAGTTAGGACATGCTCTTTGAGATAGGTGTAAGAGATGCTGTCACTTTAAGAATGAGAGAAATTAGCTATGACTTGGGTGGGATGGAAATGCTAAGGGACGGCTCTTGGAAGGGCTTCAAAAGAGTTTGTTGTGCAGGTAGAGGAAAAAGCAAAGGGATCCAGGTATGGGAAGCAGTGCAATGAAAAATAAAGAGTCTGGGAATGGAGTAGATGCAGTATTGCTTGGAAGATCAGATGGCAGAGAGTTTTGAGTTCTTGATGTCTGACTGTGGGAATGTTGTTGTTCATTTCAGTGATGGCCGGGTCAAATATACCTTGAACAAGAACAGTGTGAAAATTGAGATTCCGTTGCCTTTTGGTGGCAAATCTTCCAAAGATCTGAAGATGCTAGAGACCATTAGGACACCAGCCCTCAACTTCAAGTCTGTGGGATTCCAGCTGCCATCTCAAGAGTTTCAAGTCCCCACTTTTACCATTCCCAAGTTGTATCAACTGCGAGTACCTCTTCTGGGTGTTCTGGACCTCTCCACAAATGTCTACAGCAACTTGTACAACTGGTCTGCCTCCTATACTGGTGGCAACACCAGCAGAGACCACTTCACCCTTCAGGCTCAGTACCATGTAAAGGCCAACTCTGTGATTGACATGTTTTCCTACAGCATTCAAGGTGAGCCATGCTCAGGTCAAGGATGCACAGGGCTAATTCATTGCCCTGTGGTGGGAGACCCCCCTCTAGGGAGGAAAGAACATGGGCTTTCTTATTTTCCTTGCTACTTGGAAGTCTTTTCATTCATTCAACTCATAGGAATATTTATTAAACATGTAATATATATTCAATAGACTCCTAGGTAATAACAAGGAAAGGAGTATATAAGCCAGCAATTAAAATTCAGTGTCAGAAGAGCTATGGAAGGCTATATAAGGTGCACCTAGTTTATTTTATTAAACATAATTCAGAATGAGTGCCACAGGGTTATCCTAGTGTAAGGTACAGTGAAACCCTCAGTAAGGGAGCCCAAAAAGATCTGCAGCAATCAGGGAAAGCTTCCTAGAGGGATACCTTATCAAATTTTATGTTTGCATTATACGTGAGGAGACCACTACACAATTAACCCAGATAAATGGGACTTTTTGTTGAAAGATTTTCAACAAAAATTGTTCTGCCCATGTTTTACTTAATTTAACCAATGTCTTTAATTTTTACATTAGGATCTGGAGAAACAGCTTATGACCGCAGGAATATGTTCACATTATCTTGTGATGGGTCTCTACGCCACAAATTTCTGGATTCAAATATCAAGTTCAGTCATGTAGAAAAAGTTGGAAACAACCCAGCCTCAAAAGGTTTACTCACATTTGAGGCATCCAGTGCCTGGGGACCACACATGTCTGCTTCAGTCCATTTGGACTCAAAAACGAAACAACATTTGTATGTCAAAGAGATCAAGATTGACGGGCAACTCAGAGCCTCTTCGTTCTATGCTAAAGGCATATATGACCTGTCTTGTCAGAGGGATTCTACTACTGGCCAGCTAAGCGGAGAGTCCAACCTGAGTTTTAACTCCTCCTACCTCCAGGGCACCAACCAGATAACTGGAAGATATAAAGATGGAATCCTCTCCCTCACCTCCACCTCTGATTTGCAAGGTGGTATCATTAAAAATACTGCTTCCCTGAAATATGAGAACTATGAACTGACTGTGAAATCTGACAGCAATGGGAAGTATGAGGACTTTTCTACTTTTAACAAGATGGATCTGACCTTCTCTAAGCAAAATGCATTGCTGCGTTCTGAGTATCAGGCTGACTACAAGTCACTGAGGTTCTTCACCCTGCTTTCTGGGTCACTGAATTCTCATGGTATTGAATTAAATGCTGACATCATGGGCACTGACAAAATTAATACTGGTGCTCATAAGGCAACACTAAGGATTGCCCGAGATGGATTATCTACAAGTGCAACCACCAGCTTGAAGTACAGTCCTTTGTTGCTGGAGAATGAGCTGAATGCAGACCTTGGCCTCTCTGGGGCATCTATGAAATTAACAGCCAATGGTCGCTTCAGGGAACACAATGCAAAATTCAGCCTGGATGGAAAAGCTGCCCTCACAGAGGTATCACTGGGAAGTGCTTATCAGGCCATGATTCTGGGTGTGGACAGCAAAAACATCTTCAACTTCAAAATCAGCCAGGAAGGACTGAAGCTTTCAAATGACATGATGGGCTCCTATGCTGAAATGAAACTGGACCACTCTAACAGTTTGAATATCGCAGGGTTATCACTGGACTTCTCTTCAAAACTGGACAACATTTACAGCACTGACAAGTTTTACAAGCAGACTTTTAACTTAAAGTTACAGCCCTTTTCTCTTGTAACTACTTTAAACAATGACCTGAGATACGGCGCTCTGGATCTGACCAGCAATGGGAAATTCCGGCTGGAACCCCTGAAGCTGAATGTGGCTGGTAACCTCAAAGGAGCCTACCAAAACGATGAAATAAAACATATCTACACCATTTCCTATGCTGACTTATCAGCAAGTTATAAAGCAGACACCGTAGCTAGGATTCAGGGTGTAGAGTTTAGCCATCGGCTCAACACTGACATTGCTGGGCTGGCGTCGTCCATGGACATCAGTACAAACTATAATTCAGACTCTCTGCATTTCAGCAATGTTTTCCGTTCTGTAATGGCCCCTTTCACCATGGCCATCGATGCACATACAAATGGCAATGGAAAACTGGCTCTCTGGGGAGAGCACACTGGTCAACTCTATAGCAAATTCCTGTTGAAAGCAGAACCACTGGCCCTCACTTTCTCTCATGATTACAAAGGGTCCACAAGTCATCTCCTGTCCGGCAAAAGCATCAGTACAGCTCTTGATCACAAAGTCAGTGCCCTGCTCACTCCAGCTGAGCAGACAAGCACCTGGAAACTCAAGACCCAATTGAACAACAATGAGTACAGCCAGGATTTTGAAGCTTACAACACTAAAGACAAAATTGGTGTGGAGCTTAGTGGGCGAGCCCTGGCTGACCTTACTGTGCTGGACTCCCCGATTAAAGTGCCATTGTTACTCAGCGAGCCCGTCAATGTCATTGATGCTTTAGAGATGAGAGATGCTGTTGAAGAGCCTCAAGAATTCACAATTGTTGCTTTTGTAAAGTATGACAAGAACCAAGATGTTCACACCATCAGCCTCCCATTCTTTAAAACTCTGCCAGAATATCTGGAGAGGAATCGAGTAGTCATTATAACTGGTCTGGAAACCATTCAGAAAGAATTGAAACGCATCAATATTGATCAATTTGTGAGGAAATACAGATCTGCCCTCGAAAGACTCCCACAGCAAGTTAACGACTATCTGAATGCACTTAATTGGGAGAGACAAGTTTCCAGTGCCAAGGAGAAACTAAACGCTTTCACAGAAAATTATAGAATTACAGAAAATGATCTACAAATTGCATTGGATAATGCCAAAATCAACTTTAATGAAAAACTCTCTCAACTTCAGACATATGTGATACAATATGATCAGTATATTAAAGATAATTATGATCTATATGATTTTAAAATGGCTATTGCCAAGATTATTGATCAAATCATTGAAAAATGGAAGATTCTTAATGAACATTATCATATCTGTGTACATTTAATAAAGACAATTGATGATCTATGTGAGTTCATTGAAAATATTGATTTTGACAAAACTGGAAGTAGTGCTGCCTCCTGGATTCAAAACGTGGATACCAAGTATCAAATCAGAATCCAGTTAAAAGAAAAATTGCAACAGCTCAACACAGGGATTCAGAATACAGACATCGAGGACCTTGCCACTGAGTTAAAACAACAGGTTGAGGCTATTGATGTCAGAGTCCTTTTAGATCATTTGAGAACTACAATTCTATTTCAAAGAATAAAGGACATTATTGAACATGTCAAATACTTTGTTACAAATCTTATTGAAGATTTTGAAGTAACTGAGAAAATCAATGTTTTCAGAGCCATGGTCTATGAGTTAATTAAGAAATATGAAGTAGATCAACAAATCCAGGTTTTAATGGATGAATCAGTACAGTTGGCCCACCAATATAAGCTGAAGGAAACTGTTCAAAAACTAAGCAATGTTCTACAGCAGGTTGCGATAAAAGATTACTATGAGAGATTGGTTGGGCTTATTGATGATGCAGTCAAGCAGCTTAATGCATTGTCTTTTAAAAAATTCATTGAGGAAGTAAATAGATTGCTTGACATGTTGATAAAGAAATTAAAATCATTCGATTACCACCAGTTTGTAAATGAAACCAATAAAAAAATTCATGAGGTGACTCAGAGAATCAATGGTGAAATTCAGGCTCTGGAACTGTCACAGAAAGCTGAAGCACTAAAACTGTTTGTAGAGGACATCAAGGCCATGGGCTCTATCTATTGGGAAAAGCTAAAAGACACCAAACTGACTTTATTCATTGATTGGTTACAGGATGCATTAAATTCCGCATCCTTGGTTCACATGAAAGCCAGATTCCAAGAAACTCTAGAAGATGTGCGAGACCGAATCTATCAAATGGACATTCAGCAGGAACTTGAGAGATACCTGTCTCTAGTAGGCCAGGTTTATAATACACTTGTCACCTACATTACTGACTGGTGGACTCTTGCTGCTAAGAACCTTACTGACTTTGCAAAGCAATATTCTATCCAAGACTGGGCTGAAAACGTGAAAGCATTTGTGGAACAGGGGTTCACTGTTCCTAAAATCCAGACCATCCTCGGGACTATGCCTGCCTTTGAGGTCAGTCTTCGTGCTCTTTGGGAAGCCTCCTTCCAGACTCCTGACTTCATAGTCCCCCTGACAGATCTGAGGATTCCATCAGTTCAGATAAACTTCAAAGAGTTGAAAGATATAAAAATCCCATCCAGGTTTTCCACTCCAGAATTTACTATCCTCAACACCTTCCACATTCCTTCCTTTACAATTGACTTGGTAGAAATCAAAGCAAAGATCATCAGAACCATTGACCAAATACTGAGCAGTGACCTGCAGTGGCCAGTTCCAGAAGTGTATCTGAGGGATCTAAAGATGGAAGATACCCCTCTTGCTTTACTTACACTGCCGGACTTTCATTTTCCAGAAATCACAATTCCAGAATTTGTGATCCCAGATCTCAACCTGAAAGATTTTCAAGTTCCTGACCTTCACATACCAGACTTCCAGCTTCCCCACATCCCACACACAGTCGGAATACCTGCTTTTGGCAAGCTGAATAGTATTTTGAAAGTCCAATCTCCCCTTTTCACGTTAGATGCAAATGCTAACATACAGAATGTAACTAGTTCAGAACACAAAGCGGAGATTGCCGCTTCCATCACTGCCAAAGGACAGTCCAAATTAGAAGTTCTCAATTTTGATTTCCAAGCAAATGCACAACTCTCAGACCCTAAGATGAATCCACTGGTTCTGAAGGAATCTGTGATGTTCTCCAGCAAGTACCTGAAAACGGAGCATGGAAGTGAAATACTATTTTCTGGAAATGCCATTGAAGGAAAATCAGATACGATGGCAAATTTACACACAGAAAAAAATACAGTAGAGTTTAATAATGGTGTAACTGTCAAGATAAACAATCAGCTTAAACTGGACAGCCACACAAAGTACTTCCACAAACTGAACATCCCCAAACTGGACTTGTCCAGTAAGGTTAGTCTGAACAATGATATCAAGACACTTCTGGAAGCTGGACACTTAACATGGACTTCTTCTGAAAAAGGGTCATGGAAACTGGCCTGTCTCAACTTCTCAGATGAGGGAGTACTTGAATCACAGATCAGTTTCACTATGGAAGGACCTGTCACTTCCTTTGGACTATCCAATGATATCAGCAGCAAACACCTAAGAATAAACCAAAAGATTGCTTATGAATCTGGCTTCCTTGACTCTTCTAAATTTGAAATTAAGTCTGAAGTTGAATCCCAGCATGTGGGCCGCAGTGTTCTAACTGCTAATGGCATAGCAGTGCTCAAAGAAGGGAAGGCAGAGATAACTGGCAACCACAATGCTCATTTAAATGGAAAAGTTATTGGAACTTTGAAAAATTCTCTTTTCTTTTCAGCACACCCATTTGAAATTACCGCATCCACAAATAATGAAGGGAATTTGAAAGTTAGTTTTCCACTAAAATTGATAGGGAAGATAGACTTCCTCAACAACTATGCAATGTCCCTGAGTCCTCAAGCCCAGCAAGCAAGTTGGCAAGCAAGTGCTAGGTTCAATCAGTATAAATACAATCAAAATTTCTCTGCCACAAATAATGAGCACAGCATTGAGGCCCACATAGGAATCAATGGAGATGCCAACCTGGATTTCTTGAACATTCCTTTGACAATTCCTGAAATAAATTTACCTTATACAACACTCACAACACCCTCACTGAAAGATTTCTCCATATGGGAAGAAACAGGCTTAAAGGAATTCTTAAAAACAACAAAGCAATCATTTGATTTAAGTGTAAAGACTCGGTATAAAAAAAACAAAGACAAGCATTCCTTTGCAGTTCCTTTGGGTGTGTTTTTTGAGTTTATCAATCAGAATATCAATTCCTTGGACAGACATTTTGAGAAAGTCAGAGACAACGCCTTAGATTTTCTCACTACATCCTATAATGAAGCAAAAAGTGAGTTGAATGAGCATGAAGTGGATAGATCTCTCAACAAGCTCCCCAGGACCTTTCAATCTCCCACATACACTCTTCCAGTCATCAACATGGAAGTGTCTCCCTTTGCAGTAGAGATGTCAGCCTCCAGTCATGTGATCCCCAAAGCGATCACCAGCCCCAACTTCACCATCCCGGGATCTGGCTTCTATGTGCCTTCACACACATTCGTCCTCCCATCCCTCGAACTGCCAGTCCTTCGTGCCCCTAGGAATCTACTCAAGGAACTGAGTACCGTGAACAATATTTTTATTCCAGCCCTGGGCAATATTACTTATGATTTTTCTTTTAAATCCAGTGTCATCACACTGAATACCAATGTTGGACTTTATAATCAGTCAGATATTGTTGCTCATTTCCTTTCTTCCTCCTTGTTTGTCATCGATGCACTGCAGTACAAATTAGAGGGCACTTCACGTTTGACAAGGAAAAGAGGGCTGAAGCTGGCCACAGCTCTGTCTCTCAGTAACAAATTTGTGGAAGGTAGTCATCATAGCACTGTTAGCTTAACCAAGAAAAACATGGAAGCATCAGTGACAACAACTGCCAAAGTCCACATTCCAATTTTGAGAATGAATTTCAAGCAAGAACTTAATGGAAATACCAAGTCAAAACCTACTGTCTCTTCATCCATTGAATTAAAATATGATTTTAATTCTCCGAAACTGTACTCTACTGCTAAAGGAACAGTTGACCACAAGCTCAGCTTAGAAAGCCTCACCTCCTACTTTTCCATCGAGTCATCTACTAAAGGAGATGTCAAGGGTTCAGTCCTTTCACGGGAATATTCGGGAACTATTGCCAGTGAAGCCAGTACTTACCTGAATTCCAAGGGCACTCGGTCATCAGTGAAGCTGCAAGGGGCTTCCAAAGTTGATAGTATCTGGAACCTTGAAGTAAAAGAAAATTTTGCTGGAGAAGCCACTTTCCGACGCATATATGCCATCTGGGAACATGATACAAAAAATCACTTACAGCTGCAGGGTTTCTTTTTCACACAAGGAGAACATGTAAGCAAAGCCACCCTGGAACTCGCCCCATGGACAATGTCTGCCCTTGTTCAGGTTCGTGCAAGTCAACCCAATTCCCTCCTTGATATCCCTTTCATTGGCCAGGAAGTGACTCTAAATGCTAACACTAAGAACCAGAAGGTCAGCTGGAAAAGTGAGGTCCAGGTTCATTCTGGGTCTCTCCAGAACAATGTTCAGCTTTCCAATGACCAAGAAGAGGCACGCCTGGACATTGCAGGATCCTTAAAAGGACACCTGTCATACCTCAAAAGTATCATCCTACCAGTGTATGACAGGAGCTTATGGGATCTCCTAAAGCTGGATGTAACCACCAGCACTGACAGGAAACAGTATCTTCATGCTTCAACTGCTCTTGTGTACACCAAAAACCCCAATGGCTACCCCTTCTCTGTTCCGGTGCAAGAATTGGCTGATAAATTCATTATCCCTGGGTTGAGGCTAAATGATCTAAATTCAGTTTTTGTCACACCTGCATTCCAAGTCCCATTTACAGATCTGCAGGTTCCATCCTACAAACTTGACTTCAGTGAAATGAAAATCTATAAAAAGTTAAGAACTTCACCATTTGCCCTCAGCCTACCAACATTACCCAAAATAAAATTCCCTGAAGTTGATGTTTTAACAAAATATTCTGAACCAAAAAACTCCTCAGTTCCCTTTTTTGAGATAACTGTACCTGAAGCTCAGTTAACTGTGTCCCAGTTCACTCTTCCAAAAAGTATTTCAGTTGGCAGTGCCGTTCTGGATCTAAATGAGGTGGCCAACAAGATTGCAGACTTCGAGTTGCCTACCATCATCATTCCTGAGCAGACTATTGAGATTCCTTCCGTTATGTTCTCTATCCCTGCTGGAATTTGGATTCCTATTTTTGGAGAACTGACTGCACAGTTTGGGGTGGCTTCTCCCCTGTATAATGCCACTTGGAGTGCTGGTTTGAAAAACAAAGCAGATCATATTGAAACATTCCTGGATTCCACATGCAGTTCAACCTTACAGTTCCTGGAATATGACCTAAATGGTAAGAAAATAACCTGACTCCTTTCCTAGATCCTATGTTCTTAATGAAAGTTGTAAGTAATTATGTATTTAGTTATGACCAGAGGCACAATTACTCTCTTAGCAAAAAGAAGAGATACATAGATACCCCATATATAAAAAAAAAACTGTAGAAAATAAACTGACATTCAAGAAGGATAGGTTCAAAGAAAATAGATTTTTCTGTAATGATTTTAGGACTTATGGGACTTACAGTGTCTTCTCCCTATTTACTTAAATAGATTACAGAGCAGAGGGTATAGTTCAGTGATAGAGCACATACCTAGTATGTGTGATACCCTGAGCTTGATCCCCAGCAACAAAAAAAAAAAAAAAATTCTTTTCAAACACTATGGACTACGCATTGCATGTTGAAAACATGTAAGTGAAGTGTTCAGTTAAAATAGAATTCTCCAAGTTTTCCAATGAAAATATCTCTATGTCCCATAATTATTCACCTAACAAAATGTAAACTCTCTCCCCTACAGTTGTGGGAACACACAAAGTGGAAGATGGTGTGTTCATCTCTAAGACCAAAGGAACCCTGGCACATCATGACTTCAGTGCCGAGTATAAAGAAGAGGTCAAATACAAAGGACTGAAGTATGACACTTTCATTGAAACTTCACTCCTTTTCCAAGTTCATTATGAAGTTTGCTCTCTCTGTGCCCCTTACCTTGTTACCCAGCTGCCTTTCTGCTTCCAGGGACTGGGAAGGAGAGGCTCACCTGGACATCACCAGCCCTACATTCACTGAACTCCACCTGCACTACCAGGAAGATGAGAAGGGCCTGGCCTCCTGGGCGGCCTCACCAGCCATCGGCACTGTGGGCCTGGACCTGAGAGGAGAAGGTGACTGCGGTGTAAAGTGGAATCTCTACTTCTACCCTCAGGTGAGTCCCAGCTCATGGGTTTCCCATTCCCAAGAGTGGGGAGAGAACTGGGACAGATCATTTAATTTAAGACAGTTTTTCAGAGCGTTCTCAAACTAGGTGAAAGACAGGCACTGAGGAACGATTCTCCAGAACGCCTTACAATTAGTCCTTCATTGAATTTAATTATTAGTTGTACACATGACATCATATTAACCACTATTATTTTATTACATCTGGGAAAATCCAGAAAGATGAGGATTATGCCTCATCACCTGAATACACTATTTGTGTGTGTGTGTGTGTGTGTGTGTGTGTGTGTGGTCTTGAGGATCTAACCCAAAGTCTTGAACATGCTGGGCATGCACTTTACCACTGAGCCACATCCCCAGCACAACCACCCCCTGCACCTGCCCCACTTTCAAATACTTCATCTTTGGGTTTATTTTTTTATTTTTCTACATTTATTCACAGGGCTGGGGATTGAACCCCATGTCTTGCACATGCTAAGCAAATACTCTGCCCCTGACCACAGCCATAGTCCACCCTCTCATCACCTTAATCATGGTTTCTGGAGGTTTCTTAAAGCTTCAGAATTCTTCCCCATAACAGAATTGTTGGATGAGACATAAGGACTCAGCCTCACATCTTTTATAAGCTCTGCTAGGGCCAAACCAAAGATGTCATTCCCAAAGAGGGAGACCTAGCCTGATTCTGTCACCAAGGCTTGCCATAAACTTGGAGAATGAATACCAAGATGGTGTTCTGGCTCTCTGCTGGTTGGGTCTGGACATTTTTCTACTTCTTTCCCTGAATGTGCCTTTCCCTGCCTCTCCCTACTTCCTATGCTTCCTCTTCCTTCTTTCTTCTTCCCTATCCTTCCCCTCCTCTCCCTCTTTTCAGTCCTAGGAAGGCCATAATGTTAAGTGTTCCTGTGTACATGCCAAGCATGTTTTTTATACTTTCTAAGGCATATGATAAAGAGGAAATAACAGTGGATTTGTTTAACCATAAAACAAACATACAAACTGACATGTGAAAGATAAATCCCCTTCAGAATATGAAAGATCCTCTGATCTTTACTTTTAACTGCTAATGAAGTTTTAGTGTAGTATATTATGTAATCAGAGTAATTGAAAACATGTTCATTTTTTTCTTTCTCTGTCTCTCCCCCCCATTTCTTTTTTTTTTTTTCTTCCTTCCTTTCTTCCTTTCTTTCTTTCTGGTTTTAGTCCTCTGCAGAGAAAAAACTCGACATATTCAAAACTGAGTGGGGGTACCGGAAATCTGATAAGGAAATTCAGATCAGATTTAATTGGGAAGAAGAGGCAGCTTCCAGATTGCTAAGCTCTCTAAAAGACAATGTGCCCAAGGCCACAGAGGCCTTTTATGACTATGTCAACAAGTACCACCAGGCGTACACAGGACTCAACCTGAGGGATGCTTCTGCTAAGCTAAGGAGAAGTCTACAGAAAAGTGCTGAGCAGGCCTATCAAGGGGCCTTGAGGCAAATTGATGAGATGGATGTGGAGTTCCAGAGAGTAGCCAGCAGCACCACAGGAATTTACCAGGAGTGGAAAGACAAGACCCAGAATCTGTACCAGGGACTGTTGGCTCGGGAGGGTCAGGCCAGATTCCAGACAATCAAGAATAAGACATTTGACAGCTTACTACAGATTACCCAGGAGTACCATCTGGCAATTAGGCGTCTGATTGACTCATTCATTGATTTCCTGAAGTTCTCCAGATTCCATCTCCCAGGGAAAGCTGGGATGTACACTAGTGATGAACTCAGCAGTATGGTCGTGAGGGAGGTAGGGAAGATACTCTCCCAAGTTTATAATTCCAGTATTCACAGTGAGTTAGACATACTGCTTTCCTATGTCCAAGACCTAGTGGAGAAAACCGAATTAATCAAAGACCTACAAATTAAATTTCCTTTCTATTCAACAAGTGGCAATCTAAAAGAAGCAATTCTGGACTATAGGAAACAGTTGGAATCTTTACCACAAGATATTCAAGTAACATTTGATTACCTTTCATCTTTCAATGTTACCGAACTACTAATTGTCCTTCAGGATTTTTTACAAAGTATTTTCCAAGAGGTAGATGAAAACATTAAAAGCTTAAAAGAGAAGACATTTACTTCTCTCATTAATGAGTTCCTACATGAGAGAAAAATAATCTTCAAAGATTATGCTGTATTTGCTTTTGAAGTTCTGAAAGGAAATCTAGACCTTTTTCTTGAGGAGTTCAATGAAATTATTCAAAAACAACTTCAGGAAATTTCTGAAAACTTAGAGCATATTCATAAGTACATCAAGGCTCTTCGAGAAGAATATTTTGATCCAAGTATGGTTGGCTGGATGGTAAAATATTATGAACTTGAAGAAAAGGTAATGGATCTGATCAAGAACTTTATAATTGCCCTTAAGGACTTCCATTCCAAATATACTTCCAGTACTGCTGACTTTGCTTCTCAACTCTCAAAGCAAGTTGAGCAATTTGTGGACAAAGCTTTCCAAAGATTTCTTAGCATCCTTACTGATGCAGATGGAAAAGGAGAAGAGAAGATTGCAGAGCTTTCTACCACTGCTCAGGAAACAGTTAAAAGCTGGGCCACTGCAATGAAGGAGATCATTTCTGATTATCACCACCAGTTCAGATCTAAACTACAGGATTTTTCAGACCAACTTTCTGATTACCATGAAAAATTCATTGCTGAGGCCACAAGATTGATTGACCTGTCCATTCAAAGCTACCACATGTTTCTAAGATATATCATTGAGTTCCTGACAGAGCTGCAGTCAGCCACCATCAATGATGTGAGCCCCTATGTAAAGTTTGCTCCAGGAGAACTGACTATCACTTTTTAATTTTTTTAAAACATCCTTTTTTTCATTTGTTCCAATTAAACTTCCATACAGTAGGGAGAAATCCAAACTATTGATAAAACCATACATTGAGCCAACCCTGCAGCAAGGCAGCTGACTACAAGCAGAACAACCTAGGAACTGGACCTGCACTGGAGCTGGCATGAGAGCTCTGGAGGCCTCTGACCTCTGGGAAATGACATTTTTAGCAAGTTAAAGAAAATCAGGGTCTGAGTTATTTTAATAAACTTGAGGAGAAAGGAAAAACAAATAAATGAATTCTTCATTGTGTATCAATTTGCCTCACTTGTATTGAAAGATAGTGGAATGAGGGTATCAATTCAAATGTTCTGGCACTGCAAAGCCTCTAGAAGAACATATTCTATGATTTAAGTAATAGAGTAAAAGGAAAGGGAAAGGGAGGAGTAATGGAGGGAAATATTTTGTCACCTAACCAAAAGGAGAAGTTGATCTCAGGAACTATATTTGCCAGGTGAAAAGGAAAAAGCATTCACAGATATTTTACATAATTTGATCATGAGGAGCATATCATTTGTGTTCATGTGCCACACAATCTCCCTTACCAACCCATCTGCTTTGCCAGGCAAGGCTGTTAGGTTTTGAGATACTCCCAAAGGTCCATTATCTCACCCAGCCTGATAGGGATGATGAGGGAATCCCAGCCCCAAGGGCTTCATGGCAGTAGGAGTCCCAGAAATCTCCTCACACTTCCACCAGGATCCATTCAAAGCAAAGGAAGTATGGGTGAGAGAGGAGGGATGGTTACTTGGATTCCTAACAATTCTGCAACCAAGCATACATTTATGTTCTTTAACTTTCTTATTTTTTCAAATGCAATATCGAATAGTAAGCAAAGTATAATCAAAACCCAAGGGTTTCTCCTGACAAACGTACTTACTTCAAACTCCAATTTTAAGCATTGGCAGCCTCAGCCTCCAGCCTGAGATCTCATAAGGGAAAGCTGCAGAATCTGTGCAATATAACTTTCCCTAACATTGTTGGCAAGAGTAGCTATCAAATGGCACATTTCTTTCAATGGCATTGAAGAACAAAGTAGAGTATGTCCTTCAGGGAATAACAAATTAGAGGTTACTGACCCCCAAGTCCTACATAATGTCTCTTTGGAAATGACCCATTTTTATCCAAAAATACTTCAACCTTTATGATTTTTCCGTAAATCCTTTATATTGTCTTAATGAAGTCCACTGTTAAAATCCACAAGTATTATCTGGAAAAGGAAACACATAGCCCATTGGTACCTTAGCAGAATTCTTCTATCTGGAACTGAAGAGCCAGAAAGAGCCTACAGAGGATGGATATATGGAAGTCTATGGATCTGGTACTCAAAAAAAGTGTTAAATGGATGAGTGGATGGCTGAGCAAATAAAAGAATGTGTTGGTAAATGAGGAGTCATTTCAGGATGAGAGAAGGGGAAAATTAAGTCCAGATCCCAGGACAACAAATGAGTGGTTCCAGATTAGTTCTGCAAGTTTTCCTGATGAGCTGGGAACAAGAGGAATCTCCTGACTCTTCAAACTGAAAGGAGGCCTGGAGTTATGGCTTAATTTAAAGGGAAGGAATTATGCCTTAATTTTAAGGTCCCCTTGGCTCATGAAATATCTATATCTGGAACTGAAATAAGGGAAACATACCAACTTCAAAATGATCATTAATCACACAGCACCTCTTGCCCAGCTCCCTGACTGCTGGTCCATCCCATGAGATGCTGTGACTAGCTTCCACTGTATCTGGTCCAAGTAAAAGATGGGACACACCTACAACTTGATAAGCACCTCACTGCAGTCATACATGTTGGAAATGGCAAGGAGGGGTAGAACGAAAGTAGCATCATGAAGGCAGACTGGACAGGAGCAGGTAGCTGAGTGTTAAAGGCACAAAGGATGAATAAAAATGCCATTAGAAATGGAGGTGCCTGGGTAAGTCACTGGAGCCAGGAATTGGACAGGTAGTAAGAGAGAGGAAGAACAGGAAGAAGAATTAGTGTGGTTAGTTTTTTGCTGATATAACAGAATATTTATATTAAAAGAACAATAAATTCATTTTTCACAGTGCTGAAGGCTTAGAAGTCCAAGAGCATGACCAATATCTGGCAAAGGCTTTTGGGCTGTGAAATAACATGATAGGAAAGCAAGCAAGCTCAAGAGAAAAAATAGAAACCAGGTGGAACTCCTCCCTTTTATCACTAGCTCACTCCCTTGAGAACAGACTTAATTCATCCATAAGGTCGATGCTGTCATGATCAAATCACCTTTCAAAGGTCTCATGTCTTAATACCATTGTTTGGGGATTAAGATTTCCAGACCTGGACTTTGGGGTACCTTCAATCCATAACAATGAGCAAAGCAGAGCTCAGAGCTATGATATTTTGAGCCTATGCAACCTGAAGAGTTATAGAACCACAATAGAAGCAGGAAGTATGTGTCAAAGGTAGATGATTAGCATAAGGACTCACAGACTATTGCAACTGGAACATGCTCTGGGATCATATGGTGAGTTTCAATTTGTAAGTGACACTCTCTAGCAGGAAAATTGAAGATGTGGGATAGAGAAAGGAATAGGGACAAAGGACGGTTTTAACTAATTATTGTATTAATTTCATGTATCTTTAGAAACTTAAGAAAGTAAGTTTTCCTCTTGTACAATTAACTAGCCTAATGTCATGAGAGTGAGTCAATATGTACATGTCCTGAGAATATACTGTGAGGTGACATGGAAAGTCCTGCAATAAAGATAGATATTCCTCCTACAAAACAACTATCAAAGTTTAACACCAAAAGAGAAATCAAATAATGGAGTCCAGCCCATGTTCCTGAAACTTTGGAAGCATGATCAAAGTGTATGCTTTGGTTTGACTCCCAGATTTCACCTAGATTAGTGGCACTGCCCCCAGGATAAACCTTATAATGAAAGAGTCCATTTGGACCAGGCACCGCCAGACACTTTTTCTGTTTTTTTTTTTAATTTGTATTTTTGGGGACCAAACTCAGGGCCTTTGCATGCCAGGCAAGTGCCCTACCACTGAGCTACACCCCCAGCCCTCATAAGATGCCTTCAGGTTTTTCTCCATTTTCTTTGGGTTTTCACTTGCAGACTGGTAAGTTGAAGATCCCAGTTCCCCTTTTTTGTTGTTGAGATGACCAAAGTTCCCTCTGATTTCCCATTCGAGGTCCCCCTTTTGGCTCTGATTTAAGGCTTTGTCCTCATTCCATCAGAGAAGGGGTCAGAATAGCCCTCAAATGGGGCCTGCAATATAGGAGCTAAAGTGGACAAACAGATGTTTCCTCTAAAAGTGTCTAGTAACCAGAGATAAATGTGCAGAAGCAGACCTCACCTCTTAGCTCATCTTCTGTATGTTTCACATTAAGAGGTCAGACACATCTCCCTTCAGAGTGCTCCATTTGTTGGTGGGGTGGTTGGGTGGTCACCAACAGATAACATTCCAGAGCCTCATAAAAACTGGTGGAGTAGGTACATGTGTTTTTCAAGAAGATGTCCTTTTTTTCTTTTTCCCTCCAAACTGGCTCCTGCCTCCCCAGTTCTGAGAAGTGTTTCAGGTCAGCGATGCAGGGCACTAGTCTCTAAGCTCTAACCCTGTGTCAATTTTTCCCCCTGAATTGACACTTTTGAGGCCCAGTCTTGGGGTGAGAGGGATGATGCAAGCCTTGGAGGTGGCCTAGCTTCTGAGCTGCAGACCTGCATCCCTACTCAGTTTGTAAGCTTTGGCTCAGACTGTCAGCTGTGCTGTAGGAACTCCAACCCTCACCAGACAGAGGCTTCCAGAGCCTAGGTGCTTAACTAGGGGACTCCAACCCTCATCAGACAGAGGCTTCCAGAGCCTAGGTGCTGAACTAGACAGTGACTGAGCAAAGGGCAGTGTTATAAACAGCCCAGCTCCAACAACTTCCCCTGGTGACCCAGGGGGCTCTTTGCTTCCTGTCATCCCTTCTATCAAGTGGGGCTTATCCAGGCTGGTACCAAAGTCCTTAAAGTTCTCAAGAGAGCTCCAAAACAGCTCCAGAGACAGCTTGAACTGGGCCTGGACTATCTGGATGGAAGCTGAGGTTACTACAACATTTCTGTAACTACATGATGCTTTAGGACCATGGAAAGGTCAGCAGAGGGAGGGCAGGGTGCTACCCTGTAGCTGTGCTGAACAGACGTAGGGAAGACGCAGGCAGCCAGTACACACCACTCTTCTCAAAGAATGCTCCAAGGCCAAATTCAAGCTTCACTGTTCATGAATTATGTAAACGCAAACAAGGTGCTTGCATTTTCTAACCTTCAGTTTCATCCTTAAAATGGAAATCATGAAAGGACAGATTGAGCCACTCGGAGCGGGAATAGAGAGTGCTTCCTTGGTATTTTATAGAGTTGTTATGAAGGTCAAGTAAGTACCCAAAGCATGGATGAATTGTGTTATATTGACAAAGTCAAAATGAATGGCCTACAATGACACTTGTACATAACTTCGTAGAGGAATATAAAGTAAAAAACCAAGTGCAGAAAACTAAGGGCAGTGTGATGTCTTCAAAATAAAGTTAAAATCAACTAAAATCACACACCATGTTTTCTAGGATTACAGTTTTAGAGCAAGAGAATGATAAACTCAAGATGCTGGATGGGTCATGCCTGGGGCTGGGGTGAAGCAGGGGAAAGGCTGGAGAGGACTCTCGGGTCACAGGATGACGGCAGCTATTATCATCGGGCTCATTCTCATGCTGGGGGATGAGTGTGGGGTGTTTATTATGCTATTAAATCACATGAATTAATTAAAACAAAAAAGGAAAAGAAAATATCTTTAAGTGTCTGAGATACTAAGCACTTAAATTATTTTGTGCTTCTCTTTTCCTCTTAAGGGTACCTGGAATTTTTAAAGGGTACAACTGTCCCTTTCAAAGGAAAATTATTTCAGATCTTTGGTAGCATTTATTAAGTCCCTTCTCTAAGCCAGACATTGTCCTGAGCATTCAGGAAAGAGAAGTGAAAAGGCCCTGCTATGGGAGGCTGGAAGTGACCCTCTGTCTGGGAGGGGCCCTGATGAGGTGGACTCCACAGGGATCCTGGGATTACTAGGACAGAGGGGGAAGTGGGAAGCAGAACACACTTGGGAGGGAGAACTGGATGTGAGTTCCAATTTGCCCCTTTCTGGATGTGGGGCCCTGGGGGAATCATTTCACCTCTCTGATCCTTAGTTTTTCAACTGCAGAATGGAAACTCAAAAAATAATAATTCATTCCTGATCAATTGAATAAGTTGGAGCCCTACTACACTATCTGTCTCCTAGATCAATAACTGGTTCTTTTTAGTCTCTCTAGGAAAATCCTTCAAGGCCCAACAAAAAATGTCCCTTTGTCCTTGCAGCCTGCTCTGAGCACTGCTGAAGCCACCCAGCCATGTGTCATGCTGGTGTCTCTGTCTTCCTGACCTATATTCCTGCCCAGATCAAACTTTGAAATCAACCAGTCCTTTCCAAGGGCTTCCTCTAGGGCCTTGTTGGTTTCCTTTGGTGTTTCACCTTGCAGCTGGGTAGGCACAGGGCTCCCTGTCAGGGCTCCTGAGTTTGCTGAAACCATCCTCCCCCTCTGTGACTGCCCTGAGACACTCACTCAGCACAAGGCATGCTGCCTATCCACTGAAGGACTAACCCTTCACACAAAGGCGTGGCTGTGAGATTTGGGAGGGTTGGGGACACTGAAGTGCCAGGAGGCTGACTAGGTCTTTGGAGAGACATGATCCCTGTTCTCCAAGGAGGTGGGGCTGGCAGGAGCTGCTCAGGGCGGTGGGAGATGAAGCGTCTCTGTTCTTTCCTCTGTATTTGTTCTAGGCCTTAGAACTGCCCCACCCCATGAGTTCTGGCCTCCTGCCCTCTTTCCCCACTCCCACCATGCCTGTCTGCTGCTGCCTTTCCAAGTCCCCAACTCAGCCCCTTCCACTTCCTTTGCCCCAGGCAATGCTTAGGTGTGGATTTTAGTTTTATAAAATGAGACCAGTCCACTTGGTCCATTTTTAAGGGCTATTCCCATGATCTCTCCTTTCTCTGAAATCTTAGATCACTTAGGGATCTTAATATCATGGTGACTGATAAGGGTAGGCCCCCCTTCACTCACTGAGGCTGGTACCTTTTGGTTACCTTCTCTCCTGTCACTGGGTCCTTACTGCCATGCCAGACTAGGTCTGATCCCCACTCCAACTCCCCGTCCCTGGCACCCTGCCATGGTCCCATGGTCCCACCTGGCTCTTTTGCCCTGACAGGTACAGATATAAACTGGGGATGCAGGATCTCCTCTCAGCCCTCTAAACGGGGTAAATCCATGGTGCTGTGATGGAATGCACATAAGCCCCAAGCCCCTAATAACACTGGAGGCAGGAATAATCCAAATACTGGGCTTGCCAAACCCTTAATTCCCTGCTTCTCCAAGTACTGCCCTACTTTTCTAGGATCCTCCTGGGGCCCCTGAGTACTAGAAAACTCCAGGGGAAGTCTTTCTTCCCAGAAGCTCCTCATCAGCTGATGGGCCCTCTACCCAGAACAGCTCCTCCATGGGAGTCAGGAGGCTGGCATTCAGCCCCATCTGCTGCTGATGCAGTGGACCTTGTGATCTCGAGTAGGTCACTCTAGGCCTCCATCTTTATGGTCTTCCTGGTACCAACAGCCTATGAATCAAATTTGACTACAGTGTGCCCTACTTTAAACAAATCCCATACACAAAGAAATAAAAGACCCCAAATCACTGCCATAAGTGTTGGCTGCCTGGGTCAGCAGGTTCTCCAGCCTCCAGGTTCTTTCCCCTCTTTAACATCTGAAAGCTGTTGGCCCTGTCCCACATACTCTCCCAAGGTTCCCAAGACATCCCTAACACATGGCTGTCCCTGTGTGCCATCTTCTCCTGCCTCTACAGTGCCCTCTCCATCCCTCCTTCAGCTTGCCCCAGATTCCCACGTCCCAGCTGTCCTGCTTCCCACCAGAGGAAAACTCCATTGCTTCCATTGCTGTTGAATGATTTGAACTCTCTTGTGGCGAGTGCTTCCTCACATGGGTTGTCTGGGTGACAATAGCCATGAGCCCACTGACTACTCCTTTAAGAAAAGCAGTCAGTCCTCAAACTGGGAAACATTTTGCCTTCCCTTTAGGCCAATAGGTTCCAACTGCAGCCAGTCTTAAAATAAATTTTTTTCCTCCTTTCACACATATAATGCAGGAGCAATGGTTACCCACCATGTTTTTAAATGAATCTATTTAACAAAAAAATTTTCAAGCAATTTCCCTGGGACAAGCCGAGTGGGTCAGGATAGGCCCGTGTGCACTTGTCTTCTCTCAAGTGCTGGTATGAAGACCTCACACGGGGGAAAGTTAGTAAAATCTGCAGCTTTCCAGAAGGAGATGGGCCCTGTGGATTCCAGTCCCTGACAGAATGTTCTCTGATTGCTCCCTCTCTGTGCCAAGGAAGAGAAAGGTGAGGGACCATGAGAGAAGGGGGTAAAATGTGCACGCAGTTCTACTGCTGTGATAATAGACATGTATGTTAAAATGTCTGATTTCTGTGCCAATCACAGCCCTGATTCACTTCATACAGTTGCTGGGACCTGGACAAATGGGGTATGCTCTTGGAAAATCCAGAGAAATCTAGCAAGTTACTTTGTTGTGTGTTCAGTACATCTTCCTCCCAGGCTCCAGATGGCATGGAAGCAGGAGGCATTACCATGACCCCTTGTGGCTGACACCCACAGAGGGCAACATGGCCCTGGGCAATTGTGTTCCTGATCCAAGTCTCACTCTCACCTTTAGGGCAGGCTGCTCTTACCCCGGCTGACATACCATGCTTGCTACCCACTCTCGGGCTTTCCTTGTTTCCCCCTGCCAGACACACCCTCCAGAGTTCCCTCAAGTCCCACCTCCTCCAGGAAGGCGTCTAAGACCTTCCAGCCCTCTCCTGGGCTCCCTCTGCCTTGCTGTGTGCTCCCCACCATTCTCCCTCAGGTCCATGTTCCCTCTGTGTCTAGCCCAGGCAGGGCTTACCTGACCCGGCACCTTGGCAGGACCAGCGTGGGTCTTTAGCAAGCTACACTGGCTGGTGTGCAAGAACAAGGGTCAAGCCCACCCTCACTCTGCTGTGAGGACAGGATCTGGCTGTTCTCCCCCCAGGAAGTTTGGATGGCACCCTGCAGCCCTGGAAGTGGCCCAGCTCAACACCAGCTGCAATTTCACAGAACTGCACACACAGCTGGTGGCCCTCTCCAGAGCTTCTCCCACCTGAGCTGGGGTTGAAAGAGTATGTCAGGGGAAAAAGAGCCTGGATTTAGGTGTCTGTGGTCCTGGGTGCTAGTCCCAGCTCTGCCTCAGTGGTACCTCTCTGGAGCACCTGGTGAACTTGAACTTGACAGCATGTACACCCAAAGTCTCCTGCATTGCCTGCCACATAGTAGGTGCTAAGAAAAGCTTTGAACGCATGAATTATGGTCAGGAGTCCAGGCCTTCCCCAGTCAGGTGGTCACGGCTCTGCCTCTGGGAACCTCCAGCCCATTTCAACTGCTCGTCTGACACAGGCCAGCTCCGCACTATCTTGTTTCTTGCAGAAACTTTCTCTTGCCGGACAGAACACACGCTTCCTGTCAGCTTTTATTTTTGTGATGGCTTGCTTATGAGCAGGGCATTCTGTTCTTGGAATTTCTTGTTAAAATATTTCATTTAATTAAGTTTTTACAACCAGCTCTGCTTTGTGTCTGTCAGAAGGTAGGGGCCAGCAGCCCTACCCTCCGCTCCTCGGGAGGCCAGGTCACTGAGATTCTGTGACAGCTGAGCCCAGACCTTGAAGCTGCAGTCTGACGTCTCTAGCCTTCTCAGCCACCCCGCAAGGGCTGGGTTTGTTAAAGGCTGGATCTCCCTTGCAGGCCCCACTGGAGGCCAAGGGGCCACCAGAAACACTCCCTGAGCATTCTCTCCCTCAGCCTGGGAACCAACCTACGTCTGAGCCCCCTACACAATCCAGAGCAAGCTTGCTGTGGACGATACAAGCACCTCTTAGCATCCCCAGAGACTCCACTCATGACCCACATCTGTCCCCACTCCTCCCCAGAAAGCTGCCCCATTCCATTCCTCTGACCTGGCTCCCGCCTTCCTTCACCAAGCTCCATTTCCAGAACACCTGCTCTCCTCCGTCCACCCAACACCATGCACAGTACACCACCCTGCCGGCCCCATGTTCCTCCTTGTTCCCATCCCTGCACATACCCCTGGCCCCACTGGGGACTCCTCTGTCTCCTCCACAGGCTCAGAGCCTTGCTGGGGAGGCCTCCAGAACTGACAAACTCAAATGATCAAGGTTGCCTTTTTCCACAGATCCTGGCTTCCACCTGTCAGGAATTGATGATCAGGATGTGGTAGAGAGAGCCATTCTCCCATACTCAGTTTTAAAGGTTAAGGCCACATGTGCCTAATGAGGCCACTGAGAGCAATGGGGAGGGGAGCAGACCTGGGTTTTCACAGAGTGCTCTCAACTGGGACCCAGCTGCTCAGACTCAGCACAGAGCACAGTTCCTGTCTTTACACATAAACCACCCGGATGCCCTGTCCATCTTCCATTCCTGCTGGGAAGCCCAGACCTACACTGGGTGACAAAGCAGGAAAAGTGGAACGCTTCTATGCTCCTCCCAGTCCCCCAGCAGGCTGAGGCTGTCCCCTGACCTGTCACAGGGTGGCACTGGAGACTGAGTTCTGCTTTCCTGGGCTCCTTCCTCACCAACAGGCAATCTCCTGACCCCACCCCATACCTGGCCCTAAGGGAAGCATCCATCGTGGCCCCTGGATAATTCCAGGCTCCTTGTGGCGTTGCTAAGAGGCTGCTGCCACCTGTCAGGAATTTGCGGTCAGGGATGTGGCAGAATGCACTGTTTTCCCACACTCGTATTTTAAAAGGTTACAGACCATGTGTGCATAATAGGCAGAACATTAGGTCACTTGTCTCACTTAGAACAATAATCCGTTTTGCCAGGGGTCAGGTTGACACAAAGAATCTGTCCAGACCAGGTCTCTTGATGGGTCTTAGCCCTCCCCTCAAACTAATGAAATTTTCAACTCGTGGGTACTTGAGTTAATAAAGTGTGCCACACATCTGCTCAGGCCGCTGGCAGAAGAAAGCCCTGGGGTTCAATTTTGAGATCACTGACATAATGTTTGAGTGGTCCCCCACTGGCACCCAGCGGGACACCAAATTAAGGAAAGCCACAGAATGAATGTGTGAGAAAAAACATTAGTGTATAAACACAGAGGCCGAGGAGCCCCGAGGAAAGGGCAAGCAGGGGAGGCCATGGAATTACGGAGGGAGGGTCGGCGGGGCCACCGCTGGGATTTCACGCCAGTGGCCTACAGGTAATGAATTATTTTAAAAGGAAATTGGCACCAACATGATCTCAGGTCAAAAAGATGAAAAAGGCAAAAAGAGCATATTTTCTATGGCTGTTAAATTAAGTGGGAAAGTATAATGTGAGCTGTCCTAAGCCAAATATAAAGCTGGAGGTGAGAATTTAAACCAGCCCCAGGGAAGTTAAGTTCCAAGCCCTGTTGACTTCTGAGAATCCAGCCACCTCCCCTCCCCACTACCAGTGGCCTGGCCTGGGCAGGGCTATTGTTTGCCTCAGGTCTGCTGAGGGGCAGGAGGGAGGAGCCCATTGCCCACTGGGATGGGAACCAGCCACTGGCTTTCCCAACTGCCCACAGAGAGAAAAACACACCTCAGGGTATGCAAACCTGATGAGCTCCCTGCCCTAGACACCTGCAAACTCTGGGGAGGAGGGGAAAGAGGGTGGGCCTGAACATTCTGTGGTCTTCCCTAGGGGGAGAGATGGCGGCCTCCTTTTGCCAATGGTCTGTGTCCCAGGAAATTAATTCCATGTTGATACTCAGTTCACACCAAAGCCCCCTCCCCAGAAGCTGAAGAGTAAAAAACTCTGGTGAGGGCTGAGCCCTCATCCTGGCATATCCCTGCATCTCCGCCAGTCCTACCTGGTGGAAGGGTGTTGAAGGAAGGATGCTGGGGGCTCCCCAGGGCCCTGGACCACAGGGAGATCCCAGGCAGAGGAGCACCCAGTGCAGCACCCCCAGAACAGCCCCAACCTCAGACAAGAATGCAGAGATCCGAGGGGTTAGGAGGAGCCATTCAACTCCTAGGAGCCTGGCCAGGCCTTCTGACCCAGTCACGCTCTACTAGGAAGTAAGGTAAGAGCAGGAAAGGCCTGACTTCTTGTCCTGTAGTTCTTTCATTCCCTCGCCCTTGGTACATCTACTTCAAGTGCCTATCAAGTGCTGGAGGCTTATTCCTCCGGGCACAGGAGGGGCTGGTGAGATGAACACACAGGTGTAAGTAAAGGAACCTAACTCTGCTCCATCCCTCAGGAGGGACTCTGCAACCAGCACCAGGAAACACCTCTCCCCACTGAGCAGCACTCAACCACCTGACATAGAGGAAAGGGCCCACCAAGGAGCTCCCAGGGTTTGTCAGCAGCCCTCAGCTCCTTCACTTCCCTTTCCCAGTGATGTGTCCCCACAAAGCTCCCGGTGTCACCCTCTGATAAGCTGACTCTCACCCCCAGTCTCCCACTCTTCAGGGCCCTCCCTCTCCTCTGGGCTGCCAGCCCTCCATCCTCCTGCCCATGTGGCCTGTGTTCTCCTGCAACTGGGCCTGGGTTTCACGGGCCTCGTCCCCTCCATAGCCCTCAGCTGGGACCTAAGCCCATGGCAGGGCTCAGCAAAACCTTGTAGATCAACTCTGGGCCAGAGCTGGTCCAGGTCACTCATCCTCAAGGATGCCAGGAGCATACCCTCACCAGGTGGCACCCTGCACTCCCCTCCTGCAGTCCCTTTCTTGGTGAGAATTCATCAAGTGACAGAGAAGAGTCAGGACGAGGTGGGCCACTCCCTGTGAGGGGCCACTCCATGATTAATGATGCCCCAGAATTCCCCTGGGGCTCCCCAGGCAACTGTGCATGGCTGCAGTGGAATGCAGTGCCAGTGGCCTTTCAGAGCCCTCCACACTCCTTGAGGCTCCTGGGCTTCTCTCTTTGCCTAAAGAAATGTCCGTGCCCACAATTTCTCAGCATTCAACCCAAATCTCACCAAAGGGGAACCAGAGGCTTGGTCCTACATCCCATCCTCCAACTGAGGATGCCAAGACTTCAGAGACCCACCACCTGATTCTATCTCCTACTTCCTGGAACTGAGGGGACCATGGGCAGGTTACTGAGCTTTTCTGCATATATAAAATGGGGGAAATAATTGTACATGGCTCAGAGGATTTTTGTGAAGATCATACAAAGTCATTGCTTTGACTAGTATCTGACATAACATACTTGCTCATTTTTTTCTCTGATAATCTGCCTCCAGAAGCTTGCTACTTTCTCAGTAGCAATCAAATACCTCCCTCTACTTCTCTTACCATCCCCCAAAGGAGCAACAGCTTTCCGTAATGTTCAGTACTTGGGTCTGGGGAGACCTTTTCTTGATTGGGTTTCTGCCTCTGCCACTAAGTTAGCGACAATGTGGAGAGGAGGTTTCTCAGGTGCTTGGTTCAGCACATCTGGCTGATCTGGACAAGCCCGACATGTTGGCTCCAGCCAACAGGGAAGGAGCTCCATGATACCCCACTCCCTTCCCTTCTCTCCCTAAAGTCACTAGGAGCCCAGGTTCTACAGAGGGTGTCTGCCACAGCACACATGTGAAGAATGGGAACAAGTTATCAGTGCTCACCAACTTGAAGTTCATCAAAAGGAATAAAAGGTTTACTGGTACCATGCCTCACAAGGTCCCACCATCAGCTGTGGAGCCTAGGACTCAGCGCAGTGCGAAAATCCATACCCAGCCCACTCTCTCCTCAGTGGGCCCCTCAGGTCACAGCCCAGGAGGCCTGAGGCCAGTTTCCTGTCATATCCATTCAGACCACAGCAGTTCCATCTGTGCAATGAAGCACCCAGACCAAGTGGGTTCTAAAGGCTCTCAGATTCTGGAAGACTAGGGAGGGGTCCCCTTAGCACCGCTGTCCTCCTCATCACCACCATTATCAGGAGGAATGAAAACAGGACTCTTTTATAGCTCACTTACTGCAGGACAGTGTTAGTGGTGTTATAACAAACCCACAGCGAGACAGTGTGATCTTTATTTTCCAGATGGGGACACTGAGGCTCAGAGAGATTAAGTATTTCCACATTTATGATTTATTTATAAACAGCAAACTGGGCTTAAAACCTAGATCTGCATCATCTCCAAACCATACCAGGAAACATACGCTGTGTCATTTTTAAAATAAAAATGACGATACCAGTAATGTTGGACACTTCCTCATGGCAGGCACAGTGGCTAGGTGTCATCTCATTTTATCTTTGCACCAACCCTACATAAAGGTGAGTATGATCATGCCAATTCTACAAGAGATTAATTATCAGGGTATTGAACATGCAAACCCAGTTGTGTCACTCCTGCGGTTGAAAATCAAACTCACCTTAACCAGAATGTATTTTCCTAATTACTCACCCAAGTTTGTCTTTGGCAACAACAAAACACACTGATGCTCACCCCACTGGCACTAGGAAGGACAAGTACTATTAAAATATCTAGGTACATTTGGACCAGTTGGTTCATCATTACTGCCTCAGCTCCCCAAATGTTCCCCAACATCTGTTATTCTGGCCCCTCCCACAGGACCCTCTGGGCTTCCCATGACTCCAGCCAATACTGAGTTACTGGCAGTGTCCATTCTTATTGGTCAGTGCTTGTGGAAAGCTGGGTGTGAAGAATACAGAGCATCACTCCTTGGTGATAATAACCTAAGCAGATGCATAGGCAGGTAAGAGCACATGTTACACTAACTCCTGCCCTGTGTGTGCACACTTGGACGCAGGGATGCAGAAATGCCTGTGTATAGACACCAGCTTGTATATATGTGCACACATGGTTACACACATCTGTATGAATATATGCCTGCAAGTACCCAAAAATAAACAGACCACCACACACCCCCAACTCAGCCTCCCTCCTGATGCCTCCCAGCAGCTGCCAGCCACACCCCACCTCTCACAGGCTCACTGTCAACCCCTGCTCCTGAAACTCTCTTTCTGCTCCCTGACACCCTTTTAGCTGCCTTGTGGAAACCAAGGTCTGTGCTAATACCTGGAAGCAGAGGGGAGCTTAGCAGCAATCATCAGATGAGTCCTGGAGAGAGGCCAAGGGAAAGTCCTCATAACCCTGGCCTTGGCCTTGTGTGCCTCACACAGGACTGGCACACACCATTGCTCTGCTCGATAGATGCCACCAATTACAGACAGGCAAGTGCAACTGCCAGCAGCCACGCTGAGCTCTGGTTATAAGCCCATGCATTCCTTCAGCCTCTGGTCAGAAAGGAGGTGAGGTGAGCACCAGTTGAACCAGGCTTGACACCAGCTCTGGTGCTGGGGCGTTCCTCAGCTGGCCTATTGCTCTCCATGGGGTTCTCCGAGACACCCAGTGAGAGTGGTCTTCCTGGGACATTTATAGAACTCCCCAGCACATGGTTCTCAAAGAAACCGTGCAGGTCAGCCCTGAGCACAGATGGGCTACTCCTCAGATCCCTACTTCTCACCACAACCAGCATGACCCAGTGCTAAGACACTGCAGAAGGGTGATGGAGCATAATCTATCACTCAAGAAAGATTTAGTGAGCACCTCCTATGTGCCCGGGGTTCCTCTAGGCACCAGGGAAACGGGAGAGAAAAATCACCCATGAAGCTCTTCATGCTGCTGGAGCAGGTCCATCTACACAGCTGTCCCCTTATCTCACAGTAATATTACAGTCCCCAGCCTCTGTGACCTCTCTTGATATAGCCACCACAAGTCAGATAGGCCCCAGAACCACACATATCCCTCCTGGTTCAACAGTTTATCAAAAGAGCTTCCAGAATCATCTGATCTCATGGTCGTAACAGCAGCTGAGCCACTCAGGAAAGACCTGCAGTGTCTGCATATTGGATGCAGAGACAAACGTGGTCTCTGCTGGGGAAAGGGCACACTCCCCAGTGAGGGCCCCAGGCTGGAGTCTCTCCAGGAAGTATCTGACTTTGGCAAGAGGTGCCTGAAATCAGACTCACCTGAAGAACTCCGCAGGTTGGCTGCCTGGAGTCTTGCCTGCTGGGAACCTGCACAGCAATCTCAGTGCCATCTGCTTCATTCCATGTAGAGGAGTCCCTCGGAATTCCAGAGGTGACACTGCTGGACAGAATGCCCAGAGCCTGACTTCCAAGACAAACAGAGCTGTTTGTCTGTGCTCTGGAGGCCATTCACCAGGGCAGCTGTCCCTTACCATTGAGGTCACCTGCCTGCCTACAGCCTGAGAGCCCTGTGCCCTGCCTGTGTGCACAGCCCCTCTCCCAACATCTAATCTCCACCCTGGGCACAGGACCAGGCACAGAGATGGGTGAAACCAGATCATAAAATGGCAACTTACCTGCTCCTAGAAACTGTTCAGGCTGTTCACCGCACAAACAGTAGGACCTGACCAAAAATGAACTTCAGAGCCTGGGACAAAAAAACCTCTGACAAGTGGAACCTGACGAACCGGAACAGGTTCCCACAGACCTAGATCAGAAGTGAGGGGGCCATCAACAGTTGCAGAACGGATCACAATTACAGAGTGACTGGAAACTCCCCAATTATAAGTTCCACCTGAACTGGCAGATTCTTCCAAGACTCCCAGTTACAACCCATCAGTCCTCTATTTCCCTTTGCCCTGGACTGCAAGTCCCTTTCTACTGGCCAATTGGGAGGCATATTTGAATGTACCTCCTGTCTCCTTGTCAGGCAACCTACAATACGGCTCTTCTCTTTTGCACAAACCAAGCTTCTATGTGCATGGAGCAGCACACCCTTGCTCCACAACAGAAGCAGTGACCCCATGAACTTGCTGATTGTGCCCGGCCTCCAGAAGAATCACTCAACAGACAGAGTCTCTGCTTCAGACCCTTTCCCGAAAGCCTCCATGACTTGTCCATGTCCCCTGTCACTGCCATAGCCAACCCCTCTTGTGCCATCTTCCTGGAAAGAAAGGAATAAAGATGAAATGAGTTCCTTGGATGGTGACTGCTCCTATGGAGTTGACTGGAACCATCCTCTGTTTACCTCCATCCTCCCTTTGCACCTACAAGTTGCTCTGAGCAAAGAAGACAGCATCAGACACTGCCTGGCTCATCAGGAGGCTGATCCTTCATAAACAACATCCAGTTTCAGGGGAAGATCCACTGTGGGCTCCAAACCAAATTGTAAAACTAAATTAAAGCACAAAATGTGCCCCAAATGCTCAGCCTGTGGTCAGGCTGTACAGAGCTTTGCCCCAGCCATGGAAGGCAGACTATGTGAAACTCACTGGAACGAAGGACCAAGGTAGAGTGGACCCCAGAGTCCTCTGTAGAGTGAGCTCTTCTCCCCTAGCTTCATCATTCAACCTCACAATTCAGGGGATCCTCTGTGTCCTGTCTCTGCAGTCCGTGCCCTTGACTGCCAGCTGGGCCCAGGCTGGCCAATGAGAGGAAACTTTGGGGACAAACCAGTGGAGTGAATGGTATCTCTGCTCTTTCCCCTTCCTGAGCCAGGGATAGAACAATATGGGAAAAGTCAAGTTGCTTGAACTTACCTCGGTAATACCTGCCATTTCTTCAATCACCGTCTGTCCCAAAAGAACGGACCTAGGCAACTTCAGCCCTCCCCATATATCAGGAGTCTGCACAATATAAAGCTCATCCATCAAGGTGATAGCTATGTCAAGGCCTGACTGTGGTGCTCTGGCTTCTTGGCCCTGATCAAGGTAGTTACTTGGTGCTCTACACCTGGTCCCCCTTTCTTAAGCTCACTCCAGCATTCTTCAATGAGTGACAGAAGCCTGTTGCTTTGACTTAGTTTTCTGTGTGTCAGGGTTTTCTGTGTGCTCACATATCTCCTCTTAAGCTCTCTCCTCTCTTCTTATCATGTTTATATTCATGCCACATAAAGAAAGCCCAGGTTTTTCAGCCCAGATGAAAAGACAGGCTTCCTGGGCTGAAAATGCAGAAACTAAACACCAACCAAGGGAGAGTCCCATGTCCCTTGAGCTCTGAGAGCCATGAGTACTGCTCCATTCTCTGCAGAAGACTGTGGGCCCTGCGCTAGGTAAGTCAGGTGCTGCCTGTTTCCAGCATTGTGCTCGATGGTGCCTTCCAATGCCTGGGCACTAATGTCTTGAAAAAGTCATGGCACCACCAATCTTATGTCTGGGGAGCTGAAGAAAAGTGCCCATTACCATTGGGCAAATAGACAGGAATCAGGAAAAAATGGACCTGGGTATGGGCAGTTCTGTCCCCAGCACCCTCCTCCTGCTTCTGATCTTCAGTTTCCTTCATTCTACTAAAGGGAGGCCACTGGGCAGAAAGCCCCCAGGGGGCCTGAGAGCTACCTCCCTGGAAGAAAAGGCTGAAACAAACAGCCCCAGGAGAGGTTCATTCATAAAGCTACCAGGGCCCTTCTCCTTGGCACCTGGGACCCACACAAGCCAATTCCTTAGACTCGTGAGGAAGATTCAGGAGGGGGTGAGTGAGGCACCCTCTCCCATCTCTGGGGTGCATGGCAGATTTCTAAGTCATGACACATAGCGAAGCTCCCAGAGCATTCCCAGTGCATGTTGGTCCTCTCTCTTTCCACCCTCATGTGCGCTCCTCAGGTTGGGGAGCTGGTGACATGGCTGACTCACTCAGTGCAGGCTCCTGAGTGGGCTGAGAGGCTTCTGCCCCACCTATCCTCTTATGCCTGCCGCAGGCCCAGGTCTACTGACAGGCCTTTCCCCAGGGCCACGCAGCTCCTTCCTTCATTGCAGGTGAAGCAGACACTGGTTCAGGCCACAATTCCTGAAAGTGGATTGTATGGCAGAAACTGAGGCTTCCCCCAAAAGCAACTTCAGCCCTTCAAGCCACCCAGGACACCAAGCCTTACAGCAGCTTCTGGGCTCACACTAGTGCCCTCTCTGCTCTTCTGCCTAGCAACCTCTCCTCCTGCCTCTCTGATGTGATCAAGTCCCTGCAGGTGTCCCTCACTGCTTTGTCTCACCCTCCTGACTTCACTAATGGCTTCTCAAGAATGAGATTCTGTGCAGTGACCCTCCAAAGTTCCAGCATCTCTACTTGAGTTCACCTTCTCAATCCCAAAACAGCAGGTCTTAAATTCCAAGTCGATTGCCCCCTTTCCTCAAGAAAAGCAAGTCTCATTCTCCCGATATTATTGACATCTTCCCACCAGGAATGTGACTGATGTCCCCTCCCACACCTTCCACAGACCCAGAAGAGCTTAAGTCACTGAGCACAAAGTCAGGTTCTCTGGGTTTACATGAAAACCTGAGTCCTATGACCCACCTGGGCTCACCCCCAACTAACCTTTGCCTTCGCAGCCTAAAGTTCTCCTCATTCAATTAATCAGAAATTATGAAACTGGTCTAGGAATGAGTGTTAGCTATTGTGTTCATGTGTGTGCTTGGCCAACATTTCAGCAGTGCTGGAATGGCCTGGATTCTCCTGCTGCCTTCCTGGGTGCACCTCATGTATGGAATTCCCAGGGATGCCCTAACAAAGCCCTGCAGACTAGATGGCTTCCAGAAACTCCCTGTGCTGAAGGCCAGGAGTCTGCGATGACGGGCTACCTCCTGAGGGTGGCAAGGAAGCATCTGTTCCCTGCCTAGCCCCTAGTTTCTGGAAGTTGTTGGCAGTCTTTGGAGGAAGCATCACCCTGACCTCTGCCTTCATCTTCCTGTGGTATTCTCCTGAGTGCCTGTATCCAAATTTCCACTTTTTACAAAGATATCAGTAATATCAGATTGGGGCCTATCCTAATGGCCTCTCCCTAACTATCACCTCTGCAAAGACCTATTCCCAAGAAAGATGACATTCACAGGCACTAGGGGAAAGAACTTCAACATGTGAACTCAGAGAAACTCAATTTAGTCTGAAATGCTTTGCCCACATCCAGGCCTTTCTCCAACACCCCTCTGGCCTCTGCAAGGGGGGGTCTGAAGAGGGTCATCAAGGCCCTGCATTTCTAAAGGATGAAGACCTTCTCAAGTCCCCAGGCCCCTGGCCTTGTACCTCATCCTTCTTCCAGAACATGGCTGGTCCCCTTCTCCCCACTCCTTGTTTCTTTCTGGTGTTCTACGGGGACAGAGTCCTCCCCAGACCCTGCCCCACAAGTCAACAGAACACACTCCCAGCATTTCTCTAGCTAGAAGGAAATTCTATGGTGGAAATTGACTTCTAGGCCCAAACTCTCTTTGCTTTTCTTGCAAAGTTAGGAACAGGAGGCAGGGCAGCAAGACAGGCTACTTAAAGTCTGGAGTGTTTGGAATTTTTCCCCTCAGAAACACCTTAGATCACCACCCAACTACTCCATGGGTGAAGAGAGAGGGCAGCCCCCAGGCCTCAGGGACCTCATGGTGTTTCTGTGAGATGTCAGCACAGTGAAAACCATGTGTCCTTCATTCTGGGAACAAGCAGTCCCCAAGGACAGGAGAAGGGCGAGTGGGGCAGCAGGAACCCTTGCTCCACCCCAGAAGGGGACAGGGAAATTGAGCCAGCACCTCCCTGATCCTCTACTTGGTCCCTTTTGCCCAAAGTGAAGTCCAGACCATGAGGACGAGGATTCAGGAATGTGCCTCACAGGCATCCCAGGACCCCAGCTCCTTATTAAACATTTCCATACTTATTTGGGCACAATCAGAATTTTTAATCATCTTCCTAAGCATCAATTTATGAGGCTAGATCATTTCCAGATGTGATTCTACATACCAAAAAAAAAAAAAAGAGTGCAGTCATTGATTAACAAATGATTTCTGAATGGAGAACGCATGTGACTGGCAATCCTAGTTGAAACTTGCAACATTTTCTGTTTGAGTGGTCGAGAAGTCAGGAGTCTCCCCGGTCTAGTTGCTTCTTTTCAGCAGAAGTTTCATACCCAAGTCAGGCTCTGGTACATCTTTTCTGACCAAATCAAATAAGAGCTGGAGAAAGAACTTTGGCCTTTGCCAGATTCTCCCCTTTCCCACTGCCATTGAGTACCCATGGCCCCATGCTTTGATCCCAGGCAAGAGCACATAATACACAGGAGAAGAATTAGGAGCTGCCAAACAAAAGACAGCTTTCTAAACCACACTCCAAACTGCCTTTGCAACCCTCAGCAAGACACCTCTCCTGTCCATTCCACTCATTACCCATTTGGTTATTCACTCTACAAGCATTTCTAAGTCACCAGTTCCTAACTAACCTATGTTGCATACACCTCTGTCCATGACTGAACTTGATAATCAATGCTTGCACACTCTCCCCAAGATCCTTGACGTAGGGCACTAGGCACCTACTGAAAATCTACTCCTGTCTCTGGGATTCAAATCCAGGTGAAACTTAGCACCCTGAGTGAGCAGTTCAGCAGAGAAGACAGCTCCGGGCACACAAGGGACAGGCACGCACAGCCACCAGTGGTTAGGGACTCCAGATTCCAGAAAGGGAGGAATGGGGCTTGGGATTTGGCCCTGGTATGGAAACTTACATAAACAAAGAGGGACATGCTCTCTAGGATACTAGAAAGAAAAGATGGAGAATTCAGGTGAAAGATGCAGAGCCAGTTTGAAACCACTAGAGCTTTTGTTAGGGCCAAATTTAGCACCAGCATCAGACTCCTGTCCACATGGGGATCTGGTTTTGCTGCTTTTCTTGGCCATTCAGAGCCCCTGCAGTTCCCCTAGATGCTCCACATTCCATTAGTTAATTGGCTTGTTCCTTCCATGAGGAACTGTGTGGAGCAGTGATCACATGACATTTGCATTATTCTCAACCCTCTTTCAAAGAGTGTCAATTCCCCCACTGACCCTAAGTGATTCTCAGTTCCTACATGTTTCACGGGGCCACTGGGAGGGCAGATGCACCTATAGAGAAGGAAAATTTCTGTATCTTGTGCTGAAACAACGTCACAACTCAACTCCTCCCCTGGCTGCACTTCCTGATGGAAAATGGAGCTGCAGTGACTTTGTCTCCAATCATTAGGCCACGCTCTGCAGTTGGACAAACAAGGTGCTCGGCTAGAAATAAATGTTTTGGGTTGGCATCTCCAATACATGACAAAGTCTTCCCAGGTGCTTTCTAGAGCAGCAGAGTGCTTTCCCTGCCTCTGTGCACCACCAGCCCTGAAGACAGGACAGAGTGCAAAGGTGACACCAGGAATCTAACACTAATACAGCGGATGCTTTCTGAGTGCATAGTAGGGAGCAGTCACAGGGGAAGTATTTGCCTGCATCGTTTTCATTTAACCCTGACTGCAACCCTCTGAAATTGGTATCATTAGTATCCCCACTTTACTGAGGAAACTGAGGCTCAGTGAGGCTAGGTGAATTGCCCAAAGACACACAGCTAGTAAGTGGTGAAGCAGGGCTGTAAAACCAAGACTAACTCAAAATATGTGATCTTAATTCCTACAGGCTATGCCTATGGATTCTCAGTCCACCCCTCTGCTGCCCACCCAACTCTGGAGGCTCTGGGCTTAAACTCATCACTATGACAAATAAGCATTTATTTGGGGGCCACAGAAATTCTAAGATAGGTTTCAGTTAAAGACTCACTTTTGACCAGGGCAACTCTATATCATGTACAACCACAAAAATGGGAAGGTATACTCAATGCATGTATATGTCAAAATACATTCCACTGTCATGTATATCCAAAAAGAACAAATAAAATCAAAAAGAAAAAGAAAGAAATCTCTTAATTCTGCAAAAGTACATGTGAAATTAAAATTACTCTTTTAACAAAAAAAAAAAAAAAAAACAAAAAACACTCACTTTCACCCTTCAGACAGATCCATTAGCACCAATAGGCATTTATAGCTGGAGTTTCTTTAGAATCTCCAGGACCTTTGGCCAGGAGAGTGGGGGGCATGGCTCAAGCCAGGGAAGAGATGAACTTGATGTTCATGCAGGTGCTTCTAAGCTGGATGCCCAAGAACTTCCAGATTCAGGGGACAGCTGCCAGCAATACTGCCCTCCTCATTCTTGACCCCTAAATTGAATGAATTTTCCAGGGAACAAGCAGCTTCTTAACATGCTATTATAGAGCTTCTATGAAAGAAGGGAGGCCTCTTCTCTGGGAATGAGGTCAGCCCTGGAAAGCGTTTCTGAGGTAAGCCAGATTCCTTTGGTATCCGGCAAAGTTCCTCCTGAACACTCCAAGGAAGGTCATAGGCTCAGTCTTCCCTCTGAGCTACCTTGGTCTTGGGGAACACCCAGACCCTAGAGAATAATCCCACTGACCTTTGACCCTGTGCTTCTATCCTGAGTCACTGGGTTCCAAGCCCCTGAGCCTCTCCCATACTCCTCCAGGGTCCAGCAGCTTACCTGGTTCCTTTATTATTATTCAACATGTCTTGCTGTCACTTCCTGTAATCTCGATATCTCCCTTCCCCCACCCCTTGCCCCTGTCTTTACCCTCTTGCCTTGGATTTGGCCTTGAAGTTGGGGCTTTCCCAATCATTAGCTCAGCTTCAGTCACACTTCAGATGACCTTAGTGAGTGGAATTCTTTTGGGGGCTCCCATGTCAACAGCCTCTTCTCTCAAAGAACTTGGAACACATTTCCTGGGGAGCGGGATTAGAGGAAAACAGGTGGTCTGATTCTCTCCCCTCAGTGAGTAATCATAGTCTCACCTCTTTTCAGAAGAATCTTCATCTCTGCATCCTTGGGAACCTGTCTGCCCTTTATCCCAGCATGCCCAGAGGGGAGCAGGCATGCAGCTTCTGCCCCCACCATGAACTTCACTGGCCTGCCTATTCTGGAATGTGTCAAATTCAGTGAACCTAAAATTGGATTTCTCATCACTGCCCAAATACTAACCACCCAGCCTAGTGAGCCTCCCTCTCTCTTTACACTCTTCATCTCAAGGGTCTGACACTTTGGGTCCTGCCCACGTGTCATGGGTCAGTCAACACTCCCAAGACTTTCTTCGTTAATCAACATACACTTGCAGTGTCGCTCACATCCCTCCTCACTGGACTCTCCTCATGAGCCATGCCCCTTTCACGTGAGCTGCAACATAGCTGTGGGTGGTCCTGAGTGACTGGGGTGAGGAAGAGGGTATGTGACCCAGGCCCACCCAACCCCAAACCAATCCGATTTCTCTCTCTTAGTTTTCTTCCTCTCTCCAAAATTTGAACTGAAAGATGCAGAAATAGAGTACAAAATGCCACATGGAGCTTGGGTCAGAGTAGAGGTTAGCACAACCCAAAGCCTTAGAAAAGCTGCAAGTCTGGGGGATGGAAATGAAGGGCCCTGCAGAGGGAGGTCTGGAAGTCTGGAGCTGAGAGAAGCAAAGGACGGCGGCAGTGGTCCCAGAGAGCAAGATGGAGACAGTTTGTCAGATTCCAGGAGGCCCAGCAGTAACTCTCAACTCAGTGACTCTCTGTTTGATTCTGTTTATTTGAGTAGTCTTTGTTTTTTTGTAATCAAATAATTGTCAACCAAGCCAAATGTTTAGTAGGGCTACTTAACTTTTTACATGTTCATGACGTACTCTCCACCTAGACTGGACACCATTCCCTGCTCACCTCAGCTTCCTCCAACCAGGGCCAGCCTTGGGCACCCACAGAAGCATCTGCCAACAGAACCATAATCCTCTGAGAAGACTTTCGCTTTTCCAAATCTATCCACTGCTCCAGTGGTCATGAAATATTAACTTCGGCCCAGCATGGCCCTTTGTTTTCTCCCTGAAACTCTTTTGGTTTTCATTTCAATCCTCCTATTCCCCGCAAGATAACCCTGAGATGGGAGATATCTGAATTACAGGAGGTGGGGGGTTTCATATACCCCCATGTATGACCAACAAGCACCCCATTAAATTGATTAGCCTGTCACGACATATCTGTTCATTCATCCATCCATTTACCCATCCATTCACTATTTCACTCATCCATCCATCCATCCAGCCAGCCAGCCAACCAGGCTTCATAGAGCACCACTCCTGCATTCACTGGGGTTAGAGAAACTAAGCCAAATAACACTGAGTTCCTCCACTGTACTCAAGAAGCTGAGAGTCTGAGTCCCTCCCAGGGATCAGTGTCCTCAATCTCACTCAGGAGGCATAGCCAGAAACAGAGAGGGAGAAGTTACTCAGAGTCTTGCCCAGAGTCTTCATGGTAACAGTGACCCTCCCTAGAGTAGAAGAGGAGCTTCAAGAAGGAAGGAGGATGGAAGGTATGGGGGCTTGGCCCTCTGCATCTGTTGTACAATATGAAAGAGTAACTTCCAGGAGTCAAGCCCAGGGAAGGAGCACTTACTTACCCTTTGCAACACAAGCCCTTGGGTCTATGTAGATGGAAAGAAAGGCAGGGCTGCAGTGTCCTGCCCAAACCAGGAATATCTGCTATGAGGAACATGTTCAGCCAGCTCTGGCTTCTGGGACCCCAGGCTGCAGAGCCAGTATTTCACTCGTGCATCTAGACTCAAATCCCCGAACCCCCTACCACCCATCTCCTACTTCTAAAAATAGCCAGCTTCCTCTATGGCAGGGCTAGAGGCCATCCTCCCAGACTCTTGACTTTTTAATGAGCAGAAAAGCTTTCCTCGAAGCTGACTTCCCCCGACAACAGTCAGAGCCCAGGGCCATGTCTGATGGAAACTTCAATGGAAGCTGATTACACTCATGCCCCCTGGATGCCCCGCTGGCACAGTGGGTGGAAAGAAAAGGACTCATAATAACAAATCAGGGTTCTGCTGTAACTCATTTGTCTGGTTTATTTCTGTGTAAGTTGCCTCCAGCTTTCAAAGCTGGGCATCCTGTTAAGTTGTTCCAGGCCTTCGGCTGGGGTAGCCTTCCTCTTCTGGTCTCGCTTTGCACTGAGTCTGGACCTTAATCACTGCAGTTTGCTTGGAACTTTCCCTCAAAGCAGGGCTTCTCAACTTGTCACCAAGGACACTTAAGACTTGACAATTCTTTGGTGTTCTCTGTCCTCCAGGGTTCAGCAGCACCTTGGCCTCTATTTTCTTGGTGCCTGGCTGTACCTCCTTCCTAGAAGTAACAACCAAACATGTCTCCAGATATTGCCAAAAGTTCCCTGAGGGCAAAATCCCCATTTGGGAAGTACAGTTTTAGGGGGACAGTAGCTCACCATCTCTCTGAGCAGGACTTGGTCTTCATGAGGTGAACAGTTTTATTTCCAACAGGATATAGAGAGTCACCCCAGTTTTCTCTTCTGAACAGTCACTGGAACATCTGCATCTGAGTCCACTCAGCTGTGAAAACCAAGTACCTTAGACTGAGTACAAACAACAGAAACTTGTTACTCACAGGTCTGGAGCCCAAGAAGGCCAGGTCGAGGTACCAGTTTATTCAGTGTCATGGATATACCTTCTATGTGTCCTCACATGGCTGAAAGGTCCAATAAGCTCCTTAGGCTTCTTTTATGAGCAACATGATCCCATTCCTGAGATCAGCACCCAACAACCTAACCACTTCTCAAGACCCAACCCCTTAATATTACCACTGTGGGGATTAGGTTTTGATGTATGAATTTGGGAGGGGCACACAACAGCTTTCTGCCTCCAGGTATCATCCAGGTCCAAAAGCTAAGAAGTTACACATACCCTTCAGCTGCTCAGTCTTCTAGGAGCAGAAATCACTCTTCTTGGCCTTCTCCTCAATATCCTTGCATCCTAGATTTTTTAAAAGAGCTAAAATTCAAAAAGTTTACCTTGTTGGCCCCATCAGTGAACAAGTGTCACTCCGTATTTGATAAAGGAAAGATGGCTTCTATATCCAGGATGCCCACAACTAATCATGAGCCTCTGGATTCAAGGGTTTGCAATGAAGATTCCTGTCTCCTATTTGCAAGTTGGGCCTGTAGCTTCCTGACCTGCATGTCCCCTCCCAGAGGGACAGGTTCTGGAAACTCATTCTATCTGATACCATAGGGATCACTACTATTGGCCACTTATATTTCTGTAGAAGTGTGAGGAAGTGGGGAGAGAGGCAGACACTGTGTACTCCCCACAGTGGGGAAGACAAGCCCCAGAGTGAGGGCTCATGGAGTCCATGGTGGTGATGACCTTGATGTGATGGTAACATTTCCCAATGGTGGGGATGACAACGCCGGCTGTGGCTGAGACAGGGACAATGGGTATACAGAGGCTGTCAGAGAGTTAGCATTCGGTAACTACCTGCAGACTGATCTTCTGACTTACATGCCCCCAGTGTAGCAAAGGAAAGGCCATTCAGAACAGGTTTTTAGCTTGCTGCATGTTGCTGGCATTGCCTAATTCCCAGGCACTTCCCGGATTCAATCAGGCTTGAAAAGAATTGTTCTCCTCCGAAGCAGCCCTCGGAGGAAACATGAACTCCGAAATGCACTTTTGTAGGAAATGTTAAAGCTTCTTTTAATATTGCAATTGAAAGAGGAAAACGAGAGTGAAGGCCGGCTCCATGGTTTAGATTACACCGACGCTCACGTGCGTTTGGCTCACAAAGGGGGCAGGAGCAGGGGGACTATCTGAAAGTTGAATGGGATTTGTTCCCCTCCTTCCCATGGGAGTCTTCATCGCAGAGGCGGCTGTTGAGTGGCAGTTCTTAGCTGGGGAGACCCGTGTTGGGGACCCCAGTACAAATCCCTGTTGTTGTCCTAAAAATGAGACGGCGAACCAGACAAGTCACTCCGGGGGCTCACGATGGCATCCTAACATAAGGACATTTGCACCAGTTCCTCTTCTTCCTTTTAAGCATTTGAATCTGTTTATGAAGTCAGGGAATCTGTGGTGGCCAAAGAGAGGAACAGGGAGGAAAGCCATGTATCAAAAGGGCCTGTTCCCACCTTCCCCTGATTCAGAAATCTTTTTGTTCAATTTTTTAAAATTTTAGTTGTATTTTAGTTATTTTTAGTTATTTTTTAGTTGTATATGGACACAGTGACTTTATTTATTTATATGTGATGCTGAGGATCGATCCCAGTGCCTCACACATGCTAGGCAAGCGCTCTGCCGCTGAGCTACAACTCCAGCCCCTTTTTGTTCAATATTGAGAGCTTTTGGCAGGAATGTTTTAAAGGACGTTGATTTATAAATTGGTGATGGTCTTTCCTCAGGTCAGATGACAACAATTTTCAGTCTTATGCCTTGGCTAAAAATATGAGGAGTGAAATTACACTTGTCTGTATCTCCATAATTCAACAGCCAAGAGCCATGGAGCAAGCTGGGGAAGAATCTCTGACAGCCCCCAACAGCCAGGCCCTGCCTGCTGGCCTCAGCTCTGAAGCCTTCCCTCCCCCTCCTTCTACACCACAGCCATCCCAGACTCCCTCCCTTCTGTCCTGAAAACATCCTATTTTACTTCTCATTATTATTTGACTTGTTATCTTACTTCTCGTTTTTGGTCTTATGCCCCTGTTGAACATCTAGTGACACCACAAAGCCCCGCTTCGATGCCACCTCCTTTTCTGCTCATGTTGGCCCCTTCCATACATTTATTTTTAGTTCTCCTTTTTCCTATACACTATCATTATCTGTTTACATGTCAGTCTCCTATACAGGCTTCACTAGGAGAGCGGAGTCCGTGGCAAACTGCAGCTGTCACAGCCCAGCACAGGTCAGTATCAAAGGGGTGTGTCGAAACCTGTGAATTAATGTGTCTTAATCAATGCTATCAAGATTGCCAATAAAAGAACTCCACTCAAGCTGGCATAAGCCAAAAGGAAGGTGCATGGGAAGGTGACAAACTATATTGTGGCATGGAATGACAGAGGTGTAACCAGGCCTCCAAGACACCCACCTGGGAAAGAGAACACCCTCCAACCAAGACCTGCCCTCCCCTGCTCCCTGCCCGTGGACTCCTGCCTTTGCCTCTCCCTGAATATGCAAGGAGTTTAGGACTACATAGTTTCTGAGCACCAGGATTAATTAAGCCCATCGTCAAAACCCCAGTGCAAAGTAGGGACCTACCAGCTGGGGAAGATAAAGTTTTCTCCACTGAGAAGGCAGCTGGGCCATCACTGGGAGGTCAGATCCTGGGACCCAGGGATGGCAGGGAAAGAGATGAGAACCAGTTTTTATGTGTGCCCTCCTTCTCCTTGTCACCTATTTCAGTCTATTTGTAAATGTTTTTATTAGTGCCTTATAGTCACACATAATTGTGGGATTCATGTGTTTCAGTCTTGACCTTCCTAAAAGGGCCTTTTACACACCCACTCTCTTTGAGAAGAAACCAGAAGTCCAGAGGAGGGGCAAGGACCTGACAGTGGCTGAAGCGGGCTGCCACAGCCTTCTCATTTTCCTCCTCCTCTCCCTCCCTCCTCCTCCTCCTCTCTTCTTCTTGTTCTTCTTTTTTTTTTTTTTTTTTTTTTTTTTCCGGTACTCCGGATTAGATCCAGGGGTGCTCAACCCCTGAGCCACATCCCCAGTCACTTTTATTTTTTATTTTCAGACATGGCCTCACTAAGTTGCTGAGTTTCACATCAAACTTGTGATCCTCCTTCCTCAAACTCCCAAGCCTCTGGGATTACAGGCATGCACCACCACACCGAGTTCTGCTCCATCTTCTTGGCTGATTGCTGCAGAGGAAGCCAGTGATGGTGGTCACATGCTGTGTCTCCAGATCCTGGAGAATTGCATTTTAACCCTGGAAATCTTAAACGTGGGATGTGACTTTTTGCAGTAGACTTTCAGACTTCACTGGTTGGTTTGAGGGATGAGGGTTTGGGAGTTGGGGAGAGTAGGGCAGTTTCTAGTGCAGTCTCAAGAGCAACTGCATATAAATGCACAGTCATTGAAGCAAAGGAGGCAGGGATGTGCAGAACTGGGCCACATTCGGCCAGTTCTTCATCTGTCTAGAACAATGATCCTCACACTAGGGGACCTGGTTCTTTATCATGTCTCAGATGTACTACAAAGGATCTGTGAGGCTGTTTGTACCTTGAGCAATGACTATAGATTTACCATGTCATATTCCATCTGCACTTCGAACCACTTTTTAATGCATACTGATGCTGCTATGATTAAAATATATTTCAAAACTTTCTGAAATTCTCAATAACTTCTAGTTATTAATGATTATTCAAACACTAGATTGTAAAAGTCTATGAACTACTCTATGGAGCTTGGGAGATTTTTTGACATTAAAACAGAATCCTTATAATCTCTCAAACACTGGGGTTCTTCTCGGATTTCCTTTCAAGAATGATTTTATGGACTTCAAAAGGCAATGAGCAAATCCTTAAAGCTAGCAGAAGTACAGAGGACACCTGTGGTCAATTGCAAAAATTGCCACAATTCTTTGCAGCTTCTCCCATTAAGAGGTAGAATCTATTTCTTGACCTTGTGGTTTGGTTTGAATAATAGAATGCAGAGATGGTAATGTTACAAAACCCCCAAGCCTGGGCCTCAAGAGTCTTTGCACATGTCTAGATGCTCTCTTGGGACTCTGCCACCACCATCATGCAATAAAGTCTAGACTTACCTGGTGGAGAATGAGAGAAAACCCAGACCTGAGATGGGTCATTCTATGAGCCTCTTCCAACCCCCAGCCTCCAGCAAACTCAGCAGTGGATCACGGATGTGGGGGAATTCCAACAAAAAGTCACTAGGCCTGGCGCACCTAGATGATCCCAGTCCACATGGCTGACCCACAGAATCATGAATTAAATAAATAGGTGCTCTAAGTCACATTTTTAAAAAGAGTGTTGTTATACTTGGAAAGTTAGAAAATCTTTGTTTTGAAACTTTCTTTGTTAGCTTTGTCTGTACTTATCCTCTGGGCATTTGTGGCCACTCATCTTGCTGCCACTATGAGAAATCACTCAAGCAGGGTCATAGTTGATCATAAAATGCCACTAATATCCAACCTAGCCCAACTCCCTAGAGAGCAGCCCTGTTCCACGGGAAACACTGTATTCTTGAACTTGGTTGATGGTGACCCCTTAGGACAAAGCCTCAGCAATCTGCAAGGGAGGGCACCTGAGATTTTAAAACAAGACTATGTGATTTTCTGTACTTAGTGTTAGACATCTCCTCCCTGTTTACCATGAGATCAGATCAAAGCTGCATCCAAGGTGCCCAGACCGAGGAAACTGCTGCAGCCCAGTGGGCCTGCACCTCCTCCTCTCTCCACTTTCCACTCCCACACGCCTCGCCCTGCTTGTCCTGTGGACGTGAGTCTGTTGTCATTATCTCAGCCCTCTTACTGAGATTTTCATTCCAACCCCTACTGCCTAAGGTTGGCATTATATACCCAGTCATTCCCAGGAACATAACTCAGATTGTCTTTCTATGGAAGTTAAAGTCCCTAATGCAATTAGGGCTTCTGTCACCTGACCATCTCAGGAGTCTCAAGTCCCTGGAGAGAGCCAGAATCAACACAATACACTTAATCTTCTCATCAGGTCAGGTCAGCATTAGTAAGAAGTCTATGCATTAGGAGAATCCACGTTGCCACATGTTCACAGCTGTTGTGGGGAGAGAACCCAAAGATAGCCCTCCTGGGGAGAGGCCCAGCCTCACACTGCAACTCTCAGCCTCTAACACAGGGCTTCACCTAGAGCCTTCTTTTCTAGCTGTTTCAAATACTCACTTTTCTCCCATGAGGTCATTGTCCAGCCAGCAAACCCCTCAGTCAGGAAATCCCAACCTTCAGAAACGGTCAGTTGAAAAAGAAAATGGGAATGCAGATGAAGTTTGCTTTAGTCCAGATAGCTCAGGGTGGACCATGCTCCCTTTATGGGTCTCTTTCTCATTTTGTCCCACCCCATCCACCCCCAGCAGGGCCTGGCCTCATTCCTAACATAAGAAATGAGACTTTTAAAAAATATTTTTAATTCCCTTCTGCCCCAGAGGGTGGCTCTAGCCGCCATTCTGAGGGCACGGAGCCTGGTCATGGGAAGTAACCTTCTTTTCTCAGTCCATTGACTACCCTGGCCAACAACTGCCAAATATTTAGATTGAATGATATTTTAGTTATTCTTAAAGTGACATGGATAACTTACTCCCAGAAAGGAATGAGAGTTCAAGGCCAAAGGAAAGAGTTCCTTGTGTCATAAGACATTGTTACTATATGAGGCAGTTCAAGCCCTGTGTGGGCCCCTCGGTGGCCCTCAGGACTGGCACTCAGCACTGCCAGCCCTGTTCTACTCTGTAGCTAAACTCTTTCTCTCGCATTCCTTCCTAGAGGTGGCCCTTGACTGTTCACAAGGAGGAGTCAGCTCCCTCCCATGGATCCCTCAGAACCTGGCTTGATCAGGCTGTTCCAAGCAACAGATCCTTTAAGACCAACCAACTGACTCTAGGCCCAGGGCCGTGGAGATGCTGCTATTACAAGGGAAGAGAATTATCATCATCATCATCACCCACATGAGAATTTGCATAGTGATTGTTGCATGCCAAACAGAATTAAACATTAACTCACCTTCATGAAGGACAAATATCATTAGTACCCCCATTCTACCAATGAGGAAGGTTCAGTAACTGACCATCCCTTCACCAGCTGTGAAGTGATGAAGCTGGAATTCAACTGCAAGCATCTGCTGCCTGTGCCTGGACTCTTGTTCCCTCTGCAAGGCTGCCTCTCAGGAAAAGAGGGAGCCCTGCCCCTGGAAGAACATTTGAGATCAGTACCCAAGGAACAAGGTGAGGACAAGGCCATGGGTACTTGAAGGATTAAGCTAGAGGGGGAGTGCAGAGAACAAGGACTAGGGTGGGCAGGAAGGAGCCAAGTGCTGGAGGAAGCCTTGCTGCTGAGTCAGGTGCTGTGCCAGATCCCCTGGTATCTTGGGCTGTCTTAAAAGTGTGTCCTTGCCTGGATCATGCCTTGTCCTGAGACATCATGCAGGATGAGATGACTACGTTGATCATGAAGAACTAGATCATGAAAAATAGAACCACAGAGTCACTTTGACCATGTGTGGGGCTCCGATGCTGGGAAGGAATAAGGTGAGTGAGTCAAAGGGAAGGATTCTTGGGACACCCTTACCAGGCTGCATAGCCGAAGCCCAGCCAATCTGTGCAGTTCCCATTGTAATTATCCCTCTCGTCATGGCACAAAGATAGGTCCAAAAGAACCAGACCCAACTGTTCCTAGGGGAGGGAATTTAGTGCCCTTAAAGACAAGCCCCATTTCTCTGAATCTCCAAGCAACCTTGGGGAGTTAGCCTTGGGTTCACAAACAGTGCTGAGCAGGGGTAGGGGCTGGTGAGAGAAAATCCAACCAATAAAAAGTTATTAAATTAAGTAGCAAAAAGTAAATGCTAAATAAATGAGATTGTGCACTCTTGAGACTCAAGTGAGCCTTTTGAGAAACAAGACAGATTAGCATCCTCATCACAAGTTTGTACAATAAATATTGTGATTTTATTTAGTGCTTAATGTGTACCGCATTACACACAGACGTTTACACACAGAATTATGCTTAATCCACATTTAATCCTTGTAGCAACACTTCAAATTGGTTCCAACTTGAATAAAGTCTAGTTTCCTGGCTCCTCTCTTTAAGAAGACTGTCACAGAAAAGAAATCTTGGTTTGGCCATCAAAGCGACAGAGAACAGCATCCATCAGCACATGGTCCCTCGGGGAGATACCCAAGTGGCATCATTATTGTAACACACAGAAACTATTTTTTATTGTTGTTGTTTGTTTGTTTTTCTGTGGTGCTGGGGATTGAACCCAGGGTCTTATGCATGTGAGGCAAGCACTTTACCAACTGAGCTATATCCCCAGCCCCAGAAACTGTTTTTAAAGATCATCATTCCATTTCTCTCTACTGCTGTCTCACAGAGGCCCCTGAGTCTTCACTGTGCCCCCATCAATGAGCAAGAAAACTGCCCCCAAGTGGGCCTTCTCTGGCTTTTTCTATATCAACCCCCTTGTGGCTGCATCCCTTTCTTCAGCCAGAAGCACCTGTCATTTGCAGAACAAATCCTCTAAGCCACACACCCCAATCTGGGTAATAAGGCCTCAGAACTATCAGACAGTCAGTGAGGGAAGGCAGGGTGTGATAGTTCTGAGCTTTTGATATTTGGGGGACCATTCCTAAATTATCAGTGATCATTGCCAGATCAGGAAATGGAGGCTCAGAAAAATTAAGTAACTTTTCTAAAACAACCCAAAAGGTAATTTGAACCCAGGTCATTTGCAAATGAATCATTTAAAAAAAAAAACTATAAATAGCTGCCACCCATCCAAATGAGAGTAGTTCCTGAGGCCAAAACTAGGTTTGTGAAGTGAACACACTCCTCTCACCACCCTGCCCTGGGTCGATGCTCAGAATGTCCTTTACCATATTCAGCCTTTAGTCTCTAAGGTATAGGATGGGCACAGATGTACACCTGATGCACACACGCAAACTTGCACACACGGTCACCACAATACACACCCAAGCCCCAGAGACACACTCACACAGCCTCCCCTCTCTGGGTGGTAAAACCACAGGCAAAGGGGAGCCTGTTATTTGAAGTGGAGTCTGATAATCTAGCATGTCTGCCTTTCACCTTCTGTGCTAATTTGAAAGGAAACAAAACCTTTCCACCAACATAGAAATAGACTTAGGTAATAATTGTGTTTCTGAAAAAGGTACAACTGACCAACATTCAGTTGCCAGGGCCAGGGCAAACACGCTGGGGGAATGAAAGGGAGAGTGGAGTATTATTTTTAATAAAAAAATGAACACTTTGTATGTTTCCATTTGCAATAGAGCAATGAATATAGATAGATAGATAGATGATAGATAGATAGATATAGATAGATAGATAGATAGATAGATAGATAGACAGACACACACTCACACTCTGTACATGACCTTTTTCTGTTTCAGCTAAGGCACATATTTACTGGGTGGCTGGGGACAGGGCGCCTGGTATCACTGTAGCAGGAATACAGAGTTAACGTTCAGCTCATAATATTGAAATAAGATTTCACAGTAAAACAATAGACCCGGAAGCTAGGCATTGATGAAAGAGAAAGGATGTGCTAAATCACTTTTGCTTCTACTCAAGGTATTAACAACCAATCGGTCAAGAAACCAGCAATATTTATTGAGCCCCTACTCTGTACTTTTCTAATAGAATATTCATATCTTCAGGAAACTGACAAATCACAAATAAATAATAAAAAGTAACAGAATTTTAGGTATTTATAAGTGCTATGAAGAAAATTAAATTGGGTGAATGCATGTGTTTTACAGGGGTGGGCAGAGGGCCTGTTTAACACAGAAATCATGAAGCATTCATTGGAAAGGTAACATTGGACCTGAGACCTGAGTTGGGAGATGGCAATGAAATGAAGACCCGGAGAATAACATTGCAAGCAGAATAGCAGGTGCAAAGGCCTGAAGACAAGAACAAGTTTAGAAAATTAGAGTAAACAAAGGACTCTTGCTACTGGAGTATTGTAAATGGGCAGAAAAAATGGGAAATAGGAGCATTTTTTGGAAGACGGGTTCTATGGGGTCTGTAGACTGCTAAATCAGTAAATAATTTAGGCTTATTCTTGTTATAATAGAAAGTTTCATTATTTTTAAGATGGGAATGAGTTATCTAATTTATACTTTAGAAACATCACGTTGGCCTCTGGGTGGGAAGAATTAAGTCCATGTCATGATCTCCTAACTTCTGTACTCTTCGACTTTTGACTAAGTGAGTCTTCATTATGGGGAGCCGTACTGTGCATTGTAGAATTCCTAACACCCACCTTGATTTCTCTGGACCAGATGCCATTGCACGTTTCACTCACTGCTGCTCCCAGTAGTAAAACCAGAGGTGTTTTCACATATTGCCAAATCTCCCCCATGGGATGAGAACCTCAGCTCTAAGTAGGAATCCCAGTTAAGAGGCTGTCACTGTGGTCACAGTGAGAGAGATGGCAGCTTAGCATAAGGTAACTTGGATATGGTGAAAAGTATTTTTGGATACAAGATACATTTTGAAGGTAGAGGCAATGGGATTTGCTGATGAACTGGATGTGAGGTATAAGAGAAAAGGAGGATCAAAAACTACTCTTAAATTTTTGGCCTGGTCAGCTGAATGGATGATTATGCAATTCTACAAGATTGAAAAGCTCTGGTGTAAAGGAAAGATGTTGGGGGTTGGAGGCAGCAAAACAGTCGGGCAATATTTAAGTCAAAAGTTCTATTAGATTTTCCAGTGGAAAGGTTGAGAGGAAAACTGAGTACTCAGATCCGGGGTTCTATACGGAGGTCCAGGCAGGATATAAGTGTAAATTGGAGAGTGACCCACACACATCTGTTGAAGAAATGAAGACCATGCCATTTTTTTCTGTGATATAAATAGGCTATTACATTTGCTGCCCAATTCAAAAGAAGGACACGTAGAGGAAGTTAAAAGTCAGATATCTACCCCTTTCTGTCTAAGAGATTCAAGAAAGAAGGGAGGATAAGTAGAAAATCTGGGGGTTAGATAGGCAGGTTCCAGTATGTGGGAAAATCAGAGGGAAGAGCCAGGAAGAGCAGATTTCTTTGCTTTGTTTCACATTGAGATTCTGGAGTAAGTTCCTTGAAGTCTACTCTTGACCAACGTGGTGGCAACCATTTCAAAGGAAACCTAATTATACAGCATGCCAGGGCTGAGGGAAGTTCAGAACTTGGGTTACCCTTTCTGAGATGTTTTTGGTTTCCCTGTAGCATATCTGGGACCCAGACATTCCCAAGCCATCAAAGGGGAGTTTAAATGATTACTGAGTTGAGAACCAAGGGTCTGCATGGGCCACCGCAGTAAGTGCCATGGTGACCCTGCAGCAGACGCTAGGTGGACCGCTCAGGTCAGAGCTATGTGGGGGATGCAGTGGACCCTGAGTCAGCCAGGAAGGGCAATCAACTACAAAGGAAGAATCGCAAGCTTGGCCATAAATTGACCATAGCCACCAAAATCAGAGAGGCAGGCAGTGACCAGACAAAGGAACACCACCTCCAAAATCAAAGGATTATCATGCCTCGGGGATCTGAGAATATTCTCTTCCCTTCTCACATATACTTCTATGATTTGGATCTTAAATGTCCCCCAAAGGCCATGTGTTAAAGGTCTGGTCACCATCCTGTGGCACCAATGGGAAATGGCACCTTTGAGAAGTGGGGACTAGTGGAAAGAAGTTAGGCCATTGTGGGTTTGTCCTTGAAGGAGATATTGGGATGCTGAGACCTCCCCCACTCCTGTTTCCCAGCCACCATGACGCAAGAAACCTCATCTACTACACTCCAAATAATGACATCCTGCCTCACCACGGGCCCAAAGGAAATGGGGCCAAACAACCATGGCCTGAAGCTGTAAACCAAAATAAATCTTTTCTCTTTGTAAGTTGATTATCTCAGGCATTTCATCACAGCAGCAGAAAACTGACTCACACATTCCCAAATACCAAAGGAAAAAGGAAGGGAGCTGAAAGGCAGGGATCTAACTAAACTCTTTAAATAAAGGGATGAGTTTTAAATTACTGAATTAAACCAAAATCTATTTTTATTTTTTCCTCTACTACCCAGTGAGTAAGAGCTCATATGGAATATCAGATCAGTTTAGGAAAATAAAGAAATAATCACTTCATTGTCAGTGCAGTTAGCATGGATAAGCATGTTACCCCATGACACAGTAGTCAAATAGCCAATCCAATGCTGTCGGTAAAACAGTTTTTGAGTGCTGCCTGTGGGCCAGCTCCTGAGTTGAGGAGCTGAGTGATTGGTAGGTTCCCCTCATTTACAGGAACTACAGTGTTCTAGTCAGCTTTTTCGTTTCTGGGACCAAAAGACTTGACAAGAACAACATAAAGGAGAAAATGTTCATTTTGGTTCATGGTTTCAGAGGTCTCAGTCCATAGATGACCAACTCTATTGCTCTGGGCTGGAAATGAGGCAGAACATCATGATGGAAGGGTGTGGTGGAGGAACGCAGCTCATAACATGGAACCAGGAAGCAAAGAGAGAGCTCTGATCATCAGGGACAAAATATAATCCCCAAAGGCATAGCCTCAGTGACCTCCTCTAGCCACTCTCTACCTGCCTACAGTTACCATCCAGTGAATCCATTCAAATGAATTAATGCACTGATTATGTTAAGGTTCTAATAACCCAATCATTTCACCTCTAAACTTTCTTGCATTGTCTCTCGCACATTAACTTTAGTGTGATTTCAAAGTCACAACTATACTTCCTCAATGGGAACCACATAAGCAGATTTTAAGAAGTTACTGAAAAAGTAACTGAAACATACAGATGTCAAGGAGATGAACTTTAAATAGAACCGTCTCTTTGTGGCTTTCTTGGGCCAGGACTAGGTTGGAGACAGATAGTCTAGGAAGATGTGGTCAGAGAGGCAGGGCACCCACCAGCACCATGGGTCATGGTACCGAGCCAGAGGCATGATACCTCCTCATCCAAGAAGCTCTTTCCATGCCTCCTGCTCTTTCTCCAGCAGCACTAGGTCTGCTGGGTCGGTTGGGGTGGGAGTAGCTGCACACACAGAATTAATGCTTAAATACCAGCTCCCTTAAGCTGCACCCCACAAACGTGGACCACCTAATGTTTTATGATTAGGTCTTCTTATTTTATTGAGACACATTCTCCGTACACAAAACGGGACCAACTTGCAATTACATGCCTACATTGACAAGTTTGCAATGAATCAGAAACCCAGAGACTTGCCTCTGACACAAGCTTGCTCTAGAACCTAGGCAATGTTCAGCCTAGCTGACTTCCTTTCTGAGCAATGAAAGGATGAATCCTCACGCTCTTCTGGGTTTTGAAGAGTGAACACCGTGTGTGAGTTGGCATTCCAGCTGACCTGCCTTCACTGCAGACAGGAAAGTGACTACGAAACCTGGCCACCTTATCTCCTGAACATAATTGTTCGACCTTTTGGGAGGTTTGGGTCTTGCTTCTCTCCTGAACGTCATTTGTAACACTGCGGAGTTGGCCTTGGGGGCTGGGAGCAGCAAGCCAGGAAGACGAGAACGTTTTCCCTGGCAGTCAGGAAAACACATCAAAAGAAGGACCCTGTTTTTCCTTCTTCTATTCCCCCTGAGCTTCCTTGAGGCCAAAGAGAATGACATCACAAGAAAACAAAGTTGCCAAGACATACTCTGCAAAAATGTCCTCACATGGTTACATTTTCTGCAAATTACAGCGTTTGGAGTATAAATCAGAGTAATTGTTTAAATCAGAGTGACTGTTGAAACAGATTTCCAGTGATCAAATCAAAAACGCAATCATTCTTGCGGTTCCTCCGGTGCTCCCAGCCCCACATACTTCTTAAACTGTCGGTTGTCAGTTACACGGAGTGTTTACATTAACATGCTGCCTGAACAGAGAAAATATATATTTTAAGAAGAAAATGTGAATCCAGGGTTACAAGAATGTTTCTGAAACAGCTAAGTCATCTTGTTTCAAGTAAAACCAGATGTTTGCATCAAGAGAAAGCCAATCATTTCTTTTAATTATGCTCAATGGCCAGGCCACCAAGAATACCCACATGTGTCCACATGAGCCGGTAAAAATCAAAGGCTTTGCAACAGAGAAAGCAATCAGCGACTCCCAGACCACCAAATGGCATCCCCAGCACCAGCTCTGGGGTCCCTTCTCTGTCAGTCCCTTCTCTGCTAGAGTGTTCAGCAAGGTGAGGCCTCCGCTTGCCTCCCCCAGTGCCAGCATCCCGTGTCCCACCTCTCAGTCCCCAGGAATCCAGAGCAAAGCCAAACTTAGGATCAGATTCTCTAGTCAAGGTTACTCCTGATGAAGGTCCACAGAAAAGGAAGCTGGACAGTGGAGCTGTCCTCTGAGTACCCTTCCAGGCCACTTGTCTATCCCCCAAAGCCTCAATAATGTGGGAAAGGCAGAGCACCTTCCTCAGTTTTATCTTTAAGACATGCCATGGGGCTCCCATCCCTGCCACAGCCTGGGGTGGTAGAGGAGGAATTCACCTGTTAGCTTGGCCTCCAGTAATGCCCCGGGGGATTGGTGTCACTAGCTATAAGTTGCACCCTGAGTCGGGCAGAAGAGAAGGCTCTGGAGCCCTCCACAACCCTGGGAGGGCTGCAAGGCTCCAGTCTGGGAGAAACCCAACTCTCCCGAACAGAGGGTCTGAGTGCATCCACCCTCCTGCTGGGGATCTTCCCTGGTGGACTCACAGATTTGACTCTGGAAACTTCCTGTTATCACAATGCTCCCCATGACAGCAAAGAGTGGCCACACTCCCAAGGTGTCCTCCAAATACAATCATGATGTCTGAGCCTTGTCCCAAGTAAATGGTAGTTTTTATTTATTTATTTATGTATTTATTTATTTTTTTATTAGTACTGGGGATTGAACCCAGAGGCGCTTAACCACTAAATCCTTTTTTGTATTTTATTTAAAGACAAGGTCTCCCTGAGTTGCTTAGGGCCTCACTATGCTGCTGAGGCTGACTTTGAACTCATGATCCTCTTGCCTCAGCCTGCTGAGCCACTGGGATTAAATGGTAGTTTCTGAGTAGTTGTTCCAAATAAACTGCAGAATCTTGCTACAGAATTTCTCCTAATTTTACTGCAAAAACTTAATTCTGGGGTAGAACACCTGCCTGGCATGAGTGAGACCCTGGATTCCAGCCCAGCATTGTGAAGAAAATAATAAACCAAACTTAGTGCTCCCTTTGAGTTTGTTCCTCAAATTTCATTGCTTAGGTAACAGTCTCACAATTCTCACTTTTATTATTATTATTATTATTATTATTATTATTATTATTATTATTATATTATTGTCATTATTACTATTACTATTATTTCCTTTAAACTAACATGCCTTCTTTTGTTTTGTTTTCTTGTTTTTATTAAATTTTGTGTTTATTTAAATGTCTTCTCAATCTTTTCCCAAGCAAATCTATTCATGAAATCCCAGATAAGGTGGGATAGTTGTAGGTCTTTTTTAATATGTGTTAAAATGAAGATGTAACCATTAATATGAAAATATTTACCTATGTTTGAGCTAAAATCATCTTACATGCCTCCACTGGTTCTTGCCCACAGCTTTGGGAAATGTTGCTCTTGGTTATTTTGTAGAATTCTAGTGTTTCTTCCAAACCTTTCATCAGATTCCTTTAAATAGCATTGCAACAAATGATATGCAACACTATAGCCCTCTTTCTTCAGAGTTCTGTAAGCCCTGCAACCAACTCTTAGCACATTAATCCACTGGGAGGAATTAAAGCCCCTGATTTTCCCTGTCCCTTTAGAAATCATGACCATTTCCTGGGAAAAGAATAAGGTGTGGACATTTTCTCCACAGTTCTTTACGAGAGGACATGAGCAAGAACTCAAACAAGCACTTAAAGTTTTCTCCACCTCTTCTCTTTGCCCCCAAATGTCCATGAATATTTTTGTGTTTTTTTCAAAATGGTTCCAGCATGGGAAGTTTTAAAAGTAAGCTAATCCTGTATTATCATTAAGCTAAGGACTCTGCTTTGAACTCATCCCAGAAGTCAGACCTATGTCTATTGAGCAGGCGCTCGCTAATCACTGCTTGGTTGCGGTTGACTGGTAATGTCCTCAAAACCAAACCATCATGGGGATTCCTGAAGTCGAGGGGAAGTGAATTGTTTAAAAGTAAAACACTTCCTACTTCAGATCTCTGACCCCCATGAGATAGTGATTTAGTTATCTAAATGATTGTTTTGAAAAAGCACTTTGACTCCAGTTTTGCTAAATGTTTACCTGGGTCTTTCAACATCATCGATTAAATACCTTGATGTGGCTCCAGACAGACAGACCCTGCCTAGTAACTGTGGGGTCCACTCGTCCAATCCACTTCATGCACCAAGCACTGTGCACTGTGCCCTGTGACTCTAGCTCAGAAACTGATATGAGACTCTACCCACTTACCTACTCAACTTTTAACATACATTTATTAAGTACCTAGTGAATGCAGTGACCCAAGATACTAGCTTTAGGCTATTTGAAGATGCATTGGGCCAGTGCAACTTCTCTAACTTTAGAGAGACTTCAGGACCACATTCCTGCAAACAACTGAGCCTTTTCAATCCAGGGACAATGCCAGGGAACATTTGGTCTCCTTTTAATTTACTAGATGTTTGTCTCAGAATAATGCAGCATGATGTCTAAGTAAGAATTTCTTTTGGAAAGTCACTTTCCTGCAAGAGGTTGAGCCAAAGACTGAAGGAAAATCAATTAGATCTTTAATGAAGAGTACAAATAGACTCCGATAGCATCACAAAAGAAAAAAGGAGAGGAAAGTGACAAGACAAATAGACTTCACTTTCTAAACATCTTGTCCACTCTCGGCAAAAAAAAAAAAGCCCTCAGTTCAGACCTGTTAGGTGCTTCCAGATACATAGCACATGACTCAATGTTCTAATGCAAGCAGACCTCATCAAACCCTTGACTGTAAGGAGACTCCTGTTATACCATCACAGGGCAGTAAACATCTCAAGGAGGGGTATTTGAATGGTAAGAGCTTTGGGGAAGACTTCATAACATACACATGGGGTACCACACACTCACCTGGAAGTGAAATTCGCCTTTTCCCCTGACCAGAGAACCTGGACAGCTACTTGCTATCAATAAACTCAAGTTGAAAATCCCAGCTGCTGCAAGTTACAGAACTTGCCACTAGAGGGCAGCAGTATACACAGTGTAATCTCCAAACGGGAGAGAGAAAGCTGAGTGTAATTAGGCACACAGTGATTATGCAACAGATTCAGGTTCAGAATCCCAGCCTCCCACTCTCAGTCAATGCTCCTCCACTTGCCCCCAAAGTCTCAGGAAGAGGATATTGTGTGGATGGTTTGTGCATTTTTATTCTACAATTAGAGAAGTTGCCCAATAGGAGCACAGCATCTCTCCCCAGGGAACATGAACTTCCCCGCTGATTCTGAGATGCTCTTGCCATTTTTGCCTGGACTGGTGGTAATAAATGTATCTCATATTGCAACACACATTCACCATACTGTGTATTATACATCAAACTAAAACACATTTTACCAAAGCAACACCCATGTTCCTTAGTTTTATGGCTCCTTTCCTTTTCTTTTTTCTTGGGCTGATCTCCATCTACTTCATTGATTTCACAACCCAAACAAACTGCTAGTTCTGGTTTAAGGAGTGACCTGGAGGTCAGCCCTCCAAGGAATGCAGAACACTCTGGTCTTCTGTCACCCTGGAAGTCTGCAAGAGCTTCAGGAGCATCAGAGTGATGAGCCTCTGCAGTATAAAAAGAGGAATAATGGCCCAGGGAAAGTACCACAGAAGCCTCCACTGGCCACTCAGCTTCATTGGCAAACACTAACTCACCACTGAGAGTTTGGCACTGTTTTTAGCTGGTCCCTCCCAGGAGGTGATCTCAGGCATCAGACATCCTATGATCAGCCTTCACTTGCAGCCTTCAGGTCCCCAAACCTGTGTGGAGTCCTGATCCTGAAGCTCTGTATGAAGGAGGAGGTAGGACAACCTGAGACAGGGAGCCAAAGATGCACTCAGCTCAAGGGCTCTCCAGGCAGAAGCTACAAGGGCAAGTTTTTGACCAGAAGCCAGAACCTCAGAGAATGGGCCCAAAGGTAGAGCCACCATGACATCCCCACTGCAGCCAACTCAGAAATCTCCCACCTCAGGCTTCAGCACAACCCTCTCCATGCCCTGCCGCCAGATAATAGAACTTCCCAGAATGTCTTTCCTGAGATTCTCCCAAGTATTTTGCTGGCACATTGTTTTAGTCAACTTTAATTTTTAATCACTGTCACCAAAAGACCTGACAACAATGTTGAGGAGAAAAAGTTTATTTTGGGGTTCATGGTTTCAGAGGTCTCAGTCCATAGGTGGCCAACTCCATTGCTCTGGGCCAGAGGTGAGGCAGAACATCATGGTGGACAGGTATGGAAGAGGAAAGCTGCTCAGGACATGGCACCAGGGAGGAAAGCCCCATTCACCAGGGATAAAATATAACCCCCAAAGTCATGCCCCCAGTAACATACCTCCTCCAACACACCCTATCTGCCTACAGTCAGCACCCAATTAATCTGTATCAAGGGATTAATTCACCAATTCAGTTAAACCTCTCATAAGCAATCATTTCAGCTCTGATCTTTCTTGCATTGTCTCCCATATGAGTTTTTGGGGGACACCTCATATCTAAACTTTAATACTCAGTTCCATCCTCTTGCTCCCAGCATGCTATCATATGAAAAAACAAGAGAGGAAAAGTCTCTCATTGATCAACCCCCAAGTGATCCTAAAGTCCTGCTTGAATCCAAGGGCTAGTTTTTAAATTGAATTCCCTGATGTCTGGGGAATTTATGATGAGGCCTCTCAACTGTGCACAGAACTCCCTGCATTCATCTCTGATGGGGGAAGGTAGGGCAGGAAATGTAACAATAAAGAAAATCATCCAAGTCCTCATGCTTGGGCTCCATCTTAGGATGCTAGCTCAGTCCCCCTCAGCCACCCCCACTGGGGAACCAGTCCCTAATCTCCTATCGCAATGGTGGCCCCCAAGGGAAAAATAACTGAGAAAGAGCAATGATTCTTTACATGTGATATTTATTAAGTGAACACAAGGTAAAAAGCAGACAACTTAGTCTTAAGGGAAAGAAGAGCAGAGTTATATCCAGCCCTGCCTTCAGGTATTTCCAGTCTAGTAGAGGAGTTAAGGACTGGTTTTAGTGATGCCCTCTGAGAAGCTTTCTGCCTCCCTGAGAGTACTGGTCTCTTTTCTGACTCTGCTTCCTCCCTGAGAGCATTCTTCACTTACCACAGAAGAGGTGTTGGCTCACCTGTCTATTGCCCAAACAGAATGCTACTTTCTTTGTGAGCAGCTTGGAGAGATGTTGCACTGCTCTATCTGAACTTGGAGTCAGGGCCAGCAGTCAAGGAATGAAGGCACAGGAATGGACTCATCCATACCATTTCCAGAAAAGAACACAGCCTTAATTTCGGCCCAGTGCAGCCCATTTCAAACTTTCACAGAACCATAAAGGAATACATTGGTGTTGTTTTCAAGCCACCAAGTCAAGGTGATTGGTAACAGCAATGAAAGGAAGCTAGTATGGATTTTGATCATCTCCTTTCAAGCAAGTACTTGTGACATCTCTTCCATGTTTCAGCAAAAGAGAAGACAAAATCAAGTGAGATCAAGCAACCTCGTGGAAAGCCAGGGCCACAAGGAGAATCATCTAGTGTTGTCTAGTAAGGAAGGCATTAGAAACTGGTTCCTTGAAGAGTGAAGGTAGGTGTCCAGTCCCCAGGTAGTGAAACCCTGAGGCCAGAGTGTGGAAGGGATCACTAGCCCACTCCAATGCAGAGCCCAGGAGTAACAGGACCTGCTCTCAGTGCCCATGGAGAAGTGGGTGTTGAACTCTGAGACCAAGCCCATTGGAAGATCTGTGGCAATGTAGGCATGGAGCTGGCCACCTTCTGATGGGTCACATGGCCTGGGCCAGGTGCCACTGCCCTGTACTACTCACATCTGAGGCACTGGGCTCTCCCAAGTATCTCCAGAATTGCAAAGCCCTGAGGTTCTGAGATGACACAGTGAAGGAGACAGAACCCTGAAAAGTAGCAAAGTTGTTTGAGATACCAACGATGGCACAAGGCAAACTTGTCTGAGATTTAGATGTGCTGTAGAAAATAAAGACCTGAGAGAAAATACACCTGATATATAGGTTCCTCTGGTGTTTATAGGTGTGACAGCCTGAGTCGAACAGAGCCAAGTGGAGCCCAGGAGTGATGGTAGGGTCAGGGCATCCTGCCTTTGTAGCATTCAACACCAGGAGGGACACCAATGGCATCCAGACCCATGCCTTTCCCCAAATACAGACCTAGGTCATGTCCTGGACCATCTGATCAAAAGACTTAGTGATTGAATAACATGGAGGAGTAACTGAGCTCTCACTGTGAGATCTCATTTAACTTCCATCTTTTGAGAGCCCATGTCTTTTCCAGAGTTTTAAGTAGCATCTGGGTACTAGGGAGGTCCCTGAGGTCATCAGTCAGCAGCCCTAGCTGGCTGTTCACAGGCACCGATCACAACAGTCCACTCTGCTGTTCTGGTGTCACTTTCATTCCCGGGGAATTTCTCGGACCAGGTTCCCACCTTCTCTGAGCACTGATCACCTCCTTAGGATGTTATCATGTATCCATGGAGATCCAAGGGCAAGGACTTCCTCCTGCCCCTCCTGTCTTCAAAAATCTCTTCTGGGAGTTAGGAAAGGGAAAATAATGAGTGCTTTTCCCTCCTATTTCCACTCAAACTTCAGCTACTCCTGTCCTGTCCTCTCCCCACACCCTGCCCCCCTCATTCTTTTTGTGTTCTCTCTTCAAACCCTCCAGGAATCTGGCATACTCTTTTTCATGATTTCAGAATTTTTGGAAACAAATTGCAGAAAGGAAAGTGTCTTGCAGGCAACTTCTGCTTTTAGCCTCACCACAAATCTCCCCTGAGCGCAGGAAGCCCAGACCTGATAACAAGGAAAGAAAATACAGACTGGGGTCAAACCAAGATTCACGTGGCAAAAAGTCACCTAGACACAATTTTTAAAAACGGCCATCATGTTTGCATCCACTTATTTAGTAAATCATTACTGAGTGCCCCCTCTGTGCCTCAGGTTGAGGGCTGTGACACAGTGGCTAACACAGAGGCTGGGAACCTGCTCCCAAAGCCTCTACTTCAGGAAGGGGAGTCAGACGACACTCTTGAGCAGAAATCAGAAAACACCCATGCTGTATAGAGGACTGACCTAGGGCACCATGAAGTTTCTGAGGGGCTAAAGTGGTGGTTGAGTCACAGATGGCCTCACTGATGCTCAAACTAAAATCTGAATGACAAGGACACATAGACAATGTGCTTTCACTTTCCTTCTGCTGTCTCATTTGAGCCTCACAGTCCACCTGCAGATTCCCAAACCTCATCTCCACTTTGCAGATGGGAAAACTGAGGTTTATAAAGATGTGTTCCTTCCCTAAATAACATGGTTGCAACAGAGCAAGGACCAGACTGATGGTCTGTCTGGCCCTTAAGCCACAGCCCTCTCTACTATCCTGGGAATTTGCATCTTGGAATTTCCTCAAATGTTCCAGATAGACATGTCTTCCCCACTAGGTGTTGACATTTCAATCTTTCCTCCTTGGACCACTGGCGAGGGCAGCCTTTGAGGAGATATTTATACTCACAGTGCCCCCCTGGGAGGGGATAATGTTGTCCAGCAGCCACGCAGCATGGCCTCTGTGTGGCTGTGTCCTGCCCTTCTTGCTTCTGCCTGCCACCAGCCCCAGGGCTCCGGCCTCCCTCTGTGGCTCTGCCCTGAGGGCTGGTCAACTGGAATGGGCGCTAGCCAGGCCAGATGGGTGAATAGAGCCAAGGTGACTGACTGGTGGTGTGCAAGGCTATTTTTATTCATAAAAAAATCTGTTCTGCATTTTATTCTGCTTTGGAGCAAAAAGAGGTCAACTCTCTTCACCTTTGCTGTAAGATGAGAATACAGCAGGAAATGAAGTGACAGGGAAGCCAACCAGGGAGAGGGAGAAAGGGCAAATTACTGGGAAATTAAAAACCTGTGTTCAGATCAGAGTGGAGGGTGTCAAAGCTCCCTCTCCAGAGGGCTTCTCCCAAGGCTGGGTCATGGAGTCGTGAACCTTGCTGCCATGCATGACAAACCCCACGTGCGGGCCAGCCATTCGGCTCCGGTGTCCCAGCACTCACGCTGACCCACCTGCAGCCTCCCGAGGGAGGCCCAGCTTCAGCCACTGTCCAGACACCTGTGCCTTCTGGCTCCAATGGGGCCACTGCGAGGAACTCCCCCAGGGAGCCAAGCCCATGCCCTGGCGTGCTGGCATGCCACTGTCCTCCTCCTCCTCCTCTGGTTTCTGTGCCCCTCTGCATTCAAGGCCCAGCATTCCTGAGCATTCAAGTCCAAAAAACACGACTATTTGAAAAGTCGGATAAAGTAGCCATCTGTCCCCTTGCTCTTACTGTGGCTCTCATACCTCTTCATCATCCTTCATGGTCCAACTCAGAAGATCCCCTGCTCCCGGATCCAGAGCAGAGATGTGTCAACACAAGTTGAACAGTGTCAGGCAGGTGCAAGGTACTCAGTCCTCCCCTTGACTTGGCAAAGGCAAACAGTTTCACTCAGCCAAAAAAATTGTTATTGAGAAACTCTTCAGTGATGGGTGCTATGCTAGGTACTGGGACATGGGATTTGTTTCTAATCCCAGAGATCCAGCTGCAGGGTAGAAGGATAAGGATGCAAAAATCCCCCCAACAGAGGAAATGGGAAGAGATGCTGGCCAGAGACTTCCACAGGCACAGGCTGTGGAAGGGACTGAGAGGTGAGAGGACTTGGCAGAGACATTTGAGAGAGGTTTTGAAAGACAGGCAGAATCGCTTTGTCTTCTACTGGTTTTGCTTGTTTCAGAAAGAAGTCATTCCCAAGAGGAAGGAAGCATGCCAGGGTGTGGAGCATGCTCAGTTTTGGAGTCCCCTTGGGGAAAGTACATGGCACAGAGGGCTACAGGCAGGGCGGTTTCAACAACAGAAATTGATTCCTCACAGTTCTGAAGCCTGGAAGCCTACGGCCAAGGTGTGTGTAGGGCTGGCTCCTTCAGAGGCCTCGCTCCATGGTTCACAGAGAGCCATGTGTGTGCTTCCTAATCTCTCTTCCTCTCAGAGCACCAGTCAGGTCTGGTTAGAACCCACCCTCCTGGCCTCATTTCAATATCTTTACCCCCTAAAGACCTTAGCTCCAAATTCCATCCCATTCTGACGTACTGGGATCTAGGGCTTCCACATATGAATTTGGAGCCCATAACAGGCCTGAGGAAGAGGGTCTACAGGGTACAGGCAGAAGGAGCAATATGGCAATAAAACAGGAAGAGCCTTTAGGTCAGGGCAGATTTCAAAATCTCTTGAGTACAGATGATTTGTTTGGCCTTTCTCCTACAGGTTAGTATTAACAGGATATGCCCCTTACTCTGCTCTGTGCTACTAGGTATTAAATGAGCCAAAGCAGGGGCTGGTGATCCATGGTCAAGCTTGGGACACCAATTTCTTCTCTGCAGGACCTCCTGGGGCCCTAAAGTGTGCCAATGTGTATTGTGCCTCCCCCAGAGCATGTGTGACTCCCAAAGCTAATTTTTAAGGAACATCCATGTGACAAATTTCACATGGAACATGCTGTAGGAATCACTGCTGAAAGTCACAGGAGCCAGCAAGGATTTTAATCTGTGAGACTATTGCATTGGGGGTGCAAAATATTGAGATTGGGGAATAGTCAGGAAGGGCTGTTCTGGAAGGTCGGGCCTCCAGGAGAAGGACAGCATGACAGCTGGACAGAGTTCCCTGAAATCCACAAAAACCTCTTTGCTGCCTTACCAATTCTCTTCCACTGAGCAAGTACGAATTAGACTCCTATTGTGTACAGGCATTCTTGTCTGCCCAGCCTGTGAGTTTCCTTATCTAGAGATCTTCACCTGGAACACAATTTACTGTCCCTTACTGCCAGTGTCTCTGGGTGAGCTGATCTGTCCTAGTGGATGGAAGAGCTCTAAGGAGTGTGAAATCAGCAGCCATCAGAGGCCTGATACTCCAATCCCCCTCTTTCTCTTTAAGCATTTACCAAGCACAATGCCAAGACCTAGGAACTTAGTAGGTGACTGGGGTGCTCCAGTGCCACAAGGCTGGCTGAGGTCCTGACTCTCCAGCCTAACAAAGCCATTACTTCACTCAAATGGAGACCTTTCTGGAACAAAGACCACACAGACACATCCCTGGAGGCAGTTAGTCCCAGGAATCCAGCACAAGATGCAGACCCAGTGGGATCCAAGGATCAGACCTGGGCTGAGAAGGCAGGTATAGCCTAAATTCACAGAGATTTTCCTTCCCAGTGGAACCCATCTTCTCTCTGGTCCTTTGGAAATAAAAACTTAAGTATCCTGCTTTTAACACAAGTTTTCCCTATGGGATTTCTTATACTCCCCCCCAAAAAAAGATTCTTGAGTGCCATCAGGAGAGAGAGTCAGCCCCACCCGAATCCCTTCCCCTCCTATAGCCCCACCCTAATCCCTTCCCCTCCCTATAAATGCTGGCAACAAAGAACTAACACGTGATCCCCCAGCACACAGCTTTTATGTGTTGGGCATTAGTTGCTGGCCAGCTAAAAAAATTAAAAAAAAAAAAAAAAAAAGGCTTCTTTTGGCTTTACATGATCGGGCGTGGATGACCTTATTTTCATTGGGTATAACAGATTTGCAAGACAAAGACAGTTGCCTTGATTTGCACAGTAAGATTCTTTAGGACAGACAGATGTGTCCAACTACAGATCTGATAGCCGTCCTGGCGGAAAACGTTCCAGGTCTCCAACCCCATCACCTATTCACATCTTGCCACCATCGTCTGAAGAAGAAAGGAGAGCCGAATGTCCTGGAAGAGAACCACAGGACAGCCAAAGATCAGACTGTTGGAACAGTGTCCAGTACCCACCACAAGACAGGTTGAGGCAGAGGGATCACTCAGGCAACCTGGAGAGATCTCGCCTTTAAACAAGCAAATAAAGGAAGGAAAGGAAAGCGAGCAACACCCTCCACAGCCCTTCTGTTATCTCACCCGGAATTCCAGGCTGGCTGAGACAGGAGGATGTCAGGTTTGATGCCAGCATCAGCAATTGAGGACGCCCTGTCCGATAATAAGTAAGAAATGAAGATTTAACTCAGTGGCAGGCACCCCTGAACTCAATTCTCAGCACAAACAAAGAAACAAACAGATACCACCCCCCCCCCCCCCCCACGGTCTCTCTCTCCCTGCACCTCCCTAATCTCAGGGGTAAAAGTATCACCTTCCCCATTTTAGGCAGATTTATGTGTCCTTGAGTAGGCACCCATCATAGGAATGAAGTAATCCAGATTTGGGGGATGGTATCAGAGGATCTCAGAAATGACTATCTCCCAAATTAACCAGTGAATTAAAACTACAACCGAGAACACATGAAATGTAGCCTTTGAAAATCCCCTGTTAAAAATAAAGAAATAAAAGAAAAAAAGAAGTTTTCCCTATCACAGTCAAGTCAATGATTTTAAGTGTCCCAAGTGGCACAGAAATCTAAAGAAGCAGCGAGTCCCTGGGTCACTTCACCCCCTCACAGTTTGTGCCCAAAGCCTTATAACATTCAAATGGAAAACAGAATATGGGACCCACCTACTGCGGCAATTTCACGCGTGAACACCTTGCTGCTGGGGGCCCTGTCTGGTGCCCTGTGAGCCCTCAGTTCTGATTTCTCTCTTGGTTTCAGCCAAGGAGCACCCCTCCCTTCTTCTTAGTTTCTTCTTCAGTAAAATAAACCCTAAGATTCATTCCAACTCCAAATTCTATAATCCTGTACTCCTCTCGCTGAACATATGTAATGTTTATTTTGGGGAAAGGGGGATTATTTTTCTAGACCCTGAAAGTTGTAAGCTCAGACTAATAGTAATTTTGACTGATGTCACATTAATTCAAAGTTAAGTGACTAGCTAGTCTATTGCTTTTGTGGGCTTTTTAAGGGGGAAAGTGAATGATTGGGGAATTTTCCTGTCCCCCAAAATGCATGTCTTGAGCACATACCTTCTTTCTCAGTTTTACAACCCAATGATATTTTGTCCATTTCTTTGCAGATAAGGGAACAGGCTTCCTTCAGAATGAAGATGCCCACAATTCTCAGAGAAAGGGCTCAGGGGAAGCAGGTAGTGGAACAGGAGGAGTGAGCCTGTTCACTAGAGATCCACCTCTAGCCCCAGGAGTCTGGTGCTCCCCTGTCTCAGATGACCATCCCCTTGGGCCCAGGGAAGCTTTGAACTACAAGCTCAACTACAAGCTTCACACTGCTATCTGGGACCTTTGCAGATGGTGACAACAGGACATTTGATCCTTTAGGCCTCACCCCAACTGCCTTTCAGCTTCAAATGCAGACAGAGCTGGTGCTGGGTCAGGGCTGGAGGGCTCTGGGAGAGGACCCTGGCCCAGGAGCACTAGGATAACTTCTGGTACCAGCAAATGTGAGCTTAACTATGATGTTTTTTGGAAGACAATTGATTTGGAATCATTTCAGATTTATGTAGCTCATACATTTAAAAGTTGCAACTGAGGACCTGTATCTCTACTTAGTGTTTCACAATTTAACCTTGAGAGAAGGCTTTGAGAGGCAAGAATGGAACAGGCATTTGAAGCAGACTTGGAGTCCCACGGGGAGCATCACCCAGGGTCCTCAGAACTTCATCCTCAGCCCTAGCTACAGGTTGTCCTATCAGGTTGGCTGGGGACTCTCCAGGGCAAAAGCTCCAGGTGTTTCAGACTTTGAAGGAGGATGATGATGCTGGAGTGTGTAGGCCAATGGCTCTTGGAGGCCCATGAGCTCTTTACATGGCTTTTCTGATGTGGGCCAGGACATCAAGGAGCATCCCCTTTGTTTCTCTCTGCAACTGGTCAACACATTAAGTCCCAGGAAAAAACCTAAATCCCAATTGTGAATTTCTAGGTCACAAAAGGACATGGATTAATCAGACTATTTACGAAACCCTGTCAACACATGCCAGAGGGAGCAGGCCAGCCAATGCCAGTGACATTTTGTGGGTTTCTTGTAGCATGTTTTGACCATCCTTTTCTTATTAAACATTCAGATCCTCTTCATGTCCTCTAAAACAGGATTCTGTCATCTGCTCACCCGCTGAGGCTAAGTAATCCAAGACACATGCCTGGAGCCACCAAGGGTGGGACGTCCCCAGGGCCCAGTTCCACCACAGTGAACACAGCACACACACATCAGGCATGCCTCGTGCAGATGTCACAAATCATGCACACTAGAAGCCTCCCCTGGGACTCAACCCCTGGGCCTCACCCCTGGAAGCCTGAGGCTGTCCCTACAGAGTCATCTTGCCCTGGTCTCGGCACAAAAGTCCTGCTTAGTACAAGAGCATTCTGACACGGCAGGGCAGGTGCCAGCCCATTTCTGGCGTTGAGAAGCTGGGGCCTAGATGGAAGAAGCAGCTGGCCCCAAGTCACAGAGTCCTGTTTAATAATCAATAACAGTTTAAAATAAAATTGAAGACAGACTTCTTCCCCTATCTATAGAGGAAGGGGGTTCTTCCTGGCCAGAGGAGAGGTGGGTCTTCCCACACCTCTAATGTGTAGATCACCGACTGACCTCTGCTCACCACCTGCCTCTTCAGGTTCATACAGCCAGGGTCCAGTGAGGCTGTAACCTGGGTATGAAAGCCACAATCTGACCACATGTTCCTTGTCCCACATGCAGTCCTCAGGTTCTGGGACTCAGCAGTGCCAGGCCAAGGTCAGCTTGTGGTGGCTTCTGACAACCAATGGTTAAATAATCAGTAACATTCCAGGCAGGTGCTTAAAAGTTGGTATTTCAAATTTCCCATGGGAGTCAGGTGTAGCAGCTCATCCCTATAATCCCCAAGACTTGGGAGGTTAAGGAGAAAGGATGGCAAATTTGAGGCCATCCTCAACAACTTAGCAAGATCCTTTCTCAAAATAAAAAGGGCTGGGAATATAGCCCAGTGGTAGATCATCCAGGGTTCAATCCCCAGTAACACACACACACACACATATACACACATACACACCCACACACACACACACACACACACACACACACAAATTGGCAACACACACACACCAAGTGCCACAAATGAAGCCTGTTTTCTCTCTTTTATTTTTTCTTTTCTTTCCTTTTCCTACCAACCCCCGCCCCCCCCCCCCCCGGCCCCAGAGAAAGTTTATCAGTTTACAATGGAGAATAACTCTGACCTCAATAAAAAGGGATTCCTCTCAGGGCTCCTGGTTACAAATAACCAAAGCTGACTGATAAACCTAGAGAGAAGCAGATTACTGGGGAAGACATCAATCAACTGGCTTACAGGATCCACAGGAAATTTGGAAAACCAGGACCAATGGTATCAGGCTGGAATCCAGGACAGCAAGGTAGAACATCCCAATTCATGTCACAGAATGCTCATGTCCACCCTGCTGGACGTTCATCTCAGTCTCCACTGCCACTGGGCTCTGAGCCCTGGACATGTCTCCCTTTTGCTGGAGAAAATTCTAAATGGTTCCTATTTCTTGGCTTCCCTTGCTCCAGTTCTGAAGAGGTAACTTTGATTGACTGACTGGAAGTCATGTGTCTATCATTCCCATGAGTCAGAGTCACAGAGAACAGTTCCCTGGTCTTTTCTGCTTCCACGGCTGGAGACAGAAGGCTCACAAGATCATGAATTTCCTAAACTGACAAAATACTGAAAATGCTCACTACAGGAAAGCTCCATTCAAGCCTCTTGGCTGCAGAGTTGAAGGACCCAAGGGTAATCAAAAACCCTGCCCTCACATCTCTCTCCCACCCTGATTAAAAACTCTTCCCACTCCTCTGCCCATCAAGTTACAATTTTACAGTTGAAATTTTCCTGTGGTCAATCAGATTCCTCTCAGAAATGGAATCACCTTCCCTGTATCTCCAGGGCTCTAGTGGCATCTCAGTCACTCACACATCAGTGTGGATGGGCTTAATCTATTTCCCTCCTATTTTCTTGATATAGTTCAACTGAGAGAATGGGAGTAACTTAATCATATTCTTTGGTGGAAGAGTTAAGCATGGATAATACAAAACAGCAGGTAACACAAAAAATATTCCCATGTGGCTCCAGGATATTATATATGAGTCATTAATTATACAAAGGAATTAAAATTGCCTATGTAAATCGTGACCACACAATGGATGAAGGCAGGGTTGCCACAGTCCTTGACTCCAGGTGTAACATTTAGCTATATAGATTATAAAATCAGTGGTACCCCATGGTGTTGTACAATGCGCGACTTATACAACTGTGTGGAGAGGACTTGATATAGGATGTTCAGAACTATCTGAACAGGAAGGGAAGATGGCTCAGAAGTAGCAATAACTGAAGATCACATAGAATTGATCACAACACTTGGAAAAGACAATACAAGATTCAATATATAAAATTTAAATATGCACAGCACACAATCACATATACTAAGACGTGTTTACATTCATCCCAACTCACACTAATTCACATAAAAAGAATCAGAGAGGACCTGAGAACTTGATGGTATTTAAATAAGTTTATGAAAAACTACAAGTTCAGGTTGTGCAATGGGTGGAGGATGGGCAGTGGACAGAGGGAGGGGCTGCCAGCAGACAGGTGGGAAGAAACAGAGCTGCCCATCCATGTGGCCTGCAGTCTTCTGAGCCTCCAGGGGCTAAGAGCAGAGACGCACACTGCCCACTCTGCTCCCCAGAAGGCGTGTTCCCTCAGAGCATGTGAAAGGCACTTGGAGAGTAACAAGCCCCGGGTGCAGGAAGGCTTTGGTCTCTAAGTGATCCCACATTTGCAGCCTGTTGTTGATTTCAGGGAGAAGGGAGGAGGCAAATCGCTGCTCACTTTTCTCTCGGAGGCTATGGCTACACAGCTCTGCTTTGGGTTTCTACTTACCCCAGCAGAGATAGCATCTGAGCTCAGCCAGGTCCAGGCCACCCAGAAAGGCCTTCTCGGGTCTGCTCCAGAGACCCATTAGTCTCAAAGCTGGGCATGTTTTCCCCAGAGTTATTGGGTCCACTGGAACCAAGGTGGGATTGGATTCTAGTGAGTCTGGAAAACAAGCCCTATGTTTATTGTCAGAATCCCTGGGTTCTAGTCCTGCTAATACCCAACTCACAAACTGGGCTGAGAGAGCCCCTTCCCTTTCTAGGTTCCAGCATGAGGAACTCCAACTGTCCCTCCTCCCCCGGCATGCCCCTGCAGTGCTCACTGGGCACCTCCCAAGGCCTCTGCCTGGACCTGTAACTGTGAACCCACAGGCAGCATGACTGAGCAAAGATGCAAGGCCCTGTGTTTCCACGTCCCTCCTTCCATGACACCTTCCAAGGTCCCATTCCCTCAGGCTCAGTCCAGGCTCCAGAAACGTGCAATGTCAGGGAGAAAGGACCACACGAGGACTTGAACACAAAAAACGAAAACAGGTACTTAGCTAAAGAAAACACAGAACATACATCTTATAATCCAGTCATAGGAAAGGCCTTTTTGAACATGACACAAACTCTCAATATCCATAAAATACAAAATCCATCCATTTATCTAGATTTCACATAAAGAAGAAAAACACCAAAAAACACAAAGCAATAACAATAATATTTAGTGAAAAGATAAATGAAAACCTAGAAAAACACATTTGGAATTCATATTACAGGTAAAAGATTAATTTTTTAATACTAATACATATCTTTTGAGGTGCAAGATGCTAATACATAGCATCACTTTTCCTGCCACAATTCTCTACCTACAAAGGAGTAGGCAAATCAGTGTCCAAACAATCCATTTGTTACTGATGGAGCCATTGAAGAATGTGACTTCCCCCTCATGCTGGATCCCAGGACGAAGCAGATCTATCCATCAAGTCATGGACAGATCTAGAAGCCTGCAGACCTCACCTGGCAGGCATAGGACCTTCACTTCTAAGCTTAGAGCAGAGCCAAGAGCCACCAAGTGTGCTCCACTGACAGATTCCTAAGGCAGGGAGACAAAAGTGGCTGATCCAGGCACACAACTTTCTCCTCCCAAATTCACCCACAGTTGGAGTGAATGAGTGGAGGAGATCAGAATGAGACAGGACAGGAACTGATGTCCTGTCACTTGGAAATATAAAGCATGGACAAGGGGAATCCACCCCCCACACACACACTTCTAATAAGTCCTGAGAAAGCAGTAAAAAAAAAAAAATAACAATAATACAACAGAAAAATGGGAAGAGGAAATGAACAGACTGCATGGAAAAGGGGATTCAGATGTGCACACAAATACATATATATTAAAGATGCAAAATCACTCTCATTATTTAAGAATCTAAATTAAAACCACAATGAAATATCATTATGACTTAGCAGATGGCACAAGTGGAACAACCTGTCACCACACTGTGTTGGTGTAAGTGTGGGACAATTGGTATGGTCTTGCATTGCTGGGGAGACCCCACAACATTTATAGAGGACAGTGAGACAACAGGTATCAACAAACCCACTTCTAGGTATCCATCCTACTAATTTTTATGTATGTTACTCATCGCAGCATTGTTCTTATAAAAACTAAAGATCGCTAGCAACCCAAATGTACATCAGTAGAGGACTAATTAAATAAAGTATATCAGCATAATGAAATACTATAGAGCTGTAACTATGTTTAGACGGTGCTGCATGTTCTAACATGAAATGATATTTAAGATATGAAATATGAAATACAGACACAGAGTTTTTATATGAAATACTAGCATTTGTTTGAAAACCTAGAACATAAGTGCTTAGAAATGCCCAGGGTCCTTGTAGAAGTTCATGTAAGGAGCTGTTAACACTGGTAGCCTCTGGAAAAAGAAACTGGGAGAATTTTCTCTTTGAATTTTATACGAGGTACACTCATTATCAAAAATAAGCAAAAAGAATATATTTGATTCTGATTTCGTTGGTAGGATTGAGAATCCTGGGATAAGACTAAAGCTCTTTCCTGGTATGATCAATACTATCCTTAACTCCCGCCTCAGCCTACTCAGCTTAGATCTAACTGCCCAGACCTTGGAGTGAATGAAGGATACCTTTTCCTCACTGGCCCTGGCTTGCCCTAGCAGAGTGAGGGGAATGGGAGAAGGCTCCTGCATTCCTTAGGAAACAGGGGTGTTTGCCTCGGGCTGTGCAAATTTCTGGTAGTGCTACTGAGAGTTTTTTCCCATGAAGCCAGACCAGGCCTGGCCAAAGGAGCCATCCAAGTAGAGGAAAGATGAGCAAAGTTTGGTCACAGTGTGAGTGATCATCAAGTTCTAGAATGTTCTAGAAAGTATTTCAACAACTCAAAATCAGTCTTGATTATAGGCTTTACCCATTTCCACCTGCATCTATTCTACCCATGCTTCTTCCTTTTACTACGTTCTACCACCAAAATTCTCCCCAATGAGAAATTTATTCCATTATCTCTAAACATTACAAGAACCCTTTGCTTTAGAGGAGGAAAGTTAGGCTATCTGTCCTGCACTCAGTGTGAATTTTCTTTATTAGATACCTAAGTGCCCTGAAGGAACAGAAGATGTGCAGGTTGATTTTGGAAGAGGCCTGCTTTTGGAACTGAGGCACTAGAGTGAAGGAGGACCCTGTGGGCCATCAAGATGGTGGGTGTGAACAGTCAGAGGCCAAAATAAACATAGGCAATAGTGCAAAAGAGGCATGGGGGCAAGGACAAACCTTGCCAACAAATAGGATATTCCTGCTAAATTCTTTTTGGGGTTTTGTTTTGTGTGTTGGGGTGGGGGGTTTGCTGGGAATTGAACACGGGATACTGTACCACTGAGTCCAGCCCTTTTTATATTATATTTTGAGACAGGTTCTCACCAAGTTGCTGAGCTGACCCTCAACTTGTGATCCTCCTGCCTCAGCCTCCCAAGTTCCTGGGATTACACGGTTGCACCACAATGCCCAGCTGGCCTGCTAAATTCTTGAGGAAAAGACAGGCACAGTCAAGGAAAGGAAAGCACATGACCTGCTGCTAAGAATGCTCGTTCAAAACTCTAGTGAAGACCAAGAGCCCTTAAGCCCACAGCCTCCTGACTGTTTCCTTCCCAGCCACTGTGCCAAGTGTTGAAATAACCTTCCCAACCTAGTGAACTCAGAGGAGATCACCCTATAGGAAACCACAGCAAAAAGAACTTGCCTAGAGCTGCTGACACCAGGGGAGAGCAAGCACCACGACACATGGCCCTGGCAGGAGCAGGAACATGCATCATCACAGAGGGATCAGAAGGAGCTGCTGCTGAAGAAGTCACATGGTGTACAGCAGCCACAAAGCCAGCGTTGCACACCACTGAACTGGGGGTCCACACTGGGCTTGTGCATGCCTGATGGCCTATACATGGGCAGCACCACTTCAGACTTGTGTGGCTCATGTCATCTCTGCCACGGTCACTGAGTGAGCATCAGAGCAGAGGAGGGCATGGCCTCCCCCCACCACAGTTGACTCCAAAAACAACTCTACAGATTTGAGCAGATTGCTTGTCAGAGGTCCTTGCCGCTAAGTATGCTACGTCCTCTTCTGTCCAATTCAATTCCTTTACACACCAGAAGTTACAGACTTGCAAAAACAAACAAACAAACAAAAAAAGTGGGTGGGACCTACAGGGGCCTGTTCTGTACCCTAAATGTTTGTAGTGTGAGCATCAGGGGACTAGAGAGCTGGAGAGTGTGTGGCCATCAAACATTCAAGTTCGGATTTGCAATAAACACCATGCTGACAAAATAAAACACACCACGTGTACCCTCTGCAGGCTGTAAGCTCGCCAAGGCCGGCTCCAACGAAAACCAAAATTCAAATAGAAATAATGGAAAGAAAAGCACTTCAATTAATAAAGAGGGACTTCTCTAAAAGACAGGAGAGAGAAAGAGAGAGAGAAGGAGGGAAGGAGAGAGCAAGAAAGGCAAAATCCTCATAACAATTAGGGAGGTACTACTATTATTCATTTTATAGGTGAGGAAACTGAGGCACAAGGATATTAAGGAACTTGCCCAAAGTCACACAGCGTGTAGTTCTTTTAGTCAGAACTTGAACTTAGTTTGTCTGCAAAGCCACAAAAATGGGGCTGCTTGTGAAAAGCTGCATAGGATCTGGGCTCTCCTACAAAAGGGCATGCCTACTTAAATCTCTGGCTATATTTCCTATGAAGTGGCCTGGAATCCTGAGCACACACCCAGGGATTTCCAATCCCTACAGAGAACAAATTCTTATCAAGAAATCCCCTTTCTCCTTGGGATGGCTTGGGGTTTTAGCTGGGTCACTGACTGTTCTCTGCTCCCTTTGTGTAGATGGACATGGTGACCAATGAAAGCCAAAGTCTCTCTGATTTGAAAGCCAAGGCTTGGCCATGGCAAGCCAGTTGCATTTGCTGAGCATTCTGCCACCTACTGGCTCGTAACTCTAACCAGGGACCTAGGCCACAGGTCTTACTTTGGAATCCAAATCAGGTCCATTCACTCATCCCAGCTACACTGGAAGGACAAGAGGACCCCTGTCCTTAGCCCTGTCTTCAAGAGGCAGACAGCGATCCTGAGGTTTCACATAAAGGGGAAAGAGGGCAAGAACTGATGGTTTGCATACTTAGAGGCCCTTTACATCTGTCAAAGCAGGCGATCCTGATCAAGTGTGGTCTGTCTATCATTGTCTCAGGATGGGTCAAGGCAGGGACTTGTAAGCAATAAGAAAGTTACTGTTGCCTGTGAGGAAGTTTTGACTTTTGAGGTATTTATCCATAAGACTGTTGTTCCTGGAATCCAAGGAGACTCAGAGCAAAGGGGACAGATGCAAATGGAGGTAGAGATACCATGTCTTTAAACCTGATTTTAACCACCCATTGGACATTTGCAGGCAAAAGTGGAGAGGCTAAGTCCATGTCACATAGCCTTGGGAAAGTCCCCAAGCCAAGGGGGTCATAAACTGTAGGAAGATGTGAATGGAAGAGAGGATCACTTGGACTCCTCCAGGCCCACAAGACAAAGTAAAACTAGGGTCATAGGACTTGCCTCAATCAGTTCAAACTACTATAATAATATATATAAACTGGATGGTTTAAATGGCAAATATGTATTTATTGATCTGAGAAGTTCATGATCAAGGCGCTGGCAGATTTGGTGTCTGGTAAAGCAGTGAGGGCCCTCTTCCTGGTTTGCAGACTGGCACCTTCTCGCTGTATTCTTATGTGGCAGGGGGACACTCTGGTCTCTTCCTCTTCTTATAAAGGCACTAATTCCATCATGGGGGCTTCACCCTTGTGGCCTTAATCAAGCCTAATTACCTTCCAAAGCCTCTACCTCCAATACCATCATATTGAGAATTAGGGCTTCAACATATGAATCTGGGGAGAACAAAAGCATTTCATCCATAACAGGGCTGATGGATGAGCACAGCCCGGCAGCTGCTGGACAAGGCATCCTGAAGGAGTATACCATGCTTATCAACTCCCTCAGAACAGCCCTCCCCTCTCCTCCTTACATCTGACCACCTGCTTGCTGGCTAAAGGCGTGTACTGTAATGATGGGGAACCTCGATGCTCTCTTCCAAGTCTCCATTCCCAGACCATTGCGTAGCCTGAGTCTTCACACCCATTCTTTGGGGAAAGTAAGCACTTTGAGCACAAGCCAGAGGGTAACTGGAAACCCTTTACTCTTGTGGTTCCCAGATTCACCCCCTGAGGACCTGCATATTCTAGCTTGTTATTGTACTCATTTGCTAAAAGCCAAATAAAGAACTTGCACCTGAAAAACACTGAACTTTGTTTGGTACTTGGAGTTCCAGGGTGTGAAACTAGAGGTTGATCCTCTCCTCCTGCACAGGGGAGAGAGCTAAGGAATCAGAGAAACTGCTTTCCAAAGCACACAGCTGGTCCTGGATATCTTCCCAGCTCTGCTGGAGAAGGAAGGGTGGGCCAGACAGCCAACGCCTCTCCAGGCCAGGGTCCAGCTAGAAGGATCCCTCAGCCCCAGGCCCCTTTCAGTCCCAAGGCCTGACATGCAGATTGACAGAAGTGATCTGGCAGTCTGGAGCCACTGGAGCCAGTTGGTGGTGGCATTTTAAACCTCTCTAATGAGCATGGTTTGTGGTCATTAAGATCATTCCAATAGCCAAGAGAACTGCACAAATGATCAGCAGTCCATGTGTCTATTGCTGCTCAACAAGCCACCCAATCTGACAGTTCTAAACAATCATCATTCAGCATAATTATTTCTCACCTATGGAGGGGCTGACTGGGCTCAGCTAGACAGTTCTCCTTCAGGTCCCTCACGGTGAGGCAGAGGCTGGAGCAGAAGACATCATGGAGACTCCCTCACCTGAGCAAAGTGCAACATAGTCTGGGCTCCTTTCTTTAGTGTTTATTAAGCTTCTGCTCTGTGATGGGAAATACAGGGAAATACAGGGAAATGAAGATGTGTAGGCCATGGTGTCCTCCCTTTCCCACTTCAGTCTCGCTCAAGAAATGGTGCCCCAAAATTGAGAAGAAAAAAGAACCATAGGAATTAAGGCAAAGAGGATGAGAAGAGTTGATTTCCACACAGAGGAGGACTGATCCCCCAAGGCATCTCCTGGGGATTGGGCATGAACTTGGCCCCATTGGTGCTAACTTTGGAACTGTCATTGTTCCATGGCTGTGAACAGGTGTGTTGGTTTTGTTTGTGTCTGTTCTCTTCTGTCTTGATGTCAAAGTCAGGGACCAGAGCAGGTGATAAAATCTCTCTCTCTCTCTCTCTCTCTCTCTCTCTCTCTCTCTCACACACACACACACACACACACACACACACACAC
>JAJEJO010003608.1:0-14449 GCA_020662805.1 Glaucomys volans | reverse complement strand
GTGGTGATGGTCTCCCTCTACCTGACTTAGGTCAGCTAGGTCCATGTCCTCCAGGTCCATGCCCATGAACAAGCAGGACAGGATGCCATTCTTTTTGGCTAAGGTACATTCCTCCTCTGTGGACAGCATAATTTCCACATCTTCACTAAGGGACAACGTGGTGATCATGAGAAGATCTTCAGCACTCCTGGACCTGAGTTAAGGACAGGCCCCTTGGACACCACATCCTACCTGCTGTGTCCACTGCAGAGGTCAAGAATCCAAGGCTGTCCCACACTATGTCTCCGCTGGGCTCAGTCCATTGTGCAGAAGTAGGAGTCTCCTGTCTGTGACCCTCCAAGCTGGTCCTGAATCTGGAAGACCTACAGTGCTGGGTTCTTAGGGGTCCTTGCTCCCAGGCTCCACTAGTCATTTCCATAGGGGACTCTGTGTAGTTGCCACACCTGAAACAAAGCTCTGCCTTAAGCCCAGGAAAGCCTCTCAAATCTAGGAAGAGAAAGTCCCACCTCCACACTCTGTCACCCTGTGTCCCTGCAGAGTTAGCCCTATGGTAAAACAGCTCTTGTACTGTTGTGAGGATTCAAGCAGCCAAATCACAGCTGGCACAGAGAAACTATTTACCCAGTCCCAGAGCTGGGTTTAGATGTTTACTGTGACCACCTCAGGCCCAGCAGCAGTGTGTGCAGAGTCTACTCTGTGCTGCTGTGAGCAGCTCCTGAGGCTGATGCTTTGCAATGAGAGAGCTGGATTGCAGTGCATTCTCCAGACCAGAGATGCCAACATCAAGGTGCTGCTCCTGACCAGGCCTTCCTGAGGCTGCAGCACCACATGGCAGGAAGGCAGGAGGCAAAGGGGACAGATAGGGTTGAAGCCCCTGAGTGGGGCTGGGTCACACTTGGGTCTCAGCATGCCAGGAAGTCCCTCTATGGACACTAGGAAAATCCAGGTGGACTGGCATCAGGTTTCAGTTGTTCTCTCCATTCAGGGACGAGGTGGCCATGCTGAGGGAGACAGAGATAAGCATCACGGGCAGGTGGCTGTGCTCCCAGGAGGATCCCAAGACAGTTGTTCCAGCAAGAGATCCTGCTTCCCCAGGTCTGCAATGCACAGGAGGAGGAGGAGGGACCACTGTCACAGATAATAGATGATAGAGAGAGTTTAGAGAGACCTTTAGAGAAAGAGAGAGAGAGAGAGACCCAACAGATAGTAAAATAGAATACATTACACCTGACCCTCAACACAGAATGAAGTCCACATGTCCACATGCACCCTGGCTGGTCCTTCTACAGACCCTCAAATGCGGGCCTACACTTGGCCCCATCACTCAGGTGATGATAATTTAAAGAAGGAAGCAAACTGGATATCTCCCTGCCCACAATGGATCCTGTGTCCACCACACAAGGCAGCAGCATCTGTACCAATGATTCTGTGCAAACTGGAGTCTCCTGAGCTGATGGAGACACTCAGAGGGAGGGAGAGACTTCCCACTGAAGGTGTCCCTGAGGCCAACATCTGGATGTATCCCTGGGGAGCAGGTAGCAGCAGAGTGCAGAGGATGCACAGCACATTTCCAATGCAGGATGGGGTCTGAGGAGCTCACATTGTGTGTGTACCAGGGGGCTGCTGTAGGGTTGGGGAGCAGTCATGTCCAGAGTGAGAAGAGCGACCAATTACTAGGTCACTCTCCCCAGAGATGAGCACTTGGAAACACTGAAGCAGCACACATGCATCTCTGTGTGATTCTACATTTCCATCATGGAGTTCCATGATCTCTCATGTTGTTTCTTTTTATAGTAAATAAATCAATGCAAAAGACAATAAGATCAAAGTAGAAGAAATTTTATTTTATACATGCTATTCTGCTCATCATGCTGCCCATGACACTCGCATCTGCTCTCAGCGCAGCTCTACCTGGGCCTCCACCCAGAGCTGCTATATAGCAGGAGGACATGCAAATAGGGCCTCCCTCTGCTCATGAAGACCATCCCACCCTGACCCTGCAGCTCTGCACAGGAGCCCAGCCCTGGACTCCCAGCTCATCCCACTCAGTGGTCAGGACTGAACACAGGCTGCTCACAATGGAGTGTGTGCTGACCTGGGTTTTCCCTGTGGCTGTTTTCAAAGGTGATCAATGGAGTTCAGAGATCCTGAGTGTGTGAGTGGACAGGAGTGAGAGAAAGAGTGGATGAGTGAGAGTGTCCTGACCAGGCTGCCTCTGTGTTTGCAGGTGTGCAGTGTGATGTGCAGCTGGTGGAGTCTGGGGGAGGCCTGGTGCAGCCTGGGGGTTCCCTGAGACTCTCCTGCACAGTCTTTGGATTCATGTTCAGTACAACTTCAATGTACTGGATTCACCAGGCCCCAGGGAAGGGACTGGAGTGGATTTCAAACACTAGTAGTAGTGCTGGTATCATTTATTATACAGACTCAGTGAAGGGCTAATTCATCATCACCAGAGACAACTCCATGAGCATGCTGCACCTGCAAATAAGCTGCATGTGAGCCGAGGACATGTCCACCTATAACTGTGGTAGACACAGTGAGGGGATCTCAGTGTGAGCCCAGACACAAACCTCCCTGCAGGATGACCAGGGCAAGCAGAGTCGCTCAGCACGCAGGGGCCTCAGGGCCAGTCCATGAGCCTGTGTATAGGGGTTGGAGCTGGTTTCCTGCATTTGGGGTCCTCTCCATGCCCAGCCTCCATGGGGGTCTCCCTGTACTTGTCTATACTAACCCATGATGTCCCTGAAGGCAGGGATTCTTGTTCTATTCCTCATGCATTTCCCTTTTTCATTCATGCCCCTCAGTCACAGATGATAGCTGGTTCATTTGAAGTAATTCCACAGAGACTCAAGGCAATTGCTCCAGTTCCATATGCTGTGCCCCCTTTCCATCCTCCACAGTTTCCTTCCCCTAAGAGTTTATTTTCCTCCTGCTTGTTTACACTGATCTTTACATCAGTGACAGTTCCCATGTGACATTCGCTGTGTGTGGTGTGTTCACATCTGCACATGAAGATTTGGTCCATTCCCTCCAGGTCCTCCTCCTCTGTCCCTCCCCCTTATGCCCTCATTCCCTCTTTCATTCCCCCTGATCACCTTTCTATTTTCATGTCACTCTTCTTGTTCTGTTGCTGTAGGTTCCACCTTGGAAAGAAAGCCTCCAGCCCTTGACTATCTGAGTCTCAGTTATTTCACTTCATGATCTTCTCCAGTCACATCAACTCAACAGCAATTACTCTCATTTATTTCCTCCTCATGGTGAGTAAGTCTCCACTTTATGTATAAACCACACTTTCTTTATCCAATCATTGTGGACAGGCATCTAGTCTGTTTCCATAATTTGGGAAATCTGAGTTTGCTGCTATAAGCATTTATGTGTCTGCATCACTAGAGTTTGCTTATTTCACATCCTTTGGATCTGTAACAAAATGTGGAATGCCTGGGTCATAAGGTGGTGCACTAGTCAGCTTCTATGCTGCTGTGAATAAAAGATCTGACCAGCAAAGCTTTAGGGGAAGAAAGTTAACTTTGAGGGCTCACAGTTTCAGAAGTCTCAGTCCATGGACAGCCAGCTCCACTCCTCATGTCTCAAGGTGAAGCAGAGCATCATAGCAGACATGTGGTGGAGGGAAGCAGCTCATGATGATAAGGAGGCATGGAGAGAAACTCACTCACAAGGTACAAAATCTACCCCAAAGTCATGCCCCCAATACCAACTTCATCCAGCCACACCCTGCCAACCTTCAGGTACCACACAGTTAGTCCCTTGCAGGGGTTTCGTTCATTCATAGGGTTAAGTTCATATAACTCAATCATTTCCATTCTAAACCTCCTTGAATTTCTAAAAAAAACTATTGAGGGAACACCTCATATACAAACAATAGCATGCCACCCCAGAACCCTACACACTCATGACCATCTCACATTTCAAGACACCTTTAGTCCCTGTCCAAGAGTCCCCAAAGTCTCAACAGTTCAAGCATTGCCCAAAAGTTCCACACCAAGGTTTCCTCTAGGACTCAAGTTTCCTCAAACTCTCATTGTGAGCTCTAAAAATCAAAACATTTAACATGTACCTAATGTATAAAGGTAAAAAAAAAACTGTTCCTTTCAGAAAAATAGGGGAATGGAAAGAAGGGCTGGGGTGAAAGCAAGATTGAAATTCTCCTGGACAACAAGTCCTGTAGTTCTATGTCCAGTACCTGGGACACAAGTCATGGTGAAGTTTTCTCTGAGTGTTGCTGAAAACTTGGTTCTTGTCCCCAATGCCAATCCAAAAATGCCAACATGGCTTTCAGAAAAAGGAAAAAGCAGGGTTATTGCTTTGCTAGCAATGAAGAAACACATGGACTCCTGTCCCAATGGCTATGATTCTGTCCCTCAGCAGAAACAGGGGGATTTTAATGAGGAGACTCAAAAGCTGCATTCCATGTGATATCTTTGGAGCTGTAATTCACTTGCTGGTTTGGGAGACAGTCATTTCTGAGACCTTGTGGTGCCATTCCCAGTCTGGATTACTGCCTTCCCGTGGTAGGTGTGTACTCAGGGACAGGTAACCCTGCCTAGGATGGGAGGGAGGGCAATCCTGTTCCCCTGAGATTAGGGATGGGGAGAGATTAGGGAGGAGCAGGGAGAGAGGAAGAGAAACTTGTCTTTCTACACATTAGTTTCAGTAGCAGAGCAGCAAGGGCTACATTCAATGCATAAAGTGGGTCCTGATGCAGTGGCACTAATTTGCAGCTCCACCAGCACTTAATGAGTGTACTTCCCCCCAAATACTCACCAGCATTTATTATCTTTTGCGTTTTCTTAATGACCATTCTGCCTGTCCTGAGATGAAATCATGTAGTAAGGACATTGTAGTCCAAACACAAGTCATGATCATGCTTAATGGAGAACTACTAAAAACATTCCCTCAGATATAAGGAAGAAGACATAGATGTCCCCTCTCACCACACCTATTAAACAGAGTCCCACTCATATGTGCTTTGAGCAAGGTACATTTTCACATGAACACAGAGCATCATTATGGAAGCTGAAGTGACTCCTCTGTGATCACCAGGATCAGATGCTGAGGAACCTGAGAGGGCAGTGGTGAGTCTTTTCCCAGCAACTCAGGGGAGGGACTTGAGTGGGATTCCCTATTAAGGCAGTTCTTGGAGTCTCTGTACATGAAACAGGAAGCTAGTTTTGGTCCAGTGACTTGAACACCTGATGAACCTCAGACTCATGTTCCTCTGGCTCAGACGGAACCCCTGAGACTCTGGCACTTCTGCTGCTTGTTAATGGAAGGTGTGGGGCTGAGGATCAGGGTGTGGTTCAGCCAGGTTGTGTCATCACAGCATGTGAGCCCTAGTGAGGATCAGGAGAGAGCAAGGTGTGGAGGTGCAGGAGGACCATAGCTATTGGTTACATCAAGGTTCAAGGCAGGAGGAGAGGAGTGCTGGTAATGGACAGCAACAGCCTGGACCACCCCTACCATGCACAGGAGGCTTTTCACATCAGTCTGTTATTTCCCTGGATTGTTTATGTCAATAAGAAAAGAGGTGATTAAATCCCCTGGAAATTGAGCAAGTGTAAGGTTTACCATGGCCACCAATGTCTTGTTATGATTCACATGTGAGGTGCCCGAAAATCTCAAGTGTGAGACAATGCAAGAGAGTTCAGAGGTGAGATGACTAGATTTTAAGAGCTCTAACATCAAGTGGGTTAATCCACTGGCATGCATTGACTGGAAGCAACTGTAGGAGGGTAGGTTGTGTCTGGAGGACATCCTTCACTGGGGTGTGCCTTTGGGGTCACCCTGTGTCCCTGGTGAGCAGAGCTCTCCTTCTCCCTGATGACCATGTCCTGAGTTACTATCCTTCTTCGCATACCTCTGCCATGATGTTCTGCTTCACCAAGTTCAGAGCTAAGGACCAGCCACCATGCACTCCAACAATGAAATGACAAGTCCACAGAAGTTTTTCATCTTCTAGGTGGAACTTATCTGGACGTCAGTCACAGTGGCCTACAGCTGTCTAAATGTTCATAGAATTTTAATAGCATTCTCCCAAAGTCCAAAACATCATTTGATTTTGACAAAAACATGGTGGTGAATGGTGAAACAAGGAGAATCCCTGCCAGGCTGGAGCCCACTGGTTCACACCTGGCACAGGTGAGGTGAGGGAGACTGTCAACAAGGGATCCAAGATCCCCAGGTCAAATGTTGGTGATCATCCTCCATTTGGTATTCATATTATAGTGAAGGTTAGTATGCCTAGAAAAACAGCTTTATAAGACAGATGATTTGCTAGGACATGGAAACCTCACCCACAGGGAACACATGGATTTGCAGTTGGTGAAAACATGAAGACCAGGAAGGTCTTACCTGAGTCACCCCAGGACCAGAAGGTGGGTGTCTGCAGGTGCAGTGTTTGCAGTGAGGTCATGATCAACACCACAGTGAATAAGGAGAGGAGCCTACAAGTCTAATTAGCAAGTTGTGATTACTCAGTTAGGAAGGAAATAAATACCCTGAAACTTCCTCAGGAGATGAACACCTCCACTTGTCCTTGCATTGAATCCCAATAGAGAGAACTGCCACAGGAGAGTGTCCACTGTGTCCTCCCAATAATGGTGCTGTGGGCAGGGCAGTTCTCAATGCAATGATGCTGAACAGGGAAGGAGCCCTGAGGCTCCCTCCTTCACTCAGGCTGCCCTGGTTGCCCTTCCTGTCTGCTCTCAGCCTGGCTCTGCTGCTCTTGGTGAACTCATCGGCTCTCAGCCTCAGGTTGCAGGTGAGAGCTACCTCTGCTCCCAGGACCCTCACCCTGGCCCAGGCCCTCCCAAGCCGTCCTCTCATGGTGGAGACCAGAGAGCAGGACAGATGAGTAGAGGACCTCAGGGCAGATTCCTTCCCACTCCTGTGCACAGACATTGGCTGAGAAGTCAGGAGGACAAGCAGGTCAGAGGGTGGTCAGGGCACTAGACACACAGCAGGATGTCCCCTCTCCTCCTGAGACACTTCTCCCTCCTCTCCATCACAATCTGTAGTTCCCAAACCTCACAGAGATGACAAAGAAGAACTAGTCATGGGAGTGAAAGGAGTGCCCTTTCCTGGGCATGGGAACACCATCCTCAGCCCTGTGCTCTTTTCAGCCATCACTCAGGGCTCTTTCTTCAGGGCTGAGAGTTGATCGTGGGGCCTCTTGCATGCTAGACAACTTGGTGACACTATGAGATCCCTCCCAGCTGCAGGGAGCATGGGCTTGTGGAGGCTGTGCAGGGCTCGGGAATGGGGGGCACCTCCTCTGACAGTCCTCCAGCACCCCCTAAATCAATGCTGTCTTGTCACAGGTAAATCTCCACTTGGATTCAAAAGAGGGACACATCTCAGGAACACTAAGAATCTGACCAGCCTGACCTTTTCTTCTCCAGATATAAGAAGAGCCTCACCGACATGCAAATTCCTCCTCCTACTCTGGGTTGAAATGCCCTCTGCGCTGTGGGAGCTCACAGCTCTGCTCACACAGGGTGAGGGCTCTGGGAAGGCAGGTGTGGCCTAGAAGATGAGGCTGCTGGGTCTTCTCCTGTGCCTGGTCACAGCTCCCCAAGGTGAGTGTCCCCAGTGTCAGAACTGGGTCCAGGGACAGTTGTGACCACAGAAGACTGAGAGGGTCTGTGTTGACTTGTCCCCAGGTGTCCTGTGCCAGGTGCAGCTGCAGGAGTCAGGACCCAGCCTGGTGAATCCCTCACCGACCCTGTCCCTCACCTGTGCTGTGACTGGATTCTCCATCACGACCAGTGGTTACTGCTGGTATTGGATCCGTCAGCCCACAGGGAAGGGGCTGGAGTGGATAGGTATCATCTGTTCTGATGGAAGCACTAGCTACAGCCCATCCCTCAAGAGCCGAGTGTCCATCTCCAGAGACACCTCCAAGAACCAGTTCTCCCTGCAGCTGAGCTCCCTGACCACCCAGGACACGGCCACCTATTACTGTGCCAGAGACACAGTGAGGGGACCTCAGTGTGAGCCCAGACACAAACCTCCCTGCAGGGTGCCCAGGGCCAGCAGGGGGCGCTCAGCACAGAGGGAGATCAGGTGTCACCTTCAGAGCAGCCTGGGAGAAGGACAGATGGCTTCTCTCCATGTGATCAGGGACTGCCTTGATCCCATCGTGTGAATCTAGGGGTTCTATCTGCCTCATGTCATCCTGACCTGATCTCTTATGGGGTCAGGAGTGTCTCTTCAACAATCTCAGGTCAGGCTGCAGAGTGCCTGGGTGCATCTAGTGTCCATGTGTACATATACATTTGTGTTGTGTGATGTAAGAGTGTCTGAGTGTTCTGTGCACCTGCTTGTCTGAGTGTCTCTACGGGTGAAACCCCTGCAAGACAGATTCTGCTACTTTGTCGCATTGCTCTCCATGAGCACTAGGCCTGCTTCCTCCTCCAGCCAGCCAGTTGCTGAGAAGTTGCAGAGGACCCTCATAGGGAGAGCTCTGCAGGCTCTCAGACACCTGGACCCATCACATCCATGAACCTGCCTGGTGTTCTTTACACACTGAATTGGGCTCACATCTCTGCAGGGCAGGCAGGTGTAAGTTCACACCATTGTGCAGCCTCACCTTACAGACCAGTTCCTGGCATCCCACAGACCTCACACACACACACACACACACACACACAAACACACACACAGACAAACACACACACACACAAACCTGAAATGGAAACCAGTGTGTGCAGCTCAGCCTCCCACAGTGTCCTTATCTGTCATCATGGAATCATCTACTGACAACAGGGTTCTCCTGGTGACTGCACACCTGCCCGCCTCCTTGCCCACATCTCCACCTCCTCTGTCCCTGATGAGCTCTTGCCACCCTGGGTCAGGCATTGCCTGAGGTTTTCCTGGGCAGGTAGCATCCTGATGTGGATGAGGGGTCCACAGTGTCCTGCTGCTGCTCTGCTCCACCCCAAGGTCCATGGCAGTCTCTGAATCAGCCTGGGTGTCTGCAGGTGGGTGGGGCTTCTCCTGGCTCCTGGATGGTAGGGGGCTCAATGCTCCTCACATCTCACTATCAAGACCCCAAATATCAGTCCTGCTGAATCTCAGGGACACTGGTGTACACCCTAAGCCTCACCTCAGCTCATCCCACAATGTGAGCTTGCTGTAACTCTCCTCACTCACCTGGAATCCCAGAGCACACCTGGTCTCAGTGTGCACAGAGGACACTTCTCTCTCCTCACAGAAGTGTCCCATGGAATGTGGGGTGAGTGATCTGAGCATGGACCTAGGGAGGTGTAGGGTGCTTCCAGGAGAGGCAGGAGAAGGACAAGGGCAAGGTCACACACTGTGGGAGCTGGAGCCCAGCTCTGCCATCCAGAGGTCCTTGAAGATGAGGCTCAGCCAGGCCTGGCCTGTGACTCCCAGAGCTGTTCTGTGAGTGGGAGCCTTGGGGTCCTAGGGGTTCAGGGCATGGAGAAAAGTGGCAGCAAGAATCCCTGGGATGCCAAAGCATTGTGACAGGTCCACAGACATCCACAACTATGAAGCAGTCAGTCCTCCTCCTTTGCATCCTCCTGACAACAGAGCTGTTACCAAGGTCATGGATCTCAGGCTGACCTGCTGTGACAAACTCAACCAGTCTCTGCATCACCCATTAACACCTTTCTATCTTCTATCACATTCCATTCTAACCTGTGTTTCTCTTCTCCCCCATGTTTGTGTCTGTGTGTGTGTGTATTCACACAGGTCCTTCTATTTGTAATCTGTCACTCACCTACCATTATTTTAACAATCATCTCTTTATCTATTCAATGTCTTAGTTGAGATGTGATCAATGCAACAAGTTGAATGAACTTAATGAATACATCCCTCTGATCAAAGTAATCAAGACCCACGTAGAACATGAAATTTCACTCTGGCTAATAGTTTCAGGAGGTCAATACTTGGTCATCCAAATCTATCATGTTGAGTGTGAGGTGAGACAAACTCCCAAGATGGAAGGGTGCTGGAGATAACAGGTATAGGTCTTGGCAGGCAGGAATAAGAGAGAATGTGGGTAAGGGCTGGGGGACAGTGACCAGCTCCTCCAGGCACTCCTTACCCACCTATAGGTGCCACCAGTTAGTCCATTCTGACTAGGATGGGCTGATGTGGTTGCAGCTCAAACTCTGATCTTTTCACTACCAGCAATAAGACTGAGGTTGTGGGAGGACACCTCATATCCACATCACAACCTTCCCACCTTGGAGCACAAAGCTCAGGTCCATCGCACAGTGCAAAGTGAATGTGGTTCTGCTCTGAGAGTCCTCATGGTGTAAGCAGTCCCAGCATTCGGCAAACGCCAACTGCAATGTCTCACCTGCCTAAAGGCCAATACTTTACTGGTAGCTCCAGTCAAAATCAGAAGCAGGTCACCAATATCCAGTACACAGTGGCATCAAGTAAACAGGACTAGGGCCACAGAGAGAGGCAATGGGAAAATGAAAGGAAAGAGAACCCAACTGGAGATGCAAGTCTTGTGGCTCCTCCTCTGTCACCAGGGTCACATGAAGGAGAGACATGTTCTCCTACCTGACAGGCCAGCCTGACCCTCTGGTGTTGCCCGCTGCTGTCATGGCCTCTCCCATGTCCTGGTGTCCCCACAGCCAGCAGCCCCCTTGTGAAACAGTGCACATGACTGCCATCTCTTAGTTTCTGGGGTCTCCATTCTAGCTTCGGCTTCACATTCTCAGGTCCAAGCATCATCTTCCTCAGGCAGAACGCAGGGATTCTGGGCACTCTCCTCACTGGCTGGCCTCCCAGAACTCCTTTGAATGATTAGTGGAGGCCTCCATGAGCAACTCACTCCAGCATCCTGCAATCCTGAAGAACCAGACTCTGTGCATTATGCCAAGGTATGCTGGAAGCTCAAGCAATAACTCAGCCCACTGGAATCATGGCGGCTGTGGGCTCTTAGTGCCCAGGAGGGAACATAGAGATGCCACTTCCTAGTTCCCTAATGTAAGCTAGTGCCCTACTGTCTCTTTTTTTTTTATTTACTTATTGATTCATTGAACACAAATGGAGTACAGCTATTGTTTCTCTGGTTGTACACAAAGTAGAGTCACACCATGTGTGCATTCATACATGTCCACATGGCATAGATGTCTGTCACACATTCTGTTATTCTTACTCCCCACCCTGACCTCACCCCTTCCTTCCCTTTATGCTATCTAATCTTCCTCCATTCTTGCCAGCCTTCTCCCTCACATTATGCATCATCATACATTTACCAGAGAGACCATTAGGCCTTTGGATTTTTGGGATTGGCTGATCTCACTTAGCATAACAGTCTCCAACATCATCCATTTACCTGCAAATGCCATAATTTTATTCTTCTTTATGGCTGAATAATATTCCATTGTGTATATATACCACAGTTTCTTTATCCATTCATCTATTGAAGGGCATCTAGGTTGGTTCCACAATCTATCTATTATGAATTGAGCGGCTATGAACATTGATGTGGCTGTATCACTGTAGTAATCTGATTTTAAGTCTTTTGGGTATAGTCCAAGGAGTGGGATAGCTGGGTCAAATGGTGGTTCCATTCCAAGTTTTCTAAGGAATCTCCACACTGTTTTCCAGAGTGGCTGCACCAACTTGCACTCCCACCAGCAATGTATGAGTGTACCCTTTTCCCCACATCCTCGCCAACACCTGTTGTTGCCTGTGTTCTTAATAAAAGACATTCTAATTGGGTTAAGATGAAATCTTAAGGTGGTTTTGATTAACATTTCTCTTATAACGAGGGATGTTGAACATTTTTTCGTAAATTTGTTGATTGCTTGTAGATCTTCCTCTGTTAAGTGTCTGTTCATTTCCTTGGACCATTTATTGACTGGATTATTAGTGTTCTTGGTGTAAAATTTTTGAGTACAATGTAGATTCTGGAGATTAGTGCTCTATCTGAAGTGTGTGTGGCAAAGATTTTCTCCCACTCTGAAGGCTCTCTCTTCACATTGCTGATTGTTTTAGAGGACACAGAGACAAACCCACATAAATACAGGTATCTCATACTTGACAAAGGAGCCAAAAACATACAATGGAGAAAAGACAGCCTCTTCAACAAATGGTGCTGGGAAAATTGGAAATCCATATGCAGCAAAATGCAACTAAACCCATATCTCTCACCCTGTACAAAACTCAACTCAAAGTGGATCAAGGACCTAGGAATTAAACCAGAGACTCTGCACCTAAAAGAAGAGAAAATAGGTCCATATCTTCATCATATTGACCTAGGACCAGATTTCCTTAACATGACTCCCAAAGCACAAGAAATAAAAGCAGGAATCAATGATTGGTTTAGAGTCCAACTAAAAACCTTTTTCTCAGCAAAGGAAACAATCAGTCCCACTATCTCTTCTCAATGGATTTCCCTTCTACATTCCTGACCATGCAAATGGTGTGCCCTTGAAAATTCATCAGAGGTCCTTTAGGCATCTGTCCTATTGTCTGGGTAGGGTGCATAGCATCTCTTTTGTCTCTAATCTCTTCCAAGTCCCAAATATCCTTGTCCCCAATTTACATGTAAATGCTTATCTCCTCTCCAAGTTTTTAAAATCCTTCAGTTCTATATTCTGCTCCTGATTATTACCTTAAACCTGGCTAATAACAAAGAGCAGTCTATGCCACCTCCTGAAGGCTACGCAGCCTTAAACTTTCCACCACCAGAATAGCTACTTCATTACCTTTAGTTCAGCCTACCAGGAGTCCTAAGGTATGGGGAAGTGTAGACACACTCTTTGCTGGAACACACCATGAATTGCATCTATTCCAACTCCAAGGGTGTCTTCATTTCCCTTGAAATCCTCAAGAGCATAGCATCCGTTCCTATCACCCTTCTGGTCCTCTGAATTCCAACCACAATAGCCCATGCAGTCCTGTTTACACCTTGTGAGACTTCTCCATCCTGCATCCTCAGGCTTTCCCACATTCTTTACTAAAACCAGTTCCTACAGCTTTTGAATCCCATAGATACTTTTGTCATAGATGGACTCCTCTCCTGGTACTAATTTCTGAGACAGTCATCTTTCCTTCCCTGTGAGGAAACACCTGACACATCAATGTAGGGGAGGTAAATTTGTTCTGGCTCCACATTTTAGAAGATCAGTCTGTTGTTGCCGGAGTCCACTGCTCTGGACCTGAGGGCGGGCAGTCCATCCTGGTTGATGGACATCAATGGAAAGATGGTGCTCACCTCATGGTGCCCACCACGCTCAGGAGAAGTGACAAGGGGAACAGGGAAGAGGAAATTCCCCAGGGCACTCCCAGTGACTCTCCTCCTCAACCACTGCTTACCTGCATAAATCACCACCCCTATGTTCCACCCAACTGGGGTCACTTATAGGTTACAGACCTCATTAGTAAATCTTCCCACATCTGACCCTTCCTGGAAAACACGTGAGCTTGGGGACAGTCCATCTGCAACCTGCATCAGAGAGATGAGCAGAGCAGAGGAAGGGACCAGGACGAGGAAGGAGGGGAGGGAATGGGAAGTCATGGTTACTGATAGGAGCAAATTGCTGTCCAGGTTTGTATGACCACATCAAAATGAGTGCAATGTTGTCATATCTATGATGAATTTAGGATACATTAAAAATCTCTTTTGAATATTCAGGGTCTCTTTCAATATAAAATGTGTAGTAAATAATTTTTCTAGTTCTGTAAATAAGGCTATTGGGGTTTTAATAGGAAGGGCTCGGAAACCATAGCTCTATTTGGGAGTCAAAACAGATTCCCAGTTTAAATATTTCTATAGAATGGATGCTGGGTTTCCTTCAATTGCCTTGCTGGTTTTACAAGGATGTTCTATAGTTTTCAATATCTCTCTTTAATCAGATTGATTATATACCAAATATTTAGTAATATATAGTTTTTACTCACAGTGATGTTGTTTGCCTTGCTCTTTTTTATGCTATTCCCTCATAGCAGGAAGGCCCCTGGAGTGTGACAGGCTCAGTAGGCTTTGGAGGTTGTGTCTCCTTATCCCCCCGCTGCCCATGGCAGCCCTTCCTTCCTGTCAGGCCCTGACACCATGGTGCATGTTCACCTGTCATTCTGTCAACTGCTTCTCCATCTACCATGCCCTGCAGGAAGGCAGCCTGATTATTATTTACATTCTTCTCTAAATGGATTTGGATACTGTTTTGTCACCTTTTGCATTTCTGTGACCAACATTTCTTACAAGAACAGTGTAAAGGAGAAACATTTATTTGGGCTTCCAAATAGGAGATTTCAGTCCATAGTCAGTCTGGTCGCTAGGTGAGTTGGACCATTGTGGCAGAAGTGCATGGTAGAAGAAAACTGCTCAGCATATGGTAACAGCTGAGAGATAGAGAGAGACTGAGAAAGAGAGACAGAGAGAGAGAGAGACAGAGAGAGAGAGGGAGAGAGAGAGAGAGAGAGAGAGAGAGAGAGA
>JAJEJO010003607.1:193417-216278 GCA_020662805.1 Glaucomys volans | reverse complement strand
GGTGTGACTCTACTTTGTGTACAACCAGAGAAACAATAGCTGTACTCCATTTGTGTTTAATGAATCAAAATAAATAAATTTTAATAATTCCATTTTTCTTTACCTCTCTGCATGCTCTTTGGGATCCCCGTGTTTCCTATGAGAAAGGAAATTCTGAGTTGTACCCAGGTGGGCAGTGGGTCAGGGCTGGGACTTCCATTGACAGCAAAGCCACAGTGATAATAACTAAGCACAGTTCCACGCCTTCCTTGTGTCCCATGCTCAACCTGTGCGACTGCCCCAGGGGTGAGGAATTATTCTTCCTCTCATTGTAGGAGAGGAAACAGATTCAGGGAAAGGGCCTGCCCAGAGCCACGCGGCTGCTCAGAGTCAACATTGGGTCCTGTGCTCTGGTTCTAGAGCTTGAGCTCTAGCCTCCTCTGCCCCTTTTTTGAATGGCCAGCCCCATTCCCAGGGGCCCTCCATCTGCATCCTCAGGACGTGGCTTCACCTGTGGTGACCAGCAGCCCTGTGATCGTGCACTGGGGCACTCCTTAAAAGCACAAAGACCAAGAAGTGACCAAAGAACAATCATAGCCTATTTTTTTCCTTTGGTATCTTACAGAAGATAAATTCAACTATGCAGAACCCCATGTTTCTGAAGGTTGTATCTTTTTTAAACAATCAATTAATTTATTTTATTGCTTGTTCTATTCAGTGACTCATGACAGCAGAATGCATTTGGATTCATTGTACACAAATGGGGCACAACTTTTCATTTCTATGGCTGTGCATGATGTAGAGTCACACCATTCATGTGATCATACATGTACGTAGGGTGATGATGTCTGTCTCATTCCACCATCTTTCCTTCTCCCTGTCCCCTCCCCTCCCCTCATTTCCCTCTACACAATCCAACATTCCTCCCACCCCCCCATTATGCATAAGCATCCATTTATTAGAGAAAACATTCGGCCTTTGTTTTTTTGGGATTGGCTTATTTCACTTAGCATGATATTCTCCAACTCCATCCATTTACTTGCAAATGTCATAATTTTATTATTCTTTATGGCTGAATAATATTTCATTGTGTATATATACCACAGTTTCTTTATCCATTCATCTGTTGAAGGCCATCTAGGTTGGTTACACAGTCTGGTATTACAGTAACTTCAGTGAACATTTTCAATCTCATTTTTTAGACAATTTAAGTCTATATTCAAAAGGGGAACTATTCAATCACCTGTTACTAAATAAAATCTGGATTTTTGCTGGCTTTATGGAAAAAAGTTTATCCACAAATAAAATTTTCTGTTAAATTCACACACACACACACACACACACACACAAAGAATTCATAAGCATTAATAGATTGAGTCTTCTTAATATGAATTATTAGAAGTATTCTTAATTGTAACTAATGCTAATATACAAGATAATAAAGTATTATGACTGAAAAATGAATTCTGAACCCATACTAGCTGTCTTCAGATACATTTTTTTTTTTTTTACCATTTACTAGCTGTGTGACCTGGGGAATAAAATTAACTTCTCTGTGCTTCATTTTCCTCATCCATGACATGAGCATAAGGTAGGATCTCATAAGTTTGAGGATTAAAAGAATGATCATCTGTACAGTGCTTCCAATAGTGCCTTGCACAGTAGTTCCAGTAATATCAGCTAGTTTTCTCTTATGCTTGTTGTTACTATTATTATGAATTATCAAATAACTGCACACCGTGTATCAGCTAAGCTAATAAGCTCATCGAGGATGTGCTACAACATCCCATTTCGCAGACTCGAGAGGTTGAATGACTTACTTGGGGTTCAATTGCTGGTAAACAACAGAGACTGAATTTGAACTCAGGGAATCTGATTCGACACCCTTAACTCCCTCACTCCAGGGTTCTTGCTTCTCTGTATTATCTCACGACAAGTTCAGACATCGATCACATAGAAGCCAGCACTTTATTACAATAATTCCTACATTACGACAAATATTCTATGTCTCCCTGACTTACTCCTCAACAGAGAAACTGATTCTGATCATACAGCTTTTTAAAAACCCCTTCTCATCATTCTTTTCCACATGAAAAATTCAATACTTGATTTTCTTGAAATACCCTCCATTTTTTTTCTTATTCTTAATAATTGTCAAGGTCAAACTGCATATTCATTTTGTAGCATCTATCTATCTATTATGCCAATTTCTGGATACATTTTTTTTTGCATGCATGAGTGCCAAAAATAGAGTTCCAACACAAAACAGAATCATTTGAGTGAATTACTGAGGTCACCCATGCACTGAAGGTTAATATTTTATTTTTGGCCTCTAGAGTAACCCCAGATTTCGCCCTCCTGCAACGCCGCCCTGGCTGCCCTGGGATGTGTTCGCTGTGCAATTCAACTGCACTTCCCACAGGGCACACCTAACAACTGTTAAATATAGAAAACCACAAGCCAAATCACTTCTCCTGCAGGCTGTGCCACTCTTGGCTTTAGTAAGAACTTTCTGATCCCCCGAACGGGATTAGGATTCTTGAGAAAGATAACGAATGGGCTTTGATGATTATAAATACTGAGCGTTATTTCAGGCAAATGGGGGGCAGTGGTAGTGAGGGGTGAGAGTCGCTTCTTGTCTTTCTGGTCTAAACTCAAATATCCACCTCATCAGCAGCATAGGGTCAGCCTGTGAGGGGATCACATCCATGCACTACAGCCCTGCCCTATGGGAGGCTTACCTGACCATGCTTTTAAGTTTCCTTCCTGTTCTTCTTCTTCTTCTTCTTCTTCTTCTTCTTCTTTTTTTTTTTTTTTTTGGTACTGGGGATTGAACCTGGGGTGCTTAACCATTGGGCCACATCCCCAGCCCCTTTTTTTATTTTATTAGAGACAGGGTCTCACTAAGTTGCTTGGAGTGTCACTAAATTGCTGAGGCTGGCTTTGAACTTGCAATTCTCCTACCTCAGCCTCCCCGTGCCTCTGGGATTATAGGCATGCACCACTGTGCCCGGCTCCTTCTAGTTCTTTTACATTTATTTATTTATTTATTTATTGGAAACAAATGGGGTGCAACTTTTCATTTCTATGGTTGTACACGATGTAGATTCACATGATTCGTGCAATCATACATGGACATAGGGTAATACTGCCTGTCTCAGTCTACTATCTTTCCTTCCCACACCCCATCCCATTCCATTTTTCTCTACACCATCCAAAGTTCCTCCTTTCTTCTCTTGGTCTCCCCTCTGCCTCCTGTTATGTATCATCATCCACTTATCAGAGAAAACATTCAGTCTTTGGATTTTGGGGCTTGGCTTATTTCACTTAGCATGATATTCTCCGACTCTACCCATTTACCAGCAAATGTCATAATTTTACTCTTCTTTATGACTGAGTAATATTCCATTGTGTATATATACCACAGTTTCTTTATCCATTCTTTAATTGAAGGGCATCTAGGTTGGTTCCACAGTCTAGCTATTGTGAATTGAGCTGCTATAAACATTGATGTGGCTTCATCACTGTAGTGTGCTGATTTTAAGTCCTTTGGGTATAAACCGAGGAGTGGGATAGCTGGGTCAAATGGTGCTTCCATTCCAAGTTTTTTGAGGTCCAGTTCTTATCTATCAAAAACAAGTTGTATTTTTGCCATAGCACAATCACTAACCTCTGTCCTGTTACCCATGTGTTTTCTTATTTTCCATTTGGCTTCCTGTCTAGTAGACAAACACAATGACATTGGAGTATTTACTTGCCTCATACATTTGTGATATTGATGTGTCAACGTGACTGGGCCACAAGGTGCCCAGATGAAACATCACTTCTACATACGTCTGTGAAGGTGTTTCCAGACAAGACCAGCATTTGAATCCATGGACTCAGTAAAGTAAGTTACTCTCCCCAATATGGTGGGCATCATCCATTGGAGACCCAAAGGGAAAAAGACAGAGGAAAGAGGAATTTGCTTCTCTGCTTCCTGCCTGGCTGCCTACCGAGCTAAGATGTAGGCCTTTTCTTGCATTTCAACAGATTTACAACATCCAGTCCCTTGATTCCCAGGCCTTCAGACTTCGATGGGAATCAGACATCACCTTTATGAGTCTTGCAGGCAGAAGATCATGGGACTCCTCGGTCTCCATAATTGTGTGATCCAACTCCTCATAACAAACTTCTTGCTCTCAAGATATGTATCTCTCACTGGCTCTGGGGAACCCTGGCTAACAGAATGCTGTTGTGTAATTCTGGGAACACAGCAGATTGCAATAAGTAGGTTTCAAAGAGTGGACTGGTCAATAAGGAGCCCCAAGGTCTGGGGTGTCTAGGGTCAAGTAAGCCGGGTGGTGAGAATATAAGCTCCCCTATATTCACATCTGCAATGCTGCTACAGGAGAAAGGGAAATACTGCTTACTGAATGCTTCTGGGAGCCACAGCCTCAGATTCTCAAAAGCACCTGGCCAGGTGAGTCATGGTATCCATTTCACACGGAGGGGAGATAAAGCACAGAGAGGTTACATAACTTGTTGGAGAAGCGATCGCTGTCAAACAGCAAGTAGGGCTGGGATGTCCCTCCACCATCATCTGCCACCAAGACTCTGCTCCTTCTACGTCATTCAGAGCCAGCCAGAAGCCCAATGGAAATACTGCTGGGGTCCCCACTGATTCGGGTCCTATTTCTCATGGTTTCATCTCAATTTTGACACACTGTATCAGTATAATTCTGCCTGAAATGGGCATTTTTGATTAGGGCACATATATTAATGGTATATCACACCTAAAAGGGATCTTAGAAATAATCAAGATATTCACCCCCTTTCGTGTTGCACTAGGAAGAATGAGGTGCAGGGAGGTTTATACACCCTGCTCTGACTTATGCACAAAGACCTCAGAAGTGTCTCTGAAGGGGTAAAGAGATTAAGTAGTAACCCACCTTTCCTCTCCGGACCACCTTATCAGTACCCATTGGATCAATGCCATTCTTGTAAAATGGTTCCCAGAACCCAGCAGGGAGAGTCCACAGTGGTATAAAACCAGAGATATGTGGGAATGAGAGCCATAATGTCATACACCAGTTTAAAGCTATTTTGCTACGAACAGAGTGTGACCTGAAATGCAAGCCACTTGATACTTTTTCAGCATCAGCTGAATACGTACATGCGTCTTTGTTCCTTTGGAACACAGGTTGGGTTTGCAAGGGATCAGAGTTCAGCTTGAGTTCAACTGGAGCAACGTTTCTGCCACTTCTTAACTGTGTGATGTAAGGCCAAGACCTTTACCTCTCTGAAACTTGGTTTCCTCATCTGAAAAACGGGGCTAGGAGGCTAGGAAGGTAGCTCAGTATTTGTGTGCTTGCCTAGCATGTGTGGGGCCCTGGGTTGAGTCTCCAGTACAGCATAAAATAAAACCTGAACAATGGGGCTAGTTATGTTACATCCCTTGATATGGTTTACATGAGGTGTTTCCAAAAACTCATGTGTAAGACCACGCAGGAAGGTTTGGAGGAGAAGTGATGGGGTCAGGAGAGCCTTAACCTAATCAGTGCATTGATGCACTGACAGGGATTAACTGGGTGGTAACAGTAGGCAGGTCAGGTGTGGCTGGAGGAGGTGGCTCACTGGAGGCGTGACTTTGGAGGCTACATTTTGTCCCTGGAGAACTGAGCTCTCTCTCTGCTCCCTGGTTGCCACGTCCTGAGCTGCTTCCTTCTTCCACTCCCTTCCGCCATGATGTTCTGCCTCATCTTGGGCCCAGAGCAATGGAGTCAGCCATCTACAGACTGAGACCTCTGAAACCATGAGCCCCAAATACACTTTTCCTCTTCTAATTGTCCCTGTCAAGTCCTTTGGTCACAGTGAGAAAAACAAACAAACAAACAAACAAACAAACCAAAAACTCTAACTAAAACATCCTTATTTAGCTACATCATGTTTCTGTCCACAATGGATAGGAAAGTGTTGAGAAAAACGTAATGGTGACAAGAAAATCAGTCTGATCAGTCTAACGTGTTGTGTCGTGCCTGACCGGTAGAAATATTAAATTGGTTTCAAAACACTGAAGGTTCTAAGGAAGGGCATGACTCTGTTGGGCCACCATATCCACCTGTCTCTACTGGCCTCATCCATCCCCTGTCCTATACGTCAGGGGACCTTCCCATCCCTACCTGGCCACGAGTTTCCAACTCTTAGTAATAAATACTGCTTATTATTTCCCCAATTAAAAAAAATGTCTCTAAGTAAATGTTGTCTGGGGCAATGTGATCAAGAAGCCATCTGTCCAACCTAAATTTTGCAATCACGACATGATAGTCGATTCTGCAACAAACACACACCCAGAAGTCCAGGCAGGGCCGAGGTTAATGAAAGAGGATGCTGACCTTTCCCAGGGAATTTTGCTTGGCACCCTTATTACAAATATTGTAAATTGAAAAAGAAGCAAGGAAACCACTAAATGAACCAACTCCAGAAAGAAATGATCATGAGCGGGCATTATGTGTCAAGTCAGTAGATTAGGAACAGTAGCAATTAGCCTGCAGTGCTTAAATGAGATTTCAAAGTGCTGGGAATGGATTTCTCCCTCCATTTCTCCCTCCCTCCCTCTCTCCCTCCCTCCCTTCCTTCCTTCTTTCCTTCCTTCCTTCCTTTCTTCCTTCCATTTCCCTAGTCTTGAGTTCAAATGCTGTTTTATAACCCGGGAGATGTGAGATTTATTTGAGATTTTTCTAAACACTGCAAACATTTCAATGCTAAAATAATGAGTTTCAGTTAATCTAGGGGAAAGTTTTGAAAAGTTGAGAAGCCTGGATTTTGCTTAGGAGGGAGAAAGAGAAAGACAGAGAGAGAGAGAGAGACAGACAGACAGACGGGAGGTGGACTGTGATCACAATTTCCTTCTTCTTATTCCCTTTTGGTTTCTATTCATCCTCTCAATCCTTCTGATTCCTTAAGCCCCTCCCTGTGGTCACCTCAGTCGTAAGCCTCTGGAGGGGGATGCTAAAGTGAAACCTGGGTAGGGGGTGAGGCAGGAAACCCTAATAGTAATTAAGACCACAGCAACCAGCTGGGAGAGTCTTCCAGATTCCAGAGTCCTCCCTCTCCCTCACCTTTAGAATTGGGGAAGTGACTGGGGTGCTGGAGGAGTAGCTGGGTCAGGCCAGGACACTCAAAGGAAATAAAACTGATTCCAAGACACTCCTCAGCCTTGACATCGAGATCACCTTGAAAGCCTTCCTAAGCAGCAGGTGGCTTGTCTTCCCCACAGGACTCCAGGACACCTGCCTTCTTTTTCTTTCTTATGCATTATAGAGCAGAGATAAAGAAATAGTAGCTTATCCTGCAAACCACAGGGAACAGGCACTGGGAAGGTTTTCAAAGTGAAGTGTGACTCACAGTCCTCAAACAGAATCATCATCGTGCCTGGGCTACTGTCTGCCCAGTGGTATACCATGACTTCCTAGAGTTTCCTGGGACTTGGAGTAATTCTTTGTTAATAAGGAAGGCAGGACCCTTTGTAAACTATTACTTTCCATTAAGGAAAAAAAGAAAAAGACTCTACACAATGCAAAACTAGGAGTCCAGCAAAGGTATGCGTTTTCAACTCTTTACTGCCACTAGGAAACCATTTAGTAAGAAGATGCTCCTTGGAAGGGGGACTTAAAGGGTTAATAGTGTTCTGAGCCCTTGACTCATGCATGCACAAGTTATGTGCTTGGCATATAACTTAGATGTGGTTTGCAATATGACATTATTGCTTGCTGTTTTTGCAAAGTTTTGGTTAATCTGCAAGATGTTCTCTACCCGATTTGTAAGGATGATAAGCAGAGAAGATGGTGGAGTACTCTCCCCATACTTTCAAAAGGGGGAATAAAGGATACAGAATTTAAAAAAAGAATATAAGTGCTATTTACTGAATTCAGCAAGTTTGAATTTGCTGGAATTAAGATTAAGGGCATCCTTACTCCCTGCTCAGGTCTCTGGTGGACACGCTCTTGTGCTGGTCTTCTGGTCCATTGGTGTCTTTCCTCTGCATGTGGAGCTAAGCACGCCATGTTGTTTCTTTTGATTTCTCACCTTCCTGCTCATTTGGGATTTGGGCAGGGTCCCATCTCATTTGCCCTTCACTTTCCCAGAGTTTGTCTTACAACATCAGGTCCCCAGCTGGTATTTAAATGTAGATCAAAATATTTGACTTGACTTGGGCTTGTAATTGTGAGAGGTAATTACAATATGCAAAGGATTCACACCATCTAAAATTCATAAAGCAGGGACCCTAAGAAGATTACCCCACTCTCCGTAACACACAGCATTGCAACTTTCTTTCTCAGAGAATGGAAATGAGAAATTATAGATAGGAAAATGACATTTTTTTTTCCACCCATGCAAGCGTGGGGTTTTAAGGGTGTAAGAATATGTGGGTATAGGAAGGACCATGAACTTGCTTGGCTGTGGAGGACATTATGTAAAGGACTTTATGTTCACATTGAACCCACTGAAGACCGAAGGGTCGAGTCCTTCATGATTACATGGCAGGAAGTCAAGAGGTCCAGGCTTTCAGGAACTAAATGTTTAATACCAGAAAAGCCACCCAGAGTAGGAACTGTGATATCTACTATAGCTCAATTTAAAATGCTTGGAATTAATCTGTTTCCAAATCCGGACCTTCACAATGTGGCTGTAGAGGATGACTTTCTCATATGCATTTCCTGTTGGCTCAGAATACCAGTCAGATGTCCATAGCATTTTCTGTTCACCAGACCACGGCCATGAGAATTGATAGGGTGGAGGCCTCCCCCATTACTTTTACCCTTTTATTAGGGTTATAGTTTGGATATGGGGTGTCCCCCTAAAGTTCCTGTTGGTGCAGGGACATTCCAAGGTGAAATGATTATTATCAGAATGGATTCCAATGCATGGACTCATTGGGTGGTAACTGCTGGTAGATGGGACTTGGCTGGAGGACATGGGTCACTGAAGGTATCCCTTGGAAGGGGCATCTGCCCTGGAGCGCCTTCCCCCACCCGCTGCTTCCTGAACTCCCCCCTTGAACTCAGCAGCATTCCTCCACTGGGCCCTTCCGCCATGATGTCCTGCCTCACTTTGGGCCCAGAGCAATGGAATCCACTCTTTGTGGACTGAGACCTCTGAAACCGTGAGCCCCAAATAAACGTTTCTTCCTCCACTCACAGGAACACAGAAGTTGAATAAAACAATCGGTGGGTACTTAATCTTAAAGTAACAATGGTCAGGGGGCTTTTTAGAGTAAGTGAATAAACACTTGTGTGTGTGTGTGTGTGTGTGTGTGTGTGTCCCTATCTTATTTTGATACGACTTACTGAGAGTTAGTGTATCAATTCAAAGTGATATATTGCTTATCTACCCTATTAGCCATTTCCCTTTATGAAGGCTTTTTAAAATATCTTTTAAAAGATTTTAAGAGTCACCCTAATTTTAAGAGCTACCAATAACACAACTAACCACAACTAACTCTCTGGCTACTAGATACTTCAAATCCTTTATCTGTTCATTGCTCAGGGAACATTGCAATTCTGTGATATCATCTCCATTGTTCAGAGAGCAAACTAAGTTTTGGTACCAAAGTTTTCCACATCTGAATGACAGGGTCACGACATGAACTCTGATCAGTCTCACACCAATCTCATCACTTTTCCTCCAGTTCAACGATTCCAACAAAATAGGACTATTGGTTCTTATCAATAACCTGGAAAGGAAGTCCTTAAATGTCAAAATTCAATGACATTTCAACAGGGCATGAATTATTCTCCCAATAGAGCTATGACTCCCCCAGATAACGATGATACAAACATGGCTTGCTTTCTTAAAAAAAAATGCTTTCATGGTCAATTATATGTAAAGCAATTACTGTGTTGATCATTTAATCATCTGAAGGAAATAAATGCTACTATGGGGCATTAAGAGGCTAACATAGAAAAGGATCTAAACTGCAATTATAATTTGTTTCTTAGCAACTAATAGCAAAAGTTATAAAGATGATACTAGTACCTTCAGAAGAGGCAGCATTACTGCTCAGGGAATATTGCAACCCTCCTTAACAGTATAATGTTGTGAGTAATTCGCTTTTGCTACTATCATGAGATTAATTATTTTGGATCTGCTTGGTCAAAGCCCTAAAGAATTCTCATTAAAAATCAGCTGTTACTCTGGATGTTGTTCTTTTCTCTTTTCTCCCCCACCACACTGACCCCACTGAATTGGTTATTCCGTGCACAATGGTAAGCTGAAAAGAATCCACACAATAACAACAGATTTCTTTAATAACTGGGAGAAAGGACTTCATCACCGTACGAGTTCCATTTCCTCTTGGAAACAGCACTTACTAAATGTAGTCATGGTTGGAGTAGATTAAAAATTTTATAATGGATATGAGCGAGAGCACCAGGGATTGTATAGAGTTCTATATCATCATCAGAGGAGCACGGGAGTGAAATGGGAGCAGTCTTGTGTCTTGGAGCTCAGGGGATTTTTAGGTGCAAACTTGCTTTAAGAGAGTAAAGGCTCTACTTTGTGCACAACCATAGAAATGAAAAGTTGTGCCCCATTTGTGTACAGTGAATCAAAATGCAGTCTGTAAAAATAAAAATAAACAGAATTTTAAAAAAAGAGTGAAGACATTTGGCCTTTGGTTTTTTGGGATTGGCTTATTTCACTTAGCATGATATTCTCCAATTCCATCCATTTATCTGCAAATGCCATAATATTATTCTTCTTTATGGCTGAGTAGTATTCCATTGTGTATATATACCACAGTTTTTTTATCCATTCATCTGTTGAAGGGCATCTAGGTTGGTTCCATGATCTAGCTATTGTGAATTGAGCTGCTATAAACATTGATGTGGCTGTGTCACTGTAGTATGCTGGTTTTAAGTCCTTTGGGTATAAACCGAGGAGTGGGACAGCTGGGTCAAAAGGTGATTCCATTCCAAGTTTTCTGAGGAATCTGCATACTGCTTTCCAGAGTAGCTGCACCAATTTGCAACTCCGCAGATAAATGGATGGAATTGGAGAATATCATGCTAAATGAAGTAAGCCAAGCCCAAGAAACCAAAGGCCAAATGTTTTCCCTGATAAGTGGATGATGGTACATAATGGGGGTGTGGATGGGGGGTTAGAGAAGAATGGAGGAACTTTAGAGGAAAATGACAGGGAGGAGGGGGCAGGGGTATGAAAGATGGTGGAATGAGACAGACATCATTACCCTATGTACATGTATGTTTTCATGAATGGTGTGAATCTACATCATGCACAACCATAGAAATGAGAAGTTGCACCTCATTTGTGTACAATGAATCAAAATGCAGTCTGCAAAAATAAAATAAATAAAAAATAAAAAAGTTAATAAAAATTTAAAAAATAAATTAAAAAAAGAGTGTAGGCTTTTTGGAAGCCTTTTTTGGAAACGGAGTGTAACTTGTCTGACCTCCCTTCTGTCCCTTGAAAACACCCGGATCACGATCTCCTCTTACACACCTGTGGAATACAGATGACTCAAATGAAATATTTCTGCTAAAGTTATTTCTTAAAACTAAGAGGTGGTGTCTGTCAGAAAACAAAACGATTGCTTTGACATACAAAGCCAGTCAATGAATGAGAAATGCCTTTTAAGAATTTTCATGAGAAAAAGATCAAATGATGTGGTCAGGCGTGTTTGGAAATGTGTTGAGCTTAACGGGAATAACTTGTGCATGAGTAGAGGGATGTGCATCAGAACTGCCGGCTTGAGGATGCCTTGAGCAAGTGCCCCCCGGGTGAACCAGGGGTTCCTGACTCCTGTCTTTCCTGCCTGATAGAAATCCCCCTGTGCAACAGCAGAGGGCGCTCTCCTGGGTACCAGCGCAGACCCAGCCCACAGGACGCAGGCGGGGGCGTGGGAACCCAGTGCATCTTCCTTCCTTTTGCTGTGGAGAGGGTCAGGGGCACCCGATCTGGTGTTGGGTGGTAACGCAAGGTGCCCTAGGGGACTTTTTAACATTTTTAGTTGTAAATGGACACTATATTTTTATTTACTTATTTTCATGCGGTGCTGAGGATGGAACCCAGTGCCTCACATGTGCCAGGCAAGTGCTCCACCACTGAGCCCCAGCCCCAGCCCTGGAATTTTACTTAGTCAAAGACATGAGCCGCTGGACTCTGGGGCAGAGGCTCCCAATACAACCTCAGAAATACCAGAAGGAGGTATTCCCAATGGAAACTATAATTCTCACCATCTTCAATCTCTCTTTACTAAATTTAGGGGAGAAAAGGTCACTAAATCTGATGCAGATGAAGAACATGGAGGCGTTTTACATTTGTTCTCATGTTGGAACTACTAATCACAAGTGATGCTCAATTTCTGTTTAAATGTCATATAAAACAAATATGATTTTCCTGAAAGCGTAGAGGAGCTTTAGATTCAAAGATTCATGGTGTCTCCCTTGCAACTGAAATTAGGAATTATATTCATGCATTTATACCTTCAGATATATGTGTGTGTTATATACACATTATACACCTCAAAGGTCAAACAAAGAAGCTCTATTTGTATTTTATTTACAATTAGCATAGACAAATGAGGGCTTTGCTCCCTATAGACTCAGCAAAAAATTACTAAATACAATTTAATGCATTAGAAACCTATATGTAAGTCATCAAGTATTTACTAAGTACTGAATCATGGTCACTTTAGTGCTAGGTGCTAGGAAATAAAGAAGAAGATGGTATTATGCACACAGGACTTAAAATCAGCATACTACAGTGATGCAGCCACATCAATGTTTGTAGCAACTCCATTCACAATAGCTAAGCTGTGGAACCAACCTAGGTGTCCTTCAATAGATGAATGGGTAAAGAAAATATGGTACATACATACAATGGAATATTACTCAGCCATGAAGAAGAATGAAATTAGGCATTTGCCAATAAATGGATGGAACTGGAGACTATCCTGCTAAGTGAAATAAGCCAATCCCACAAAACCAAAGGTCGGATGTTCTCTCTGATATGTGCCTGCTGACATACAAAGAGAAGAAGGGTGGAGAATGGAAGTTCATTGAATTAGATAGACAAAGGGGAATATAGGGAAGGGAGGAGGGATGGGAACGAGAAAGATAGAATAAATCCAACATAACTTTCCTCTGTTCATACACAAACACACGACCAGTGAAACTCCACATCATGTACAACCACAAGAATGGGAAGTTGTATTCCACGTATGATATGCCAAAATCCATTCTACCATCATGTATATCTAAAAAGAATTTTAACAACGGATGAGGAAGACGCAGTCTTTTCCCCCAAGAAGTTCATGATCTACAAAGTCTGCTGGGGAGACAAATTCATGAAATAAATTTGCTATGCTACAATACATATCAGATGCAGGGCACAAAGGAAGGAGAGGTCAACTGGATCTGAAGAGCAATATGTCAATCAACCAATATGCGAGAATTTCCTGATTGGGTCGTGTTGGAAGCAAGGTGTTGGTGTTACAGTAATGAGTATAAAAGGAAGACTGGTGCCTTCAAGGAGCTCATGTTAAAGTGAAGAAGACAGGCAAGAGCTGAAGAAATACGAAAAATATTTCTAGAGGCTGGTCAGGGATGGTGCACTTCCGTAGGAACTCAACAGGCAGTGGGATTTTCCACAGGGAAGAAGATGGAGATGAGGGTGATCTAAAATCAGACTCCTGAGAACGAATGACTGGGACTAAAAATATGAAGCAGTTGTCTGAATCCTGAAAGGAACTTATGCAATGCCCTCCAGGGTCCACGCGAAGGCTTAGCTGTTACAGTCACTGTACGGAGCTTATGGATCACACCGCACAAGATGAATGTTTTTCTTTTCTTTCTTTTTTTTTTTTTTTTTTGGTACTGGGGATTGAACCCAGGGGCACTCCACCACTGAGCCACATCCCCAGCCCTATTTTGTATTTTATTTAGAGACAGGGTCTCACTGAGTTGCTTACGGCCTCGCTAAGTTGCTGAGGCTGGCTTTGAACTTGATCCTCCTGCCTCAGCCTCCCAAGTGCTGGGATTACAGGTGTGTGCCACCGCGCCCCGCAAGATGAATGATGTTAAGATGCAAAAGCAAACTGTCACTGGTGCCTGCTAGAACATCATTACTGTCACTCAGAGCACATGATGAATGAAGAGCACCAGCAGATTCACACCCGGTGCTGAAGGTACAAGCGCCACCAGCCCTTTGCAAAGCAGAGAGGTGTCCACATGTCCAAAGCAGAGGACAGCTCAGCCCGTAGCTGAATGGGAAAGGACCCTAGAGGCCTGGGACTCACACAGAAGCACAGGGTGACTCTGTAAATCGTGCACCTGTTTCATCTTCTCGATGGTCAGTAAGGAATCCATGTTAAGTTAGATCTTGAAGCCTAATCATGTCGTCTCATGGAACGTGGTCCTATGCTCCTTCGGAAACTCCCTGAACTTGTCCCTCTTGCAGTCTTTCCAAATGCAAACAAAGACATAGCGCTTCTAGTCTGAGCTAGTCTACAGCAGTTTATTTTGGCTCTTCCCCGCCACACTTCATAAATCCAGTAAATAAAAACAAAATGCAGTGTCTTGGAACACTTCCTAAAACTCAAAATATATAAACTATCCGTTGCTTCCCAAAGATTCACAAGAACTCATGGAGGAGAGGGTGCTTATTTTTCGGTCAATTATTTGCACAGGAAATGGGTCTCTCCATGGTGACGTGTGCAACAGAGAATGAGTGACAGAGAGCAGGTCAAGGAGATACCCCAACGCAAGAGTCATGTGGAAGAGAGAAGGAAAAATTCCTGCAGATTCCTGGCCAGGTGGGTTGATCCATCAGAAAGCGGCAAGTTGAAGAGGTAAAGTGGGGACTTGGGGGTGGAGTGACATCTTTTCTGGACTCACACTTGTCTGGATCAAGGTCTACTGAGTGCAAGCCAAACCCAGAATTTTGGTGACCACCTGAATCTCTGGCACCTCCAGTCTCTGCAGAGGAGAGGACACACCTCCAATCCACACACTGACGCTGGTGGCCGGTGGCCAGGTCTCTCTGCAGCAATCTGGGGACAGGCATGCAACTTTCTGCTGTCCTCATCCAGAATCACTCGGGCATGACCTCTCCGAGGATGGCCTCCGGATCCTGGTCTCCTCCAGTGGTTCATCCATCCAGTGCATTGTGGAAAGGACCCACTAAGAACACTGGAGTCCTTTTTGGGTCTCCCTGAGCCAAACAAATTCTGACCTAAGTTAATACCATCCATGATTAAAGTTTGTATGAAGTTTAGACTTGAACACCACCACTATAGAGTGAAAATTGTACCTTTGAATTTGTTCTTTTGGTCTATGAGAGAATTACAATTTCTTTTTATAAAACTTATTTTATTTAATTAATTAGTTAATTCTTTTATATTTATTTTTTAATTTTCCAGACTGCATTTTGATTCATCATACACAAATGGCGTACAACTTTTTGTTTCTATGGTTGTGCATGATGTACATTCACAACATTTATGTAATCAGACATGTACATAGAGTAGTGATGTCTGTCTCATTCCACCATCTTTCACACCCCCTTTCCCTCCCCCTCTCATTTCCCTCTAGATAATCTAAAGTTCCTCCATTATTCTCCTCCCACATTATATATCATCATCCACTTACCAGGGAAATCCCCCCCTTTGACCCAGTTATCCCACTCCTTAAAAGAACTTAAAATCAGCATATTACAGTGACACAGCCACATCAATGTTTATAGTAGCTCAATTCACAATAGCTAGATCACGGAACCAACCTAGATGCCCTTCAACAGATGAATGGATAAAGAAATGGTGGTATATATACACAATGGAATACTATTCAGCCATAAAGAAGAATAAGATTATGGCATTTGCAGATAAATGGATGGAATTGGAAAATGAAAATTTCTGTCAACTTGAAAAAAAAGCACCACTTCCTTTGACTCACTACTCCCTTCAGCTGTGAGCTCTGCACTTGGCTTTCTTTACCCCCTGATTTCCCTTTGCTCTTCAGTCCACAGCACCTGGACACTGGCCTCAGCTCTTCCATGAACTCACTCTGGGAAGAACCAGTGCTATGTGGCCGGATCCAGCGGGGTATCTTTTAGTCCTTCCTCTCTTTGACTTTCTGATATGTTGGATGTTTTTGACCCAATGTCAGCCCTTGGTTTCTCCCTTCTCCTGTTCTTTTTTGTTTCTTTGGTGGGTTCTTCCAATTTCACCTACCCTTTGAATTCTTGTGTTCCTCTTGGCCTGTGTTCCTCTTTTGTTTTGGCGCATCCAACATATTCTCACGATTTTAATTCTCACCTCTATGCTCAGGTCTACTTGCTATAAATCTTCAATCTGGCTGACATGTTATCCTTCCCTATTCCAAGGATCAACTCACCCATATCCTCATGAATACCTTTACAAGTGGAGCAACTACTTCCTAGTTTTCCTATGGTAGCTGTGGTTCGTGTATATGATCCTGACAAAATGACCAGCCCTTTCACACTCAAAATATATATAAGTTCGGAAGCCAATCCTAGATCTTGGTGAGTCTTTAAGTAAATTCATCCTCTCTTGATCTTTAACCCCAACCTGATTCCAAACTTCGTCAATGATAAGTCATTGATAATCATCCAAGACACAGAAGTCACTCTCCACTCTCAGTCCCTGGCTCAACTCACCCAAACCATCCTCCAAGCCCAGATGAGGTCAATACAGAAACGTTCTCCAAATATGCTTCCTCTAATTCCATTGCCCTTGGCTTAGGACAGACTGTCATCATTTGCTGCCTGAAATATTGGCAGGTCCCCTTAACTGTTTTTCCAGACACCTTCAATGCACGCTCCAAAATGAGACCAGGGTCATCAGTTCCTAAAATTCACATCACTCTCTTGCTCAAAACCATCTGAACTCACCAGCCACCAAAAGATTAACTCAAGCTCATTAGCATGTCCAACAAGACCCTCTATGACCTGACCTGTCCCCTGTCTCTCCAGCTTCATAGCCTCCCATGCCCCATGACAACCTTGATACATGGAGTGTTTCCATGTTGCCTGCAAATCCAGGAAAATTCAGACATTGCTGCTCTTATTGCATGAAACTCCTGGCCAGGTCTCTTGGCCTCTTTAATTATCAACCATCTGTCAAGACTTGGCTCAGCCATCTTCTCTCTTGGGGAGCCTACTGTCCAACCCGGAATGGGCTGCGTGTTGCTTTCCTAACATACCGTGCACGCAGCTACCTTTGCATCTCCCACATGACATCCTGGAACTTATACTTTGTGGCTTTCTCTTCTTGAAGAGTGCAAGGTCCCTCTTACCAACTTCTCCTTTCAGACGTTTCTTCTTCAGATCTTTTTCCATAATCCTTTGTAGCAATGCATGTCTTACTGTGATCATCAGAAGAAACTGTATTGACATGTCTGGTCCCAGTTAATCCTTGCATCCGCCATTGATGTGGGTCCCCATCATGCACAAAATGAAGTTGAGATTCAGAGACAAAATGACTTGCTAGAGGCTACACAGCAGGGTGGCATGTCTGTGAGAGGAGAGGCAGCCAAGTACATAGTGTGGGCAGTTTTGCCCACTCTCAGCTTCCATGGACAGGTTCCCACACTGTGTTAGGGGACCTTCCTAGACCTACTCCAGTTCTTAGTTCCAATGGCAGAAAGTGTCTGCCATGCTTGTCTGGAACTTAAGCATATTTATTTTCCACATAACCTGAGTCTGAACTCAAGCTCCCTTCTTTATCTGATGCTCACTGAACCAATAATTGCTTATATGTTCTAATCCTATGGGAAAATTAGCCTAGCTCCAATGGGTGCACTGGAGACAACTTAAGGGAATTTTGAGGGTGCTGTTAGCTCTGTGCATTGGACAGAGCAGTGGTTTGGGAAACAACTTTCTGTGGAGATGCGTACAGGTCCGCCATATTCTTCCCACGTTAGAACACCTTGGCTACTAGATACTACTGAAGAAGTGGAGCAGTATTTTCCAACATGGTACCCTTGCCCCTGTTTCTGGGAGTTATCTGCCATATCTGGAGTAGAGTCACTGATGTGTGCCTCAGATGGTAAGGAACTCTCTCTGAACACTTCACCATCCATTGAGTGTGGGTTTTAAACTCTTGCTATTCCCACTGTGTACGCTTTTCAAATAGCCATTCTTATCCACCTAACACTTCCCCATCTCCTTGCTGAGCTCAGGCCACTGAGCATCTCCCAACCCTGCTTCTGTTGCTTAGTTTCCTTCCTCCTTACGGGTCAGTGCGGTGATGTGTGTGTAGCAGTCATGCAAGAAACACCTGCAGAAGACACAATGCTGTTTTGCCAAAAAATAAAAAATCTGCAGCTCTGAAGGTCCCTTTCCTTGGAGAGAGCCAAACTGATATGGGATTCTATTTTACACTCCCTGTTTTGGGGATGAAGGGAGATGATGGGTCTGCTTGAATGGCAGGAGGTTATGTGTGGACATCAGGCAATAAATACTGCCTTATCCTAAATGGTTGTAAATCTCCAAGTTCTGCCTTCAAAGCTAAAAGAAATAAAGGGGAAGCCACTGCTTTGTAACAGGATGCAATTAACTTGAGCAGGATAAGGCCTAGGACAGGTGCAGAGACCCAAGGGAAGACCTCCAGGGAGGCCGATAGAGGCTGGTACTGACTCCAAAATGCTCACTTACTACTTGGGTGCACTTGTGGTTTAACCTCAGCTATGCTGGTGATCTCCAAGGACCTCAGTGACAGGTAAGTAACGTTTCCACCTGCCACTCATTCTATTATCTGGGTTTGTTTTCTTCAGCACTGGTTATACACTTTAGGATTCCATAGAGCAGTAGAATTTTAAGAATGTTAATGGGCAGAAATGGGATGTATTTGAAAAGAATGTAGATGATTCTAAGTATCAACACTGAGCAAACAAACAAATCCACTACCATGATGGTCATCTTCCATGGTCAGCGATTCAAAGGTAACAATTTTCCATCTTAACAATAAAAGGAAAACAATAATGTCCAGGAGAAAAACAACCCTTTCAATGGGCTCAACTTTACCCTTATTAAAAAAAATATATATATATAGCGCCATTGTCTGGAAACTGGTGGAAACTTCATCATAGCCGAGTTTCGGGAAGCAGCCTCGGAAGACATGCCCATCCCTAATCTTCACCAAATGATGACCTTGTTAGAGACCCCACTAGTGAAGGTTGTTCCTTGGGCTCAGGATGCAGCCATTTCAAATGGCTGGATCAGGGAAAGGATCTGAAGGTCAAGTCTGAGGTTTTATTCCTAGATCTGACCTTGGAATGGGGTCATGGACTTGAAGAAGTCCCTCCCCGACTCTTAAGTGGCACATTCTATGTCTGTAAAACAGGGGAGGAAGATGACAATGATGGTGACCCAAGACATCTCATGGGGATTGGAGAGACCAAACGAGGTGACAGACATATAAGGACTTTTTAAGCAGTAACAGAGTCTGGGCCAGGTAACCATGAGACAGTCTCTCAAGGCCTACGTGGGGGACTGGCTTATCACAGAGAAAGTGAAGCCCTGGACAGAGACGCCTGCTCTCCTTCTGCGGGCACAGTGACAGATTCCTGAGCTTCACCTCGTCAGGACCATTATAAAGCAGCTGAAAAAATCATCAGGATGGTTCTGGAGGCCATGGGAGTATGAGCTCCTTCGAGCCCTTGCATTTCCATCATGGCTCTCTGCAGGTGGCTGACCAAGAGAGTAAACATCTCCCCACTTTCCAAGTTTCCACAATTTCAACGAAAAGATGATTCATAGCTAACGAATTTAATATTGAGCCAATTAACTGTAGCAAGATGGATTTTGCTGATGTATAAATCATTCAAGATTTCCTGCTTAACCTTCAAAACAAGCTAAGAACGCACCGTTTCACGCCATGTCCAAGGTGAAGAGGGAGATGTTGATGATGGGATGATAATTTACAATCCTGGGTTCTCTGTTTGGTCTAGGGGGATGGAGGCCACCTGGCCCAATGAAGGAGACCTTCGTGATGCTCAATTCCAGGGAAATGGCGATGACCTCCAAAGTCCTAAGTGCAAAGTCTCCCCAGGTGCAATACATTCATTCATCTCTAAGTGCCACTCTCTGACCATTTTACGTACATTTCAGTCATTTAAAAGCTTCCATACCAGAGACGATTTATATGTGAATGTTTTCCAGCTTCACCATTTGGTTGGCAAACAGCAGATGACCTTATGCACCCACCGCTATGTGACAGTATTTTAAATTGTACTTTCATCTCATCACTTACAGGAAAAAAAAAAATCACACACACACATACACACACACACATATAGAGGAGGAAACCTATTTAGTTTAAGAAACTTTTATTGAGCACCTACTGTGTCCAGTGCCCTGGACTAGGCTGGGCTACTGGGCTACACAGGATAGGGAAGTCCCAATGATCTCCCAACCAGGAGTGCCCCCTGTCACTCAAAGATGCTGTCAGAACCCACTGTTGGGGGTTTCAGCCTGAATTCTGCAATAAGATGATTTCTCTAGTGGGCTTATAGTTTCCTCCATAGGATTCATTACAATTTCTGCCACTAACTAAAAATTTTTAAAAAGTCTCCAAAAATCCAGTAAAGAGCACGTTCATAGACATCTCTTTTTGGGACACGTCAAGGAGGCTGTCAGGATGGGAGGCAGACAGTGGGTCTATTCAAAACCCAAGCACCAGCCGGGCGCAGTGGTGCACGCCTGTAATCCCAGCACATGGAGACTGAGGCAGGAGGATCGCGAGTTCAAAGTCAGCCTCAGCAACTTAGTGAGGCCCTAAGCAACTCAGTGAGACCCTGTCTCTAAATAAAATGCAAAATAGGGCTGGGGATGTGGCTCAGTGGTGGAGTGTCCCTGGGTTCAATCCCCAGAACCAAACCAAACCAAACAAAACAAAACAAAAACCCCAAGCACAGGATAGCAGCTCAATAAAAACAGAGGTGACCCTGTCACCCTGCTGTGTCCACCTCCCCTGACCCACCAATCCCAAAAAAGGAACTAAGATCTCTGGAAGCTCTCCCTTCAGCCCCCGGGGTCAGTGGCTCCGTGTGAAGGAAAGCACATCCATCTTGGTTTCTGGGTCTATTCTGCACAGCTCTGGAGGGTGGGGACTCTCAGACCTGCCGTCCCTACTCTTTGTGACCCTGGCTTCCCCTTAGGGTGACTTAGCAGCCTGCTTTTCCCAATGAAAATGTGCAGAGTCTGGTGAGCATTGGTGTCGTGCTGAGAGAGTGTTGTGGTGCCATGTGAGCTGTCCCCAAAGCTCCCGTGTGAGACGATGCAGGAAGGTTCAGAGGAGAAATGACTGGGTTGTGAGAGCCTTAACCTGATCCATGGATTAATCCACTGATAGGGATTAACTGGGTGGTGACTGGAGACAGGTGGGGTGTGGCTGCAGGAGGTGGCACTGGGGGTGTCTTGGGGTTTATATTTTGTTCCTGGTGAGGTGAATTCTCTCCACCTCTTGCTGGCGATGTCCTCAGCTGGATCCCTTCTGCCCTGAGGTTCTGCCTCCCCTGGGCCCAGAGCTACATGGAGCTGGCTGGTCATGGTCTGAACCACTAAGACCTTGAGTCAAAATAAACTCTCTCTCCTCTCTTCTATGTTGCTCTTATCTGGTCTTTTGGTCACAGTGACAAAGAAAAAAACTAACTAAAATAGAGGTTAATAGGCAATGGATGGACCAGGGAATAAAATGTAGAGATGGCCATCAGGGGGGACACAAGAGAGACCCTCAGCAAGGAAGCTGATCACTGCAAAGGCCACTATAGCCTGGGGGCAGAAGCAGGGGAGTCCCAGACTTTGAACAAAAATACAAAAATGAGCCCCCTGGTGACTTTAGACTCTGTCTCTGATTTAGAAGAGATACTTGCTCAGGAAAACCAAGTGAAACCAAGCAGGATTCCCTTGGAAGAGTTGCACACAGGTGGTAAGATCCTGGGGGTAGTTCCTCTTCCATAAACTCACAAAGTTTTCAAAGTTGGGGATGCGTCCGTCCTAGCACCCCATAAGGTTGATTTTTGTGCATGCGGATACAACACTGTCACTCAAGAAAGAGTCACTTGATATTTGTTGTGATCCACTTTAAATTAATAAATACTGTGTATTTCTTGACACCAGAAGGAGGCTTATTAAAGGAGAAATGAGGTCACTCCAAGTGGCACTGGCTCTCTGAGTCTGTGGAATGCTGAGGTACCCGCTTTATGAACCAGAGGCCAAGACAGAAATGCAGAGAAACTTAAATGCCACCATCCACAGTTACAGACACCACACGTCTTAGAGGAATATCTAAGTACAGCTACATTTAACTGATGATTAATAATTTATTAGACAGTTGAAAAACCTAAGGAAGACCCTCAGAGCAGTGCCTGATTAGGTGACTCCAGACAAACAAAAAGGCTCCTTCTCTCCTCCATACCAGATTCTGGACAGATATTTAATGATTCTTACAGCAGCCAGGTGAGGCCCTAGGAAGGGGAATCAGGAAAGGAGGACAGATAGCAGTGATCACCTGGGTGCCCTGCTCAGCACTGCTGGGTAAGTGGGTTTTTCTGACTCTGTTCGCATCTTCTGTGTTCTCACCTCTGTGAAGAGACTCAGCGATGATAAATACACAGAATTCCTACCTTCTAGCTCTGTCTAGGGCACTCTGCATTGCCACTACTGGTATAGATGGATGGATGAACAGATGGATGGATGGATGGATGGATGGATGGATGGATGGATGAATGGATGGATGAATGGATGGATAGATGGATGGATGGATGGATGGATGGATGGATGGATGGAAGGAAAGATGGATGGATGAATGGATGGATGGATGGATGGATGGATGGATGGATGGATGGATAGATGGATGGAT
>JAJEJO010003607.1:181101-191101 GCA_020662805.1 Glaucomys volans | reverse complement strand
AAATTATATTGCTATACTGCACACATGTGTGAATATCGAACAACATATCTTACCACGGCATTCCAACCATAATGCACCAATTGAAAATTTGGGACAGTGAAAGAAAACGAAAAGAGGAGAGGTAGCTCAGTGGACTAACATGTGAGGCCCTGGGTTCAGTTCCCAGCACCGCGCACACACACACCACACAAAGTGAAGAAAGTTAAAAGGCCACCCATAAAATAGAAGCAATATTGCAATCACACATCTGACAAGGAACTTATGTCAGGGAAAAAAATATTCTAACACACTCAAAAAAATCTCAATTACTCAGTTAAAAATGGGTAAGCCAGGCATGGGGGTGCATACCTGTAATCCCAGCACTTGGGAGGCTGAGGCAGGAGGATCGCAAGTTCAAAGCCAGCCGCAGCAACTTAGTGAGACCCTAAGCAACTCAGTGAGACCTTGTCTCTAAATACAAAAATATAAAAAAGGAACTCAGTACTTAAGTGCCCCTGAGTTCAACCCACAGTACCCCCCACCAAAAAAAAAAAGGCAAAAGATTTGAATAGACGTGTCTCCAGAGACAATATACCAACAGCCAATAAGCTGACCAAAGGTGGCCAACCTCTTAGGCCATTGGGGAAATGCACATCAAAACCACAATAAGATCCCCACCCATGGTCAATAATTAGGTGGGCTAAAATAAAGATGGCAGAGAGTAACCAGAGTTAGTGAGGATGCAGGAAGACGGTAATCCTCACACAACGTGGGTGTGATCTTAACATGGCACAGCCAATTTGGAAACAGTTTTGGAAATTGCTGGAAATGTGAAACTTAAGTAACCATTCCACCCAGTGACCCCACTTCTAGAAACAGACTCAAGAGAAATGAAAATATACGTCCACTGAAAAAACTATAGATGCCCTTTCATAGTGGTATTATTTCCAATAGCCCCAAATGGAAACAACTCAGCTGTCCATCAACTAATGGATGATGCAATGGTTAATCTGAATTGTCAACTTGATTGGATTGAGAGATGCCAATGATTAAGAGGCTTCTGGGTGTGTCCATGAGGGCGTGTCTAGGAATGATTGGCATGTGGGATAGCGAACTGGAGTGGAACCCCTCCCTAAGTGTGGGCAGCACCGCCCAATAGGATGGAATAAAAGCAGGAAGAACAAGGAAGCAGATGCAGATGCAAGCTTGGCTCTTCTTAAATGGGTTCTTGATCACTGCTTCAATCATCTGAGGATATCAGACTCTTGTTTCTTCACTTTTCCAAAGCAGACTCTGCCAGTGATTCTCCAGGTAGTTTCCAGAAGCCTTGGTCTTGGACTGGGGTATCACTGCTGATCCCTCTTGTTCTGAGGCTTCTGCCTCTTGGACTGGGCAGCTGCTGGTTCCTCCAGCTCTCCAGCTGCAGACGGCCACTGTGGACCCTCCAGCTTCTGGTCATGGAAGCCAATCTAATAAATCCCCATTTATAATCATACTTCCTATGGATGCTGTCCCTCTAGAGAACCCCGACTAATACGGATAAATAAAATGAGGTCCATGACCACTTCAGTAACGGAGTTTTGGGCCACAGCAGGAAACGAAGCCCTGATCCATGCGACAGCGAGGGCCAGCCTTGGTAACTTCATGCTAACTTAAGAGACAAGTCAGAAATACGGTTCTATTTATGTGGCACATCCAGACCAGCAAAATCCATCAAGGCCGACATGACAGATGAGTGCTCGTCAGGAGCTGAGAGGAAGGGAAGTGACAGTCATGGGCACAGGTTCCTTTGTAGGGTGATGAAGATGTTCTGAAATCATGCAGTGGTGGTGGTTCTGTGACTTGGGGAACTAAAAATCAATGAATCTTATGTCCCAAATGAGCAAATTACGTAGCACCAGACACACTTTCATACAGCTGTTATATATAAAGATAAGCATGGCATTGAAAGTCAGAAGCAACCCTTCTGTAATGAGTTTTCAGGGAAAGAAATGTTCCACTGAATCTATATTTTTATTGGACAGCATTTCTGATTCTTTAAAAAATATTTTTTTAGATGTAGAAGGACACAGTACCTTTATTTTATATTTTTGGGGCATCAGGAATTGAACTCAGGGGTACTTGACCACAGAGCCACATCCCCAGCCCCATTTTGTATTTTATTTAGAGACAGGGTCTCACTGAGTTGCTTAGGGCCTCCCTTTTGCTGAGGCTGGCTTTGAACTCGAGATCCTCCTGCCTCAGCCTCTCCAGCTGCTGGGATTACAGGGGTGCACCACCATGCCTGGCAATATCTTTATTTTATTTATTTACTTTTATGTGGTGCTGAGGATCAAACCCAGTGCCTCGCACATGCTAGGCAAGCGGTTTACCACTGAGCCCAAACCCCAGCCCACATTTCTACTTTTGCACCATTAAAGAAGTTATTTCTTAGACTAAGGAAATAAAATATTTAAGAATATTTTATGGCAGAATAGGCTGCAAAAGGCCAAGCATTTCGGCTGCTCTTACATTATTTCAATAGCTCATTCATTTATTCATTTAGCTTTATTTACTCCACAAATATTGACTGAGCCCTATTCACCAATCCCTGCCCGTCTGGTGACAGTGTCTGAAGAAAAGTAGTGACTGGATTGAAACAGACAATCACTGTTGAATCCCCCACCTCAGCAGACACAGCACCTGAAGGGCTATTTAGGGAAGGGCCTTTATGGTAAAATCAATCTGAAGTTTTTGAGGCTAGGCTAATAGACTTCTCCCTGTACAAGGCTGTGTTCAATTTCTGGCGGGGGAGAGGAGAGAGTAGGTGTTATGGAAAAAAAAAAAAAAAGTGAATGAATCTGAGATGCTAATAACATATAGCAATTCAAGTGTTTGGGAGCAAATTAATACTCTGATCATAATTAGTGTCTATCCTAAATACCTGTTTCAGGAATAGACTGCTGATCTGCAGGGCCCAGGGAGGCTTCAGTGGCTGGGACAGAATCGGATCTCTGGTGCAGTATCTGAGAGACTGATTTGGCTCTTGGAAAACACAGGCACTTCTTTTCCTGATGCCTTTGAATCTGAGAGTCAGCCTCTGAACTCCAAAGCGTGCTCTCTTCTCCAGGGGGATTGCATTTGGAGCTGGGAAATCAAGAGCAGCCGGCGGCCACGTGACATTCACATCAGCGGGGAGGGAAAGGCTCATGCAGAGGAGCATCTACTGGGTGAAAGGTGCTGAGTGGGAGGAGGAGGGAGCGGCCCTTGCCAGCTCAGGGGCAAGAAATGTCATAGCGTGAATGATAACAATGCTTGAGAGACCACGGTGGCACTGTCACCGCCGCAGGTAGGTCAGACACTTAAGTGTGGTAATAGCCAGTTTCTAGGGCTTTGGAGTTCCAGACAAAGGGGTCGCATTCAGCGAAAGTGACCTAAAAAAAAGGGAAGAAGTCCAGGGAGCGGGACCAGGGGCTCCCAAAGTGAGTCACTTAAATCATCGCCCTGCGGAGAGAGGACCAGTTCTATTTTAGAGGCTGATCCAATGAGAGGCTGAACCCGGCCAGGGAAAGGAAAAGGTCACTCTGTGAATTTCCGTAGTTGCTATTGTCATTATCTGGTCAAATCACACTATAGAAAGTTCAAGACCCTCTTATCCTCTCCGGGAGCCAAGCATTGTGTGCCAGAAAACTTGGGCAGCTAATTCTGCACTTGACAGAGGCCGACTCTGACACTGACTCAGTTAAGATGCAAACGCTTCTCCCTTCAGTCCTGTTCCTCGGCCGTTATTTTTTTCTTGATCAAAGTGGTCAGGAAAGAAAGAATGCAGAGGGGGGTCTTTGTGTTTCCAAAGGAGCCACTCCAAACACGTCATCACCACTTTGGTGGCTTGAAATAGGGATTTGTTCCCTCAGGGTTTTGGAAGCTGGGAGTAAGGGTATCAAAACCTTTAGGGTTGTGCTCACTCCAAAGACTCCAGGGGGGAATGGCTGGCCACTTCTCCTGGCTTCTGGAAGCTTCCAGCAATCACTGGCTTCCCTGGCTGCATCACCCCATTTCTGAGGTCCTCTTTGTGCATTTTAAACTCTTAACATGGACATTTGCCCCCAGATTTGGGATCCACCTAGGTAATCCTGGATGTTCTTGTTTCCAGATCTTTGATTACATCTGGAAAGACCTTTTTCCACCATGAGGTCAAACTCACAGTCTCCAGAGAGATCTATCTCCTGGAGGTCACTGTCTCAGTCTGTCATGAACGCTGTCACCCCATACCCTAGGCTGGGTAGCCTGGAAACCCCAGAACGGTATTTCTCACAATCTTGGTGACTGGGAAGTTCAACATCCAGGTGTCCACAGAGTTGGCGCCTGGTGAGGATCTGCTTCCTGGTTGGTAGATCGTCATCTTTACATATGACAGAAGAGGCAAGGGAGATCTCAGGAATCTCTTTAGGGAATGAATCACATTTTAAAGGGACCTGCCATTGTGAAGTAATCTTCACCAAAGGTCCCACTGCCTGATGTTACCATATTGGGAGTTAGCATTTCAACAATATTGCAGGGACAACAACCTTTAAGTCTGTAGTGGTCACCATGCATCACACTACAGATGGCCACTTCTATTTTGGATCAACCATAAGTAAATACATGCATGTTCAGTGGGATGGTAGCCTCCCAATGGAAGCTGTTGAAGAAGGCATATTGATAGAATTAGAATGGGGTTGACAATTTCTCAGCCACTCAGAAAATCCTCCCTCTTTACCCCTGGAAAGCAACCAAATTGTGAACAAATACCATAGTATCCAAAAATTACCCTTGAAAAATAATCAAAATTATTTCATAATTGTTGGCTGAATTATTACATATTTTTGTTATTGGTGTATTGTTTGTATTTTGTTTTGTTTTCAATACTAGGGATTAAACCCAGGTTTCCCCCAGTCATTTACATTTTTTTTTTTTTTTTAAATTTTGAGACAGGGTCTTGCAAAGTTACCCAGGCTGGCCTCAGACTTGTAATCCTCCTGCCTCAGCCTCCTAAGAAGCTGGGATTAAAAGCATGTGTCTTTGTGTGCAGTGAATTATTAGCTCACAATGATCAATAAGAAATTATGTATTAGTAACTCATTAAAATACAAAGCCCTCATTTTAACCTCAGTGTTTTTTTTTTTTTTTTTAAAAGATCCATCTGATCAAGTCTGTTTGGATCGCCTTTAGATTGATAGTCATTTTTAAAAATACATCCTGTTATTGTTAGAATGCAGCTGAGATTTTAAGACTCTGTAGTCTGTAGATGGTCTTAAGTCAAAACTACTCTTTTCACTCATGTAGACCCAAACCGGATTACTGGGTGACGGAAAGAATACACCCCTAATCAACTAACAGCAGCTGTGAATTATCACTTAAGATTTTTATTATGAAATTATCCACAGATCGCAACAGCCACCATTAATGTCTAAAGAGCCACTAAAAGACTTATTTCAGAAACAGCAAGTTTTGAATTTTTCTCATGAGTCAAATGAGAAAAATCTACTCTTTTCCTGAAGATCAAAGGCTTGCATTGATAAATGTTTTCAATTTTGACATCCAAATGTTCCTCCAGTTGATGAAGTTTTAATTGATCTAAATATTCACCCATTATTTATCCAAACAGTCATCTCTCCACATTTTATTGCTCAGAAACAAAAGTTTGCCTATTTAAGCAGCCTTGCTAATTAAAAAAATCAGTCAAGCCAGTCACGGGTGTGGCCGTCCATCAGATCCCCAGCTATTGCTCTCACTGATACACATTGCGCTCTTTGGCTCTGAAAGGAAAATTAGTTACTCAATACTAAAAACAAAGCACATCTAAAATTTACAGTAAATAGAAGCAACGATCAGAGCTCCAAAGCCAGGTTGCCAAAATCCCCCTATCAACACAGACAAGGCTTCTCAACGTACGCCTCTCATTCCATGTTCATAATTACCTGTGAGTCTTCATGCTGGAGAATTCAGACAAGGCTCACTGAAGTCACCATAAGGAATTAGCTGTTTTTCAGTAAGATGAATCAGTGCCTGTCCATCCGTAGGATATTTTCAGTATTTAAAAAAAAAAAAAAAAAGTTGAGCTGGGTGCGGTGGTACACGCCTGTCATCCCAGCTGGGGAGGCTGAGGCAGGAGGATCATGAGTTCAAAGCCAGCCTCAGCAAAAGTGAGGTGCTAAGCAACTCAGTGAGACCCTGTCTTTAAATAAAATACAAAATACGACTGAGGGTTTGGCTCGAGTACTCCTGAATTCAATTCACAGTACAAAAAAAAAAAAAAAAAAAAAACTTGGCTGACAGCTAATAAAGCTAACTCTAGCTAACCTCAGAATGGCCTGGTGTATTGAGATACATTATTTGGAAGGCCAAATGGAGTGGCCCTTGTTCCTAAGGATTCCCTTCCGTTATCATCTCTAGTTTTCCTCTTTTTTTTTTTGTTTTGACTTTCCCTCTTCAATCCTCTTTCCATGAGCACAAGCTCAAGAGGGAGATGCACAGGTAGGAAGGGTCTGTTCGTCTAGCTCCCTGTTCCACCTTGAGCGAGGTGTCCAAGCCCAGGTAGCACCCACTGTTCCTCCCAGACCATATGACCTTGCTCATAGCCAAGACAGCAAGCACCCAACTGGATTTTTTAAAAATGAATTAGTTTGATCAGGAGCAATGTGGAGGTGCTTATGTGGGAATTATTGCCACCCACAATCTGAGACAATAAATAACTTCAGTTTTCCCTTTTACAGATCTGAACACACGACAGCTGAACTTCCAGGAAGAGGGCCCCAAACAACGTTGATGAAGCCATCAGTTTGACGAGCTAAGATCCAAAGTTATCAGATGATTCTCTTGGAAGCTTTTCATAATAATCTATATTTAAAGTACATCTTTTTCACACGCGGGGGAGGAATGATACGGGAATATGAAACTTATAACAATACATCATTTACTGCTTGGGGACACAGTTATTTACCAACCCACAGTTATTTACCATAAAATATCAATATTGGGAATGTTTTACAGCCCACTTGGAATAAATTGGAAATTTGCATCTTAACTTTTAGAGCAGAGACATTGTATTAATTATTCTCATTATGGAACCTGAAACCAATTATATTAAAATTAGAGTCACCAATATGTGCATAATTATAGTAGACAGCCTGATGTCTTTAGATGTCAGCAATCCATCAACAGAGTGATGGCATCCAGGATACTGAGGACCTAAAAATTAAAAATAAGAAAATACAGTGGATGTCCTGGATCAAAGGTTTTAAATGCGTTGAAAAATTCAGGTTTGTTTTTACAAAGGAAACATTTCAACCAACCAACCAGATCTATGGTTGGAATATCAATTCCATTAGGAAAGTGTGGTTTTAATTGGAATAGAGTGAACTCTGTGTTCAGCAGGCAGGTGATCAGGGTCCTATGCTGGTCTCTCCTCCCATCCCTGTGTCCCTGGGGAAAGTGATGTCATGTCATTGATCTTCATGTTCTTCACCTACAAAACATGATGTCTAGAGTTCCTTGGGTTATGCTTCCAAAACCATTAGTGTAATAAGTTGCATTTAGCAATAAAAATTATAATAATAGCTAACATTTATTTTTTTGGTAGCAGGGATTGAACCCAGGGGTGCTTAACTACTAAGCCACAGCCCTTTAAAAAAAACCAGAAACCTTTTGTTTTTGGAGACAGGGTCTAAGTTGCTTAGCGCCTTGCTAAGTTGCTGAGGCTGGCTTTGAACTTGCGGTCCTCCTGCCTCAGCCTCTGACGCCCTAACATTTATCGAGTGCTTCCTGAGTACTAGACAATGACTTAAGAGTTTTATAAATATTAATTTATTTGACCCTCACACCAAAGGGGGAACAGTCATTAACCCCAACTTATGGGGGGAATGAGGTTGGACAAAGTTTGGACCCTCACACCAAAAGAGGAACAGTCATTAACCCCAACTTATGGGGGGAATGAGGTTGGACAAAGTGCCTATCCAAGGTCATAGGGACGCAGGAAGAGTGGACTTGGACTCCAAGGAATCTGCCTCCAGGGCTTGGGCTCTCACCAGCCACCCCTCAGCTCTTCAAAAATGGTGGTCATTCTTCTTATTTCAAAGAGACAGGAGCAGAAGGAAAAGAGGGCAGAGGAAGAGAGGAAAGAAAACAGAGAAACAGTTTTTGCACAACTTTCTTATGCTAGGAACTATTCTGGGATGTTGCATATGCTTTGCAGTGTGATCTTCATAACGGTTCTAGGAGGGAGGGGGCCGCCCCATAGAGCCCATGACAGGTCTGAGTGCTACTGAGTTCCGGAACACGCCAGATGAAGCAGGGCCAGGGAGACATTCCCTCTGTCTAAATGCAGTCCTGGATCTCAGCTTCTCAAAGCCATCATGGGAAGGAGGGGTCCCCCCAGCAGTGTAAGCTCACAGCCCACAGATGAGGAGGCAGGAGAGGGCAAGCAGACCTGGGATCAACCTGCTTTCCTGCATTCTGCAGCGAGGTCCCTCCATCAGGCACGGAGGGCCCATTTCCTGGGTGTGGAGCTGACCCCTGGGTTACAGAAGGAGTCTGGGTTGGAGGCTGTGGATGTGCAGTTGGACAGTCAGGGGCTGGTTGTGCAGGTTAGAACTTGAACTCAGGAAGGCAGCTGCAAAAAGGTTAAACCCATTGCTACCTGGGGAGATAGGAGTCCAGATCCCCAGGGATGAGAACTCGAATCTCGCCCATTGCTTTTCTTTCTCTGGGATCCATTATTTCCCAGAGTTTCCATACTGCTGTGCCTACATTTATGGTGGGGGAAGGTCAAAGTCCAGGGCCCAGCATTTCAGTGTTTGCCTCCTTCCTTCACAAGATCACCTGGGGTGGGTTGGGAAGGGGTGAACGCAGCTTTTGGTGGAGATGCTGGGGATGGACCAGGAAGGGCTGAGAGCTTGCTTTCCTCCTCAGGGCCCATGGATACTGGAAAGGAGGCACTGGGAGAGGTTTGAAGCTTGGCCAATTCTTCCCCCTCCTCCTGACCCCCACTGTCCCTCCATTTTTCTTTAGGGAGCTGTCTTGTAGGAATATTATTTTCCATGACCCTTCCATGACTCCCAATCTAAAATAAAATAAAATATAAAATTATGATTTATATCTTTGGTGACTGTAGCGGTGAGCTTTGGAATTTTTAAAAAAAATAGTCATGTCTACATGTCAGAGAAAAAGGGCCATCTGTGCGCCTGTAAAAGGACCCACAAGTGGGTATGGATGGGGATTCTGGGCTGCAGAAGCAAGCAGACGATGGGGCTGTAGGTCTCAGTCTGCACAGATCCCCAGGGAATATCCCTGGCCTTACACTGTGGAAAAGAATGGAGTGAGATTCCCTCCACCCTGGGCCTTATCTTCTGATTCAGTTCTCTATGGGAGTGGGTACATCTGCCCAGGAATGAATTTCTTCAAGAGTGAAGGCCTCCCATGTCAATCAAGATGCCAACAGACTTCCCCCTGGAAATGCTTGCAGCCACCTGCAAAGTACTTTGAAGGACCGTCAGAAAGTCCCTGAGCTCAGCTGGGGACGTTCCTCATGCCCGTAGCTTCGGCATCGAATTCTTAATGACTCCTTCGTTCAACAGCGTTTATTGTGAGTTTACTAAGTGCCCGGCACCTGACAAATTAATCAATCAAATTTTGGAACCCTGGGTGGCTGGAAGGACTGAACGGTAGAAGGGCTCTGTGGCAGGCCCAGTGGCACTGAAGGAGGTGACTGCTGGTGGCTTAACTCTGCAGGGGACAGAGGAACAAAACGTGCCCCTATTCCATTAGAATAATATATGCCCCTGAAAATGTACAGATCTCACTGAGAGGGACCTAGATTAGGCCGAGCCCTTTAATCAAGGAAGTGTTTCTACTCTAAAGATAATGAATGAAATAAAAGGGGGAGAGTAGCTTTGTAAAGGCCTCGTCTCCAGTGAACTAGAAATTGTGCTTATGTTCACCAATTCAATTTTGAAAATGCCAAATGCTAAGATATAACCATGTGCGTCCAACAAATCAGCATAAA
>JAJEJO010003607.1:129525-180701 GCA_020662805.1 Glaucomys volans | reverse complement strand
TTCTTTGTTTTTTCCTCTGTGGATGGATATTCCAGTTGATTCCATATATTTTTTTTTTTTTTGAACCAGGGATTGAACTCAGGGACACTCGGCCACTGAGCCACATCCCCAGCCCTATTTTGTATTTTATTTAGAGACAGGGTCTCACTGAGTTGCTAAGGGCCTCGCTAAGTTGCTGAGGCTGGCTTTGAACTCGCGATCCTCCTGACTCAGCCTCCCGAGTAGCTTGGATTACAGGCGTGCACCACCACGCCCGGCTTCAACTTCACTTTTAAAAAGATACAGACCTGGAAACCCATTGGGTCTTTTGAAGCCATGAAACGACATGAGTAACTATACTATGCAAGTTCTTACTTGCATAGTATAGTTCAGAAAGTGAGGTCAGAGCCAACATTCTAGCCAAGTGTGGTGGCACACACCTGTAATCCCAGCAGCTCGGAGGCTGAGGCAGGAGGATAACAGGTTCAAAGCCTTCGAAGCCAGCCTCAGCAATTTAGTGAGGCTGAAAGCAACCTAGTGAGAACTGTATCAAAATAAAAAATAAAAAGGACTGAGGCTGTGGCTCACCGGTTAAATGCCCTTGAGTTTCAAAAAAAGAAGAAACAAATAAACAAAAAACCCCAAAAACACATTATCATATTTTTTGTCTCAACGATAATGAAAATAGGAAGAAGGATATTAGAAGCCTTCAAGAGATCTCGCTGTCTTGCTTCACTCATTTGTTCACTGGAGAAAAGCATAATCAATTAACTACTGAATGACAATAAGTAGCTAGAATATAAAGAGTGTGGTTTATAAAAGTATGTCATGCCCAAATTAACCTTATGTGAATTTTCTGTTGTGCTACTGAATGGGCAATTAATAACGGAATTCCTTGGTTCATACACATAATCTGCTATAGAGTCTGGAGACAGAAGGAGGGGCAAGAGAGCCTCAGATCTCTTAGAATTTCCATTCTCTCAGAGGAGTCAGATAATAAAGGAGAAAAAAAATTCACAAAATCACTCCAGGTGTATTGAATCTTGGTGAATGAAACAGAGGGTGTTGTTTTATAGATGGACAGGGCTGGAGAAAGGTGGGCAGAGGAAAGGAAGAGAAATAATAGGAATTTCTGGTTGTGGTAGACAGGAAGATAGGTATACCTAAGTCGGATGCTAAGAGGTCAGCCATGGCAAAGGTCAGGAGGGGGACTCAAAGTGTCTGGTTTCCTGCAAAAAACAGTTTATCATGTTTAGAAATTAAAATGAGACTCTGGTCACACTCACACATAGTTGGTGGGGCTGCAAATGAGTATAACCACTCTGGAAAGCAGTTTGTAGATTCCTCGAAATACTAGGAATGGAACCACCATTTGACCCAACTATCCCATTCTTTGGTATTTATCCAAAAGATTTTAAATCAGCATACCATGGAAACATTCTATAACACAGTCACATCAGTGTTTATAGCAGCACAATTCACAATGGCCCAGCTATAAAACCAAGACGAATGGATAAAGAAAGGGGGGTATTCACACACAGTGGAGTATTACTCAGCCATAAAGAAGAATGAAATGATGGCATCTGCCAACAAATGGATGGATCTGGAGACTATCATGCTAAGTGAAATAAACCAGTCCGAAAAAGCTGAATGTTTTCTCTGACATGTGGAAGCTGATCCAAAATAAATGGGGGAGGTGGGCAGAATTTTCAAAAAGAATAAGAGAGAGAGAAAAGAAAAAAAAAGAGAGAAAGAGAATTTCAACAAAATACAGGAAAGATCAGTGGAGTAGAAAGGATTGAAAAGGAAGGAGGGAAGAAGAGTGGAATGGATCTGATCAAACTTTTTTATCTACAGACATTATCATAGAGTGAATCCCAACATCAAGAATATCCACAAGATAGTAATAAAAAAAATACTATAAATAAATCACAGAAAGATCTGCAGAGTGGAGGAAGGGGAGAAGGGGGAAGAAGGAAGCGGGAGGGGCAGTGCTAGGGACTAAATCAGAGCAGATTATATTCCATGCTTCTGTGATTATGTCAAATGAATACTAAGCTCATGTATAAACTAACGTTATATATCACATAATGTAATAAAGGGTCTCTGATCAGAAGGTAAATTTGATAGGGGTAAATACAATTCTCTGATTTTATGATAAGAAAATAACATGTTGGCTAGCTCTGGATTAATAGAAATGGGGCAAACATCAACCATCAGATTTCACAATGACTGCATGTTCTACATAAGGTTATAATAGGAGACCAATGTTTTTACGGAAATGAACATTCTTGTCAGCTGCATTAGTTGAAATGAGGTTCTTGTCATGGGATGTACCATTTTTCAGCATCCTCTGTGAAGGTCAAGGGACCCTCATGGCTTTGTGCTCATTTCTAAGAGGCCAAGATTCAGCAGATGAGTGAGCATAATCTAGCGTGTTGTGAAGATGGTGTAAAGCAGGAAAACAGAATGATCTAATTCACATTTTAAAAAGATGACTCTGGCTGTTATATGATAAGTGTTTTTTTTAAAGAAGGTTTGAAAATATAGCAAGACCAGGGGAAAGTGAACATTGCAGAAAATAATACAAAGAATTCTGGCATAAGATATATTTTCATATATTCGACGTTTAACTTGTAGCATGCATTAAGAATTTGAAGTGACAGAAATTTAGATAGAGCTTTTGAGGGACACCTCATATCCAAACCATAACCAAGAATTTGAAGGAAAAGGAGTTTTTCTTTGCTATTCAACAAAGCGATCTACTCTACATCAGGATGCTTTGGGATGATCAGATGAACTCCCCCTTACCAGGATTTTTGGAAACAAATGATTATCAGCCAAGGCTTTGGGCTAGAATGGATGAATCACTGAATGTTCAAGTCAGCTTTTCACCACCATCACCAAAAGACCTGACAAGAACAATTTTAGAGGAGGAAACGTTTATTTGGGGCTCATGGTTTCAGAGATCTCAGTCCATAGATGACCAATTCCATTGCTCTCTGCCCAAGATGACACAGCACATCATGGCGGAAAGGATGGAGGAGGAAAGCAGCTCAGGATGTGGCAATCAGGAAGCAGAGAGAGCTCTGCTCACCAGGGACAAAACAGAAACTGCAAAAGCATGTCCCCAGTGACCTATCTCCTCTGTCCACACCCGACCGGCCCATGGCTATCGCATGGTTAATCCATTCAAGTGGACTAATTCACTGATTAGGTGAAGATGCTCACAACCCAGTCATTTCTCCTCTGGACCTTCCTGCATTGTCTCACATGTGAGCTTTCGGGGGACACCTCACACCCAAACCATAAAAGGGAGTTTTCACAATCTGGCTTGAAATCCTCTCTTCCAAACCATCACACTCATGATGGGGAGGACCAAGGTGGATTGCAGACACAGGTCCTCAGGCCCAGTCCCCACACAATGAGCAGACGACATTTCCTTGGGCTAAATTATTCTGTTTAAATGATTGTTCTTGAATATGAGATGCTATTTTTTCTGTTGTTTTTGATAATAAAAATGCCAGAACATTTAGAAAAGGGCCGTCTCAAGGGCTGTTCCCTTATTTTTTAAATGTAGAAAAATGGAAGGTTGCCATTTCTAGTTTCTCGTTGTTCCTATTTGTTGAGAATTTTCCATATGATGAAATCTAAAAATCGAAGAGTTATAAGATTCCTTGTGTCCTGAGATCTTCCCTACTCTGAGCACCCGATTCTAAAATAAATCCGGCAAGATTCATTTGACATCAGCAAAACGTAAGTACAGATTTTAGACTTGTATTACACCCAGAGGAATAAGCACCTGGATTCTCTAACACTTAATCAGACATATGATCCCCCCATTAATCTGAGCACCTCAGAATATTGAGAAGACCTTCCCTGGAGACATTCACAGACAAAATAATCCTGAATTTCACCTATACTAATAAAAATACTACCAAACGGCAATAATAGATTAAGCACAGGATATTAGGTATGTTTGATATCGAGGTCCCGGAGAGGATTTTGTTAATGAGAATATTCTACTGCGTCAGTGTCAACAGACTTAGTCATTATGAAACCTCTGACGTGAAGACACAGCTGGATGAGTTGGAATTTCACATAAGGAGATATATAATCATATGCAAATACATAATACCCTTAAAAATTCAGCTGAATATCAGTCCTTGAAGACGTCGCTGTTCAAATGTGGACTCTGCTCTTGCCTAGGATTTTATTTTCAACCTGTCATTTCTAAATCAGACTTTCATTCACATACTCATGGAGTTTTATTAAAAAGTGGTCATAAGAGATAGTGATTTTAAAAGATTTTCTGGCACTGGGGATTGAACCCAGGGGCACTTTACCTCTGAGCTACTCCCCAGTCCTCTTTAATTTTAATATTGAGACAGATTCTCAGTAAGTGGCTGAGGCTGGTCTGGACTCTGTGATCTCCCTGCCTCAGCCTCCCGAGTTGCTGGGATTATAGGAATGCACTACTTTTTCATTTTTTAAGGTTCTAAATCAGAAATATAAAAGGTAAGAAGTAATAAAACTCTACTTTGTGTTATTATTGTAACTGTTTTTCATTTCATTTCTACTCTGTGAAATAAAATGTTATAGAATTGTAGGATTAACTGATGTCGGAGGTTTTGAATCCAACTGTGTGTTTTATGGGTGAAGTATTTCTTTCGTCCTCCACTACATTGACAGTTTGTTTGCTTTCTTAAGCACACTCTACTGAAAATATATATGTGTGTAACTTATGTACATACACATTTACACACATGCAAATTTCAGTGTGCATCAATTTGTGTGGATACCAAGCATCAGATAACCAAATTAGCTGGGCACCATGGTGCATGCCTATAATCCCAGTGGCTCAGGAGGCTGAGGGAGGAGGATCGTGAGTTCAAAGCCAGCCTCAGCAAAAGAGAGGCAATCTGGAACTCCATGAGACCCTGTCTCTAAATAAAATACAAAAATGGGCTGGGGATGTGGCTCAGTGGACGAGTGCCCCTGAGTTCAATCCCTGATATTTCCAAAAACAAAACAAAACAAATCATCATATAATCCATATAATCAAACTCTCTCAATCCTGATGAAAGCACAAAGACACATCTTCCCACTCATCTTTACAGTTTGTCCTACAAATCAGACATTCCTGAAATATGTAAAAAGGGTAAAGATCGTATAACAAATTAAAATCTGTTCTGCTTCTCAGAAGCAACAGTTTGGAAAGCCGATGGGTGCAGAGTACAAAAACATTTGCGGCGTGATATAATTGCTACTTACAAGCAAACTGAAGTCTGGCTTCCCGGCTAACGATTGTTCCAAACGAGTTTGTTGCTATGCACTGGTAGGTTCCAGCATCTTGGGTTTTATTGGGGTTATTGATCAACAAACTGCCTTCCACAACACTGTAGCGGAAATCCATACCCAGGTCAACATCTGTTCCGTTTAACTTCCACCTATAGTATAAAAACGCCAGTAGATAAAGCCTTGTAATATGAATCAATATTTCTCAATTGTCTAAAATATATAAAAACTGTAAATAGTGACCTCTTTTAAAGCACCAGAAAAATATCAGATCTGCCCTCACCAGCAATAGTGATGTCTTAAGCACTTAATAGAGAAGATTGTGCCCTTTAAAGCAAGCAATGATACTGAAATTTTAACCCCTATTTTTCTGACCTCTTAGGATGTTGCAAACTGAACATTTCGCTTTTTGCAGGGGGTGGGTTTCCCCACAGTGCCTTGGGCAATATTTATTCAGGCAGGGATTCTCAGAGAAGGTTCCTTCGCAGTGTGCAATCCTTCTTTAGGGGCTACAGAGAGGACAAAATTCACCACTTTCAGGTAGATGGCTGAGTATTTGGGGGAATTGCCCAGAGTTGCTTTGATTTGGTCCTTAATACGACTGAAGTGGCTGATTGCAAAGCAGAGGGACTCCAGGGATCTAGAGTGGCTGGGGGGACCCAAACTGCCCTGCCCGTGGATCACTCTGAAGATCTCCTTAGTGATTGGCACATCAAGCAGTCAATCATCCCAGTAAGCTGCAGTTCAGGCCACCAGGCAACTGACTCGAAGTGTCCCATTGTCTATTTACTTGAACACCCTGAGAATCTGACGAGAGCCGTTAACTCAATAAACGACTCACACACTGCAACTGCTAACCTTTAGTGATAAGATCCACAATTTTGCTTATATAGCCAATATCCTTCCAAAGAAAGCTGATCTTCACCAAATCACCTTCCAGGAAGTCATCTGAATACTTAACAGACTTTTGAACTAATGCAATTCAATAACTATCTGATTTTTTTTTTTTTTTTTACCCTACAAATCCTGGAGTATCAGGTAATGAAAAAATTTTACAGCTAGAGTTTGGGAAATTATCAAAGAGTCTCACAGTAGTAATCACAGTGGGAGATAAAAGAATAAGGAAACACTGTAGCACAAAGGAAACTGATCCAAGTCAAGAAGAGGCACTGCTGAATGAGAGACACTGATTTTATTGCCTTCAATAGTGAAGATCACCATTTAAATAAATGTATGTATGAAATAGACTATTTATGGGTCAGTTGGTTTCAAGTTCTGGGATATCTGGTCTCAACCAAAGCAAATGCTGAGTAGTAATTCTTTCTTTCTGTTCAGATTTGTTCCCCATTCAAAGTCAATCTTAGGGAGCTGAGCATGGTGGTGGATGCCTGTAATCCCAGCAGCTCAGGAGGCTGAGGCAGGAGGATCACAAGTTCGAGGCCAGCCTCAGCAACTTAGCCAAGCCTTCAACAACTTAGTAAAATCCTGTTTCAAAATTAAAAATTAAAAGGGCTGGGGATGTAGCTCAGTGGCAAAATGCCCTTGAGTTCAATCCTCAGTACCAAAAGAAAAAAAAAAAAAAAAAAAGTCCATTTTAAAGGACGCCTCTTCCAATGAAGTTTTCCTCCATATTCCTCCTTAAAATGAATCAAAACTTAATCCACTCTCCTACAGAAATCTCCCTGCTCCTGGAGGTAAGAATTCTGTCTTCACTGTAGACAATCTGTCTGAATCATGTTCTGGCTTTCTCACGTTAGCCACTAGAATTTGATATGCTTTTCATGCTCAATAAACACTTGTTGAATTTAATCGACTAACAACTTCACTTCTTTGCTAGATGCGTGAGCTCTGAGCATGCATGATTCATGGAGCATTCTAGTGCACCACAGTATAGCCGCATCCCTTTATTGACATGCTTGTCTTTGAAGTGCAAAAATCTAGAAACAGGCGGGGTGGGAACCCTGGGCTAGCAGACAAATTTTGAGCATAGAGCTCTTTATGTGTGTGTGTAAGAAGGTGGGTATTAGAAACTGAGAGTAATTCTCTTTGTGTTCCGACACAGATAAGAAAGTAATAAGCAATAAAGAGAACAACCTGGCTGCATTCCGGGACACCATATGCACATGAATCTCTAGAGCTGACTGCCTGCACCCTGGTGTGTTGGCAGTCAGCTGATGACCTCTGGGCCATAACTCTTGCTTCAAATGACAGTGGAGCAATTCAATATGACAAATCTAAGAACTCAAAGAGGAAATTGCAATATAATGTGAGCTGCGAGCAGAGTGTGGAATTGGAGAATGGAGCCACGTGAGTCTTTACAGAAAAACGTCTGCAAGACTCACAACACCTCCACTCGGCAACTCAACCCAAACTCCATGCACAAAGTCTGTTCATCTACTTTATTGTCTGCTTATACGTACAAACAGCAAAGGAGAGGGTATTATCTAGAACATAGAGTGCTTTCTGAGAAAGGCAATTGGGTCTCTATTACCAAGGTTTGATTGCCAGGTGGTTGGTGGTGGTTCCAATGGAATGTGGATTGCACTGAGCCCTGGATCTCACTACGCATGGAACACTCTCCAAAAAATTCACAATTTACTCTCAACATTGGTGCAATCTTTTAGGTGTGGGGAGTAGAGAGGAAATGCTCATTTGGAGCCAATAACAGATTTTCCCAGAGGCCAAGACAAATTGGTGTTGTGTAAGCTGATTTCTGAAATACTTGGGGAACCACGATTTGACTGTCCCCAGAGAGTTTAGAGCTAAACACAGCCAAACACCGGCAGTGTGAAGGTCTGCAAGGTACAATTTTGCAGCCTTTGCCGGGGAAGCTATCTATGGGATTTGTTGTAGCAAAATGCTCTCCTTTTATTAACTTTGAACTTGGCACTCAGAGAGGGGCAGGGCCTCTCTGACTTGGATTTGTTCTCTGCGAACTCTGCAGAAGACAAACCTCACAGCCCAAATTCTCCAGACAGGTACTTGAACCTTTCTTCTCTCTGGAAACAGATGCTGAGCGAAATAAATAAAGTCACCTGTCCTTAGGGAACCTTAATACGAAGCAAGCTGGTACAAGTCAAAACTTCTTCAATGTTTCTGGGTCTGGGTCAATCCTTTCAAAATTGAGGGGCAGAAACAGATGAGAAGAAAAGGTTCCGTTGAGCGAATAAGTGCAAAGGAAAGAGGTCACTTGGGGTGTCCCAGGGAAAAACGGGAGGCTGCAGATCCCCAAGGCAAGCTCACTCTGGAATTCCTCCTCCTCGCTCTGCTCTTCCCTGTCAGTCAACCTACATACAGACTGCTCAAGTTCAGCCAGCAAGGTGTTTGAAAATACCTGATCTCTTCATTCTTTCTCTTTCAACAGAGGTAGTATTTTAGCTACCAATCTACTACTATGTCACCGGGAAACTGACAAAGGTGTAAAAGCAAGCCATGTGCTCTACAAGGAATTGCTCCTGCATTTGATTAAAAGGTTTCTTCTCCCTCTTCCTGGCAATCTTTAAAAACATAATAGGTTTCTGTTCCCTGGCTTGTTTTAAATAACAAGGCAAGCCCCTGTCTCTGGAAACACAATGTTACAAAACCAACGTTAATTAAAGGTCAGAGTCTGGAGAAAAACAAAGCAGCAACTTGCCCAATTCTACTGCAAAATTGCTTTTCATTTATGGCTAACTTACATTTGGCTATACACTGAACCTGGGATCAGTCAACTCATCATCTGTGTATCTAGAAACCTTGGCCTCCCGAGTTGCATTTGGCCATAGAATGAATTGCAAAACCACTGAGCCTCAAGTTCACTCTATTATAGACACATAACTACGCAATCTGGTTTGCTCAGGACAGTGCCTGGTGACAGCTGCCGTCCTAGAATGATTATTAGCAGGGGTCTTTCACTCTCCAAAGCGTCCTATTTTGGATAATAAATTATATGTTCACTCTGATTATAGGGTCCATTCTAATTAGAGTTGTTTTATATTTTTCCTCTTTCTCTTTCTGGGATGCATTTCCTTTTCTTATCCATGTAGGGCAAACGAGCATTGGCCCCTCAGAAGCAAAGTTAAAATGCCTCCTGTTTGCAGAAACCTTCGATGACATCTACCCCTGCCCGTGGCAAATGAGGCTGCCTTTCTTGCAGGACGCCCTAGAAGTTGGGCATGCCTAACTCTGGTGTACATCACGGTGTTCCAGCAACTTCCACGTCCAGGCAGTTTCTCAGCAATCGCTCTAGTGGAGCTCGGGAGAGAGTGGGTGAATCACGGAATATACCAAATTTAGTGAGCTGCTCAAGTGAGCCAGGGCTGAAAATGCTTGTCCTAGATGCAAGACTCTCCCCACATCCTAAGATAAACTCCAGTTCCAGGCAGAGCTGCTCAGATAGAATCTTGGGTAGAGATTCTTCATCCAACATCAACCTTTACCAACTGCATGCACCTTGCAATTCAGTTTGAAAAATGTAGGTGTGACTTGATGGATGAAGAGTGATAAGTTTGATGAATCAGTGTGTGAATGAAGAAGCACCTAAATTAAATGCTAAAATAATACCCATGAGGCTGATGGAGTATCTTTGCTTTCCTTCTGAAAACCACTTGCCTCAGCTCAAACCCCACCTCTTTAAAAAATCTTCCCTGATGGTTTCAATGTCTCCTGTACTTTAACATATATTTCTTTGTTTTTAAAAATAATATTATTTATTCTTAGCCTAAATGTTTTATCATTGAATATTTCAATTAATTTTTTAAATTGTTCTAATTAGTTGTAAATTTGTAAATAGGGGAAAACTACTATTTATGACATGCATAAATTATAAAGAATCAGAAGACAGTGAAGACCTTTGTCTAAGAAAAGGAACAGCAATATTTCTGTTGGAAAGTCTTCTGCACACACTAAGACTACAACCATGTCATGGTTAACCCCGATCTTTAATCTGGGCTTTTCCTTTCCAAAAATTATTAAAATGATTTTATTATGTATGGTGGTAATCTTTGAAGGAGTTTGGAACATGCCACCCCAAAATATGCTGCTCTAACATGTTTGGATTCAACTTGAAAAACAGGAAGTTGAAGAAGACCACTCTGACCTTCACTTAGTTTCTAAAAAGATGAAATTTCCACGTGACAGATGCCCTCCCTCAGCCAGAATCAAAGTCACATTCTTATCAGGACAGGAAGCGGAGACAGAGAATGTTCTGCACAAACCTTGTTAAAATAGTTTTCTCTGGCCTCCCCACGTAAGTTAGTTACATTCTCAGTCTATTATTTTATTTGGTACTGGGGATTGAACCCAGGGACACTTAACCACTGAGCCACATCCCCAGCCTTTTTTTTTTTTTTATTTAGAGACAGGGTCTCACTCAATTGCTTAGGGCCTCATAAGTTGCCGAGGCTGGTTTTGAACTCACGATCCTCCTGCCTCAGCCTCCTGAGCTTCTAGGAGCCTACTACTCTTCCCATGTATTATGTAAGTGTTCACTGACGATTGCAGCGTTGGGTCATTTCCCTGTGAAGTTTCCCTTGACACAGAAAACTTGTGAAAGAAAGAAATGTGCATCCTTTTTTTTTTTTTCCCCCTGTTGGTTTGTCTTCTGTCAATGTAATTCTCAAGCCCAGCTAAAACCTAAAGAGGGTGGCGATCATCAGAGCTTTGCCTCCTAGGACCCTTGATCAACCACTCCTTACCTGCTCTTGAACTTTGTAAGTACGTAATTGCAGGTTGTGATTCTGCTGTGATTTGTTTGCTTCATTGACATTATTTTCCTGCAATCCATGCATGGATTTCCTGCCTGAGGCTCCTTTGTATGAACACACCAGGTTACTTATTTCCTAATATGTTATGAACTTAGACGTCCTGCATCACAAAGCCTGAGGGACCTCAGCTTCACTAGCTGTCCCCCAACCCAGGAGCTTTCCCAATTTACATGCCTACTGGCTGGGTTCAAGGGCTCTCTTTGCTCCAAATCTTCACCAACACACCGTCAGTCTTTTAAATTCCTGTCAATCTGCTCAGTGGGGAAGAATATGTCTATTTATTTTAAATTGCATATTTCTGTTGACTAATGAGATTGATAAACCTTTTTATGTTCGCAGATATTCAGTCTTCGTTTCCTTAGAAGGACCCACTTGAATGTTTTGCTGATATTTCCACTAGGCTATTTGTGTTTTTTACATTCTGATTGAAAGAAATTTTAAAAATATTCTGGATGTTGATTCTTTACTGATCACAAACAACTCAAAAAGTTCTTCTCCAATCTGAAGCGTATAATTTTGCAGATCTCAGTATATTCTGTTGAACAGAAGTTCTCAATATTAAAAAAAAGTTAAATGTTTTCTGATTTATACTTTCTCTGTTGTATTTAAGGTATCTTTTCCTCCCCCGAAGTCATAAATATGCATGCCTATTTTCTTTTCCAAGCGTTTGAGATGTCCCATTGAGGTCTTCCACCCATCTGGAACTGGTTTTTGTGTATGTTGTGAAATAAGGGTTTGTTTTTATTTTATTTATTTAACCATATGGTCAACCCATTGTCCAGAGCATCTCTTTTTATTTTTTTCTCTATCATTGGCATAAATTTTAACTTTTCCTTTTTATTTTCACCAGGGAGTAGTATATTTTATCATTCTTAGTATTTAGTGCAATCAATCTGTATGTGGAATAACTAACATTTGCTACTTAATTGGCTTATCATTGGCTGTTGGATTTCAGGTCTTCTATTTGGGATCAATTTTTTAAAACCTCTATCATCTATCTATCTATCTATCTATCATCTATCTACTTATTCATTTATTTATATGCGGTGCTGGGGATCGAACCCAGTGCCTCACACATGCTAGGCAACCGCTCTGCCACTGAGTCACACCCCCAGCCTCTACTTGGGATCATTCTTATTCTGCCTCAGGTGTTTCTTTTAGAATTTCCTGTAGTACGAATAGTTTGGAATCCAGCTTTGATTTCTGTCTGCCTAAAGGTTGAGAAGCTTCAAACTCCACTCTTCTAGGTATTTTTAGAATTATGATAAATTATTGCAAACAACAGTGCACCTCTTGTGCTATCGCAGATGATAGTGCCTATTGTGCTGAGAGGTAGAACCTATTCTTCCTCCCTCAATATATTTGGGACTTGCTATCCAACCTCTGCTTATCCACCCCCTGACTTTTCCCTTCCTGGCTCTGCTAACTGCTCTTCTACTCTCTACTTCCATGAGATCAACTTTTTAGCTTCTACCTATCAGTAACAGCATGCAGCGTGTGTCTTTTTGTGCCTGACTTACTTCACTTAGCATAATATCCTCCAGTTCTATCCACGGTGTTACAAATGTCTATTTCCTTCTTTTTTATGGCTGAGTAATATTCCATGTGGGCAGATCATGTTTTCTTTGTTTTTTCCTCTGTGGATGGATATTCCAGTTGATTCCATATTTTTTTTTTTTTTGAACCAGGGATTGAACTCAGGGACACTTGGCCACTGAGCCACATCCCCAGCCCTATTTTGTATTTTATTTAGAGACAGGGTCTCACTGAGTTGCTTAGGGCCTCGCTAAGTTGCTGAGGCTGGCTTTGAACTCGAGATCCTTCTGACTCAGCCTCCCAAGTCACTCGGATTACAGGCATGCGCCACCACGCCCAGCTTGATTCCATATCTTGACTGCAACAGTGAAGATGGGGTCTGGGTATCTCTTTGGAGTAGGAGAGTGGATCATAAGGTAGGTCTGTTTTTTAGTTTTATTGAGGAACCTCTATCCAGTTATCCACAATGGTGGTACTAATGTCCATTCCCAGCTGCAGTGTGTCTGAGCTTCCTCTTCTCTCCATCTTCACTAGCATTTGTAATTGTTGTCTTGATTACAGCCGTCCTTTGTTCTCCTTGCTGGCTTTTCATATAACTCTGACAGCTAAATAGTGAAGGGTCTGCTCTCTCTCTCTCTTTTGTTGCTATTGAGAAGTCAGTTGCCAACTTATGTTTCATCTCTTCAAAGACGACTTTTATCCCATCTCTGGCTCTTCTGAATGGACCACCTCTTTGACTTGGTGTTTCGTTATCTTGAGGTTTTGCTTGTATTTATGCCTGAAATTGATTGGACTTTCCAAAATCTGTATCTTGCAAGTTTTAATTAAAGCTGGGAAGTTCTGGGCTTCTCTTTAAATATTGTTCTGCCTCATTCTTTACTGCTTTTTTCTCTGGAGCTCTGATTAGAATCTGCCCATGTGTCTGTCTCTCTGATATTCAGTTTCTCTTTGTCTCTTTTGGCTACGTTTGGATGATTTTCTCAGACCTGTCTTGATGCTTACTAATTTTCTTTTGACCTACATCTCATTTGCTAGAAAGGTCACTCAGATTTCAGGTTTGGAAAGTGGACACACCGCAGGTGGGAATGGACATTAGTACCTCCATTTAAAATTAAAATATGGTATGAGAGATTGTTAAGGTTTTCAAAGACAGAGTAAATCAGAATATGGAATTCCTACTGTTAACAATTTCCAAAATTGGTCACTTAACTTTTCATGAAATGGTCACCCCGGATTCCTGTGGCTACCCTGAGATGCCTTCTAAAAGTTCTACAGATGCCTGCTGCTGACCCTGTGAGTTCTGCTCATGGAGCCACGGGGTTTTATATCAACGCACCTGATGTGAGGTTTGGGATTCCCTTTCACTTCACAAGTGAGCTTCACTTTTTTCTCCTCGGAATCCAAAGAGAACATGACGTGGCTTGGCTCTTGAAGGAAAACGGGGCCATGCAGCGCATAGTCATCTGAAACAAGAACAGGACATGCTGAAACAAGCAACCTCTTCCCAGTGGGAGCAGTGACAGGCAGCAGCACAACGGAACATGTACAAAATGCAGAGCAATAGTGGGGTTCGGCAGATTCAGCTTCCAGCCTGGGTGAGAGTTCCCCTTAAAGACTAAGACAGTGTGCATTGTGTTAAAGCCATTGGTCACTCATTTTACCTTTTTAAAAATAATTTTGGTACTGGGAATTGAACCCAGCGGCCCTTTACCACTGAGTCCCAGCCCCATCCCCAATCCTTTTCATTTTTGATTTTGAGATAGGGTCTCACTAACTTTCTGAAGACCTCTCTAAATTGCAGAGGCTGGCCTCAAACTTAATGACGAACCTCCCATTTCAGCCTCCCAGGTTGCTGAGATTATACACAGAGGCCACTCTGCTCAGCTGATCACTTTTTAAATTCGCAGCTTCCAGTCGGAGCGCCTGGCGTCCCTCCCTTTCCCCCTCCTTCTTGCCAGTCCACCTGCCCATCGCTGCCTTGGACTCTGTTCACGATTTGTGCCTCCCACACCCCTCTCTGCTGCCCTCATTTTGGAAGGCTGTCTGATGTCACCAAGTTAACATTTTCCTGCTCTGTAATGGAAGGATGGAATGGGAAGCAAACTGGTGAATTTTTAAAGAGGTTGATAACGAGCAATGGCTCTACATTGCAATTACAGATACACACATACATACGTGTGTGTGTGTGTGTGTGCACGTGTGCGCGTGTGCAGTGGTATACAGTGGGAGAGCAAGATGGGAACTTAGGGACTTCAGCAGCTGAACAGCTGACAGGCTGTGGGTGTGCAGGCTGGCGCACAGCAGCTGCTTATAGACATCTAACCATAGAGGTTGCAGGGGCTCACAGTTACCTGTAAAAGATAATCCCCAGTAGAAAAGCAGGACACAAAGCGCAGGGACAGAAGAATCCCCCTATAGGCTAAGTGCAGTCAAAGTCCCTAAGCTATATGAGCTCAGAGTCCCTAGGCTGTTGATAAGCTCATTACCCGTCCAAGGAATGTGGAATTCTCCCTCCAACAGAATTGCACCAACTCTGTTGTCTGGATGGACCCCAAAGTTGCATACGTATAAAAGTTAAAGCTCTGCTGTGCTCAGGGCTCAGACTTTGGGAATTATCCCTCTGGGCTGTGCAACACCAATAAAGGGTTGCTTCTAGATCTTGGAATCCTGACCCTCATTTCCCACGACTGTATATATATGCATGCCTACTCATATTCCTTAATAGCTTCGAGAATCATCCAGTCCTGATCCTCAAATGCTCTCCCGTGAAGGACCAGCCTCCTTGTTTTCTCTGCCCGTCAAGGACCCATCCACCGTCCAGCTTGTGTGAGTGTCCCAGGGCTGGTACTGCATGGGACTTACCAACACCCAAACTGGGCCATGACAGGTTCCATGATGGGAATGCCCCCAGGATGGGCTCAGAGGCTGCGTCAGGAGGAAACAGCCACGCATTTCTAAACACTCTCTCTTAGGAGAAACCAGAGGCATGAAACTGATTTTGTCATGGAATAGCAGCCAAGTTCAAAGACGGGAATGCTTCACAAACCACACTTTGAGTGGCAGTGTGTAATGCACACACTTCTAGAGTGTACACATGTGGATATAGTTCAAAACACGCTCGCCACTCATGCCCGGGACAGTTTCAAATTGATTCTTCCTGTGGATCCTTCTCTGGCAAGTGGATCAGAACCTTTCTTTCTCCTTCTTTGGATCGTAACTTCTTGAGAACTTTACCATACCCTTTTTTATTTTTTTGGATCTCCTGCGAGTTGAGCAGTATATAAACAGAAGGTGGTCAGTCAGGGTTTGCTCTATTTGAAAGTGACTTTTTCCCGCTTTTTAATTCACTCAGTTAGCCTGCCTAGGCACCACCGGATGAGTTTTGAGAGTGAAGGATCAGTGGCTTAGATATAAGTGATATGGGCTGTAGACACGATGATTGGGAAGGTGTGAACTGCATCTACTATTCTGAAGACCCTCCTACCCAGCCTTCTGTTGACAGGTGATGGGAGAATGAATTCACCCAGGTGAACAGGGGACAGAGGAAAGTGACTCAGTGTGACTTGGGGATCTGGGTGAAGTCTCTGAAGGCTTTTAACTCAGACTTAAAGAACAAAAAACTTCATGTTAAGGTTGGGACACAATGAAAACCAAGGAAACAAGAAGATCGGATGAAATGATACTTTACTGCAGAGAAATGGGAGACCAAAGAGGAAGAGGATTCATACAGACCATTAGCTGTGAGTTGAGACCTTGGATTGACAGCTAAGTCCAGGACCTCTGGAAAATCACTTCATCTCCCTAAGATATAATTTTCCTAGCTCTATTTAATTTATTTTTGTGGGGAGGAATACTGGGGATTGGTCCTAGGAGTCCTTAACCACCACTGAGTCACATCCCCAGCCCTTTTATTTTTTTTGAGACAGGGTCTTGCTGAGTTGCTGAGGCTGGCCTCAAACTTGTGATCCTCCTGCCTCAGCCTCCTGAGTTGCTGGGATTACAGACATGAGCCACCAAGCCTGGCTTATTTTTCTGGCTTATTTTTAAAATAATGATAATGGTCTCGGGTGTGGCTCAGTGGTAGAGCGCTCACTTAGCATGTGTGAGGTCCTGGGTTTGATCCTCAGCACCACATAAAAATAAAAACAAAGGTATTTGTTGTTTTTTTTTTTGGTACTGGGGATCGAACCCAGGGGCACTCCACCACTGAGCCACATCCCCAGCCCTATTTTGTATTTTATTTAGAGACAGGGTCTCACTGAGTTGCTTAGGGCCTCGCTAAGTTGCCGAGGCTGGCTTTGAACTCATGATCCTCCTGCCTCAGCCTCCCAAGTGCTGGGATTACAGGCGTGAGCCACCTCGCCTGGCAAACAAAGGTATTGTGTCTACCTACAACTAAACACACACACACACACACACACACACACCCACATACACAGACAGACATACACATACCTATATATATATTTAAAAAAAGCCTTACTGTACTTTAAAAAAAAAGTAAAATAATGATACACCAGTTAAAACTGAGAAAGCAACACTCATCCTTTGGCAAATGCACACATGTGCACACACATGACATTGGCATTCAAGGAGGTCATGAATTATATTACCACCCTGCTGTTTTCTGTGAACTCCTATAAAAATCCCAAGTCAGAGAGAGACTTAAAGAAAATAAAATTCATCAAAAAAAAAAAAAAGACAAAGCACAAGGTCAAAGCATAAAAACATGCACTTTAAAAAATTCTTATGGTTTGAAGCCAGATACTTCAGAATCCATATATTTACATTTCAGATTTTCAACAACTACACTGATATTTTCAAAACAAATTTAGATCACTGGTCAAGGGTTAACTTATTCCAACTGTGAAGTATTGAGTACATTTCTGGCACATCTAGTTAAATGAAAATGTGTTTTTTGTCAGATCACTAACATAGCGGCGAGTCTGGTGGATTTTCTTCAACAGAGAAATATTTCCATTGTTGTCCCCAATTCCAAAATTATGTGTGTGTATATATAATATCAATCATCTCAATTCATTGGTGCTCCCTGATTTGAATTTCACACAGAAATATATAGTCTATTACTAGTAATTCCAAATAAGAATAAAACATAATAATGATTACCCAGGATGCAGCTGAGGGGCTTGGACTAACATCTGTACCATTTCTCAATGTAGTAATGCCATATTTAAATAACAAAAAGGATATTTCTTTTCTGCGTATTTTGTAACAAGGATTGATAATAATGAGGCTTTGCATCTGCTATAAATAACACGTTTCATCTAAAGTTTTTATTTTCTCTGGGTTCACCAAGCTCCCTGCCTGGAAATGAACATGACCGTAAACGGAACAGCATTTCAGTTTTCCCATCTAAGGAGATCCACAGCCTTTTATGTGTGAGCTCTTTGGTTTTGCAAAGATGGAAAGAGAGATGTTGTAAAGTGTAGCAATCCAGGTGGAGAAAACAGATATTCTTGCTTTTATATCTTTAGACCAAGGCTGACATATCTTTTAGAAGGAAAAGAAAGTTTCTTTATTTCACCAAAACCTTGAGGCACCTGCCTCAGCAAAATAGAGTCCCAAGAAATTGTTCTTAAAAGGCACCACTAAGGACTGGGGATGTAGCTCAGTTGGTAGAGCGCTTGCCTCATAAGCACAAGGTCCTGGGTTCAGTCCCCAGCAAGGCACCACTAGGTTTGCACTGTCTAAGCATACTAGCTAGATGGTGACTTCTAAGCATCCTGAAGGCACATCAGAAGCTGTTTATTAGCCAGTTGCAACTCTTAGAAGATGAAATTTACCTGTGACTTTATCACAAGTTCTTTGTAACCAGAAGAATGACTGTGATTTTTCAATCTAAAGAGATAAAAGAACATTTCAGCAAATGACAGAAGGTTTCATCATTCAATATTCTCTAAGTTAGATTAGAAATCACCTGAATTGTAAGCACGTCATGCTTGTCTTATTAAAAACCCCAGGCAGACTGATTGCACCAGAAGAATCTGGCATGCATGATCTGCCATTCAGTCTAGCTAGCTCTTTGGCACCGGGAAGTTTGAGAACTCCAAATACAGACCCTCCTGTTCCTGGTCATTTGCCGGCTCTGGCTAGAGGCCCATCCCAGACCTTTTCTTGTAGGTCAATCTAACCAACAAATCTTTGCTTGATGACATTTAGAGAAGTCATCTGAGCACACACCTGGACTCAGAGTTGAGAAAGAAGCGTCCCAGAACAGAAAACTACAAACTGACCTAAACGAAGAAAATGAATGGATTTTCTAGGGCCTGGGACTCTTCCTGAGTTCTGATAGTTGAATCTCAGAAGCTAATGTCCCTGAGGTCTGCATCTCAGGGAGACCCTGAGAGTCCACTGACCTGTAGTTACCACCGATCCTCATGTGATACACCACCATTTGTGTACAAGTGATGAATCTTCATCTTTAAGGGCCAGGATGGAAAGACTAATATTTTTACTATTGGGGTCCCCAAAAGTAGAAAGTCAACCGAGAACCTCACATGCATTGGAGAAGTTCGAGGAATGAACTTGTTATTGAAGATTTCTCCAGGAAGGGGAAGCAATGATTTTCCACCTTCTGGGAATCTCATGGTTAAGAGAACCAATAGATTCAGTGGAGATGCCAATACTGGTTTGGTGTGATTACCTGGGCTCTGTCTTTCATGGCAACCCTTTGCTAATGTGTCAGGAGACTCACGTCCACCACAAGACTAGTGTCCCTAAAATTCTGCACCATAGAACTTCTCCTGGACTCACTTCTGACTCTACTCTAGCTTTGTAAAGAGAAAGGAGAAGATTAGCTGAGGGATACCTCTTTCTATGCCTTTGATTTCCAGCAAAAAAAATAGAGATTTTGGGAACAGAAATTTCTTTAGGTTAAAGGTCAGGCTACTATTGCCTAGACACTAACCCTTTTGCTCATGAATCATTGAAAATTATTAGAAAATGCTGTTCTTGACCAGTGATTCTCAAATTCCTTTTTCTATGTGATCCTTTCCTTCTCAAAATCCAGTTTTTCTTTTTTAAGGGAAGGCAAAAATAATCAATGTATTTATCAACCAAATTCTTCCTGAATCCTCCTGCAAGCATCTCAGAAATAAAATGTAATGTCAGGGCTACTCTAAATTTTCAGATTATCAAAAGCGATGCAGAGAGTTGCAGAATTTTGGATTTGAAGATATTAATCATGTTTTTCCAGGTCATGGGCTAAAAATGTATTATCTATAATGGGAACAAAAATTATCATTTTTTTTTTTGCCTAAAAAATAATAGGCCATCTAAGAAAAATAATAACAAAGTACACTCTGAAGCCAGATGCATTCTGCCACATGTTTTATTTGCAGTCTGGGGATGCTAATGATCTTGATCTTCTTTTCTTTCAATTATTCTGGCTCATTTCTGTACATCCCTAAGCTATCTCCCAGAAAAGCATAGTTCTTGGTACTCAAACTGCCGAAAGGCAAACTGAATGGAGGAACTGGAATGGAGGGGGCTGGCCTGAGGTTTTCCTGGGGCTGAACAGAGAAAGTAAGACCGAATCTCAGGGAATGAATAACTCAAGAGGGCAAAGCGGAGACCCTAACTAGCAAGTCCACCCGAAGAAGCATAGAGCGAAATCTGAATTTCAGCACAAAGGTGAGCAGCAGATAATATATGCATCAAGTTGCAATCTAAAGGAAAGGTAGAGCTGGTGGGAACCCACGGATGCACTATGCAGTCCCCCCACCAGGGCCTCATCAATGATCTTAAAAAGGAGCTGAGATTGAATCAAAGGCATCCAAGGACAGAGTCAAATCAGGAAGCAGGGCCACTCTGAAAACCAACATCTCATGGACGGCAACTGAATTAAATAAATAAATAAATAAATAAATAAATAAATAAATAAATAAAAACTGCAAAGCTATGTCTAAAATAATTATTTCTCAAAGTTTGGTTGAGAAGCCTCCCGTCTTGACAGTACCTGACTCCTAGGTGCTTGCAGAAAGCAGATTTTTGAATCCCTCCCGGATTCATTGGAGGTTTTATCACCAGGGCTTAGGAAACAGGATTTTAGCAGCACTTGTGTTGGTTTTTACCTTAAGTTTGAAAACTAATACCGGAGGTTGTGAATTGATCATGGACAAACTTGAGCCCCAAGTCGAGGAAGGATTTAATGAAAGAAAGCCACGTGGCAGAGTTTTGTGCTGTGGGATGGATCACTCCTCAGCCACCCCATGAGTCAGTCCTAGGACACATTTCTTTTCTCTTTTTTTTGAACTGGGGATTGAACTCAGGGACACTTGGCCACTGAGCCACATCCCCAGCCCTATTTTGTATTTTATTTAGAGACAGGGTCTCACTGAGTTGCTTAGGGTCTCGCTAAGTTGCTGAGGCTGGTTTTGAACTCTCGATCCTCTTGCCTCAGCCTCCTCAGTCGCTGGGATTACAGGCCAGCGCCACCACACCTGGCCCATTTCTGCAGCAAGATCCTTGGGGCAGTGCACATCTCTTCTGCTGGAAATGTCTCCATCTGTCACTGAATTGTAACTCCACTCTACTGGAAAAGGGCCAACAGGCCACACAGTCTGATCTCCTCTTAGGAATTTAAAAGTCCCAGACTCAGTTCTACTTAGAATGGTTGTGATGTCCCCAGGTGTTGCACCTGAGATTCAAGAATCAAGGACAGTGATGGATCCTCAGTCTTCCTGCCACATCATAGGGGCTGTTTGATTAAACACCTGGTCTTGGAAAGACAGACTTAAATGGAACAATCTCAATTGGAAAGTAAACTCTAGGAACCCCAATGGAGAACACAGGGCTTTCACTATATACCAAGAACACCAGTGGGGGAAGGTGCATGTGTTAGATGTGAGTCTGTCTGGGGGGCAGGTAGATTATGGCACTGTGCCCGGGCAGCAGCAGCCAGATGCAACCAGGTGGCTGCCATGCTGGGTCTTGACCCTGTGTTTTAGTCAGCTTTTGATCTGTGTGACTGAATGATCTGATCAGCACAATTATAGAGGAGGAAAGGTTTATTTGAGGACCCACGGTTTCAGAGGTCTCAGTCCAAAGAAGGCTAGCTCCATTCCTTGGGGCTGCAGGTGAGGCTGGACATCATGGCGGAAGAGTGTGGCAGAGGGAAGCAGCCCACATCATGGTCAGAAAGCAGAGAGAGACTCTACTCTCCAGATACAAAATATATACCCCAAAGGCAATAGCCCAAGTCCACCTCCTCCAGCCACACCCCACCACTTCTGTTAATCCCATCAGGAATTAATCCACTGATTGGGTTAAGACTCTCACAACCCAATCATTTCTCCTCTGAACCTTCCTGCATTGTCTCCCATGTGAGCTTTTGGGGGACACCTCACCTCCAAACCCTAACACCCTGCATCCTGCAGAGCCCAGGAGGAATCAAGAGAACAAATGCTCTGTGCCTGGGCAATCAGCAGGAACACATTGTCTTACTGAATTGCAGAACAAAGCCACCAGGGACAAGGAAGGGAGATGCTTCGGTTTCCCTGGTCTGCTGGGTCTCACTCATGTTTCACTTTCTCCCAAGCACTACTTCCATCAAGGGGGACCCCCAGGGGGAAGGATCATTACTCATCCTGCACCAGAATATTCCAAGGAGGGCCCCCCATGGCTCTCTGGCTTGGGCGCCATCTCCAACCTTTCCATTGACCACAGGAATTCATTTGGGCTTTTAAAACAAAATAAAACAAAACCCCACCAGGAGAGCAGCTTCTCTGTGGATCTTAATTAACAAAATGCATGGGAACACCCATAAGGAAATCCAGAAACAAAGGAAATATCCTAAGGGTGATTTTCCCAAGAGTGAGCATTCTTTCACAACCAAGCCTCAGATGGTAGAGATGACAACCACCCTTTCCAAATACCATGAAGTGCGATTAGTAGGTATTAAATCCACAGCAAGAGCAGGTTCAAGGCCCACACCAGTTCCACCATGTCAAACAGCCAGAGTGCACACACCAGGTTTTCTGTTTGGTTGTTCAGGCGAATAGAACAGAAGCAAAATAAATACTAGAAGTGACAGAGATGTCTGCTTCAAGGATGAAACGCTCCTTTCATTGGACCTGGCGTCCACCTTGATTCTTTCAACCCGCTCAGGCTCAGATGAGCCTTCAAAGTAGCTAGAAACAGGGAAGCCTACCATTCGCAGACAGAAGTTTGAAGGGACGAAAGGAAAGAAAATCCAGAAGCAAAGGAAACTCCTCTCAAATCATTTCTTTGTTCTCTGGCTAACGAAAACAGCGGGGACTGCCACCAGACCTAACTGAGGCCCTGATCCTGTTTAACACCAGATCTGAGCAATGGTGGGGATGGAGGTGGGGGAAGATAAAACAGGGTCTCTCCTTGGAGAAGAATGTGGCATTGCTGAAGGAGAAACTATGTCAGCGGGTCCCACTCTGGCCCTGACCTCAAACCCTGGCACATCCCAGGAACATGGATTCACCACTCTTGCTAAAGTACACAGTAGGGTGATTTTTGCCTTGGAGCCTAGTTAGGACGAGAAAGAGGCCCTCGGAACCAAAGCAAATTCTTTGAAACTCATCAGGAGGCAAAAACTGACCTGAACCCATGGAAGGCTATTTATGGTCTTGGTGTGAATATTCATAACACTTTGCTACAGAATTAGAAAAGCATTTGATCACCAAGTGCTGTCCTGGGCTCAGCTGGGGTGGTTACATAATACTGGGCAGGCTTTATAGGTCTTCTTTCTTTTCTAAAACCAGAAAAAGTCTTAATTCTTGAACATTTCTGACCCAAATAGTTTCAGATCAGAGTTTTTGGTTCTGGTTTCAATCCTAACCCTACCCCTGAAGGTGTGAGACACTGTCTTACACTCATGGAGTGCTTACTCCAGGGGAAACAGGTAGATGGTAAGCAGATAACTTAGCTAACTTCATCTCTTTCATTAATAGACTTTATTTTTAGAACAGTTTTAGCTTTATAGAGAAATCCCATACAACTGGTCCCTCCAACAGATTCCCCTATTACCACCATCTTGCAACAGTAGGGTGTTTCTGCTATAATTCCTGAGCCAATAGTAATGCAGTATTATTAATGATAGCCCATTAGGGTTCAGTAATGCTATGCATTTGTTATGGTTTGGGTATGAGGTGTCCCCCAAAAGATCCTGTGTTTCTGCAGAAATATTCAGAGGTGAAATGATCAGATAATGAGTGCTATAACCTAACCAGTCCATCCTGGTTTGAAATGGGCTGATGGTGGTCCCTATAGGCAGGTGGGATGTGGCTGGAGGATGTGGGTCACTGGGGACCTTCCCTGGAAGGGTACATCTTCCCTGTGACCTATTCTCCCCACTTTCTTTCTCTCTCTATTTTGACCCTGCCATGAACTGAGTAGCTTTCCTCCATTGAACCCTTCCACCATGATGTTCTGCCTTACCTTGGGCCCAAAGCAATGGAGTCTGCCATGTATGGACTGAGACCTCTGAAACTATGAGCCCCAAAGTAACTTTTCCGCCTTTTGGTGTTCTTGTTGGGTATTTTGATCACAGTGCCACTTAACCCAATAAAACAACATTCTACGGTTTTGGCAAATACATCCTGGCATGTATCTGCTACTTCAGAATCACAGAGGTTGCTGCCCTGATAATCCCCTGGGCTCCACTGAACTGACCTGATTTATCTTCAGATGCATTGCTACGTACTCATGAGAACCCAGAAAGGGCAGAAACACAGATGGACAGAAAGGATTGGCTTCTCTAAAGAAGCCTAAATGAGATACCAGGTCACAATTAGTCACATTGTTTCCTAAGTCACACGACTTTGTGATGGACATCTCTGACTTCTGCCTTGGTCAATACTGCTCCCATTTAAGGATAGAGCACTTCCGCCTTTCATGAGTGAACCAATCCTCAACTCCTTCAAATGACAGGGTTTGGATTCTCCCAAGCCTTCTGCCTGGGTCTGCCTAATTAATATTTCTTTAGTTCCCTTAGTTCCCAAGCAGGCCTTCATGAGGAGAGGGGCTTGGTGAAAGGAAACCACCTGCACAAAGAGAACTTAGACAATGAGATCAAACACAGGAAAGCAAAACCCAAGGATGGGGGCCGATTGAGCATTGATGACATCTGAGCTCAGGAACAAATTCTGTCCCAAGCAACCATCATTATTCTGATCCCCAGAAATGTGAGCACTGATGAACTTTATTTAAGCAAATTGGAGGTATAGTTATCAGCCGCAGCTAGCTCCTGGTTGACACTGTGTTCATGGAAAGGTATGCTATCCATTTCTTCAGTGAGTCACTGATCATCATGTCACGGATCTGCCTTCTCTTCTCCCTGTTTCCTCTGGACACTTCTCCAAATGCCCTTGACGGTGTGAATGCACATAAATAAGACGGGTTTTCTGCTACACAACGAGCCAAAGGCTTTCCCCTGTGGATCATTTTTTCATTTCTGGTCTTGGCCATGTGACCTACTGGTCTCTTTAAATCTGCTCCCTGGAACTCTGTCCCTTCTGATATTTCTGGACACACATGTGGCAAATCCCATAAAAATATCTTTCTCTGTCTTCTTGGACCACAGTACACTGTTTTATGTTGGAAAAAAAATACATAAAATTGTATATTAACCCAGTCTGGAGACAGTTCCATTCAAGTTCAAATTCATACACTTTTTAAAACATTGTCACCTAAAGAAGTGTCAAAGCTTTTAATATGCTTTTGTGCATTCTTTGTGCTCCGAAACAATATTGCAGGGAGTCACAAAATGAAGAACATAGAAATCCACTCTATTACCCTAAAATTTTGATTCAATTTGGGGATGGGGTACAGATAGAAGCATTAGAATCATGCACCCCAAGGCATCCGGATACAGAGGATACACCATCATAAGCCTCCATTTCTTTTTTTTTATTCGTTTTTTATTTTTTTAATTTTATTTTTTAAATTTTTACAGACTGCATTTTGACTCATTTTACACAAATGGGGCACAACTTTTCATTTCTATGGTTGTGCATGATGTAGATTCACACCATTCATGTGATCATACATGTACATAGGGAAATGATGTCTGTCTCATTCCACCATTTTTCATATCTCCACTCTCTCCCCCTCTCATTTCCCTTTTGGGGGACACACAGGGCCTTGCCACATCTCCTACGCTGGCTTCAAACTTCTGAAGTCCTCTTTGTGCCTTAGCTTTCTAAGTATCTGGCAATCCAGGCCTGGGGCACCGCATCTGGCTCTTGAATCACCATTGAAGGAGGATGGAGCGTGGTCATGTCAACCACAACCTCAGGCTGCTTCAAGCACCATGTGGCTGCCAGAACTAGTATCTGACACAGGCAGCATTTGTGCGATGCTTAAACGAAATACAGGAAATGCCTGTCTCTCATGTCCTGAACGAGCCAGAGTCTCCCATTGCACATGCTCACAGGGGGATGTCTTTTTCCATTTAGTGCCAAGTCTAAATGATGCACAAGATTCCTTCCACTTCTGCTGCTCTCATTGGCTTGCGTTAGCTCTCCTCAGAGTTGTCCAGGTTTCCCTGGGACCTGGAGAAAGTTTCCCTGGCTCCTTCTCCAAGCCTCTAAGAGTGAAGGCAGCCTCCCTCTCCACCCGACAGAAGCACGCCCCAGACGCTGAGGTTGACTTCTCAGCACGTGCTCATTCTTTCCCAGCTTCTCGGAGACCATCTGTCTTGAGCCCTGCTGGGGTGAACGGCGTCTGTCTGAACTCCTCCACGACACCCTGTTTCCCACTGTTTCCTCTGACATGAAGTCGCCCAAACCCAGAACCCCTGCAGGCTGTAGCTCCCCAGATGTGCACCAAAGCTCATCAAGTGATATTCATGAGCCTGTCACGTTGGGGGCCAAGGCGACACCCTTTGGTCTTTCTTTAAAAGTTTCAGGTTTTTAATTTGGCACCTAGTGAATTCATCAAGACGGAGACTAGGAAGCATGAAAGGGGCCTCGTCTGAGAGTTGCTCATGCAGAACTCTGGCAACAGGGATGATCTGCTCAGTCTGAAGTTAGTGTGCTTTTATTTTTTGTCTGGGGAGCTACATGAACGATTTTGTGTATCGCTGTCTGGAAGAGAGGGCTGTCGTGACACCCACAGTGAAGGTGGGGAAGGGAGCAATGGAGATGAAGTCACAGGGGGCAACAGGCTCTGGGTCTGGGTCTCCCGGGCAGGACTTGGGCATTTTAGTTGAAAGTTAGTGAGGAAACCCAAACCCGGCTTCTGCTTCACTGGCTGACATCAACATGTCCTGCTAAACAAGCATAAAAACAGCCTATAATCACTCAATAGAGGCGGAGATAGGTTTAGTTTTGGAGGAAGGAGGTTTAGGAAACTCCAAATCAATGGTGATCTGCACTTTTTGCAAAAGGGGACAGAGCCGTGGAGAAGGGTGAAGATCAGAACATCATTTACTGAGTGCCCAACAAGACCAGGCTTGGTGGTAAGTAGAAACGCTTACCAGGTGCTGTCTTGCAAAACCTAGCATGCCCCTCCTCATTGGATGACAGAGGCAGAGAGGCCTGGAGAGAAGCAAGCCTTATGAGAGGTTGCAGAGCATGAACTTGAACTTGGGTTTTTTTTCTTTCCCCCCTAGGATCAGAGCTGCTGGGATTCAGTGTGTTTTCCCCCAAAGTTCATGTGTTGAAAACTTAATCCCCCAAATATGCTAATGTTATTTAGAGGTGAGCCCTCTAATTAATTAGAGGAAGTCATGAGAGTAGGGGCCTCAGGGTGGGCATTAGTGGTTTTACAAGAAGAGGAAGAGAGACCTGAGCTAACCTGCTCAGAGTGAGGCCCTGCATTGTGTGAGATTTCCCAGTCTCCAAAACAGTGAGCTTAAAAAAAACCCATGTTCTTTATAAAATGCCCAGGCTGTGGTAATTAGGTATAGAAATAGAAACAGTATTTAGTAGGATTACAATATAGTTTGATGTACAAAGTGTCCATCCTCTTTGGAGGCTGCAACAGCCAGAAGCCATCTAGAAAAGCACAGAACAACCCTCACCAGACCCCAAATCTGCCAGTGCCTTGGTCTTGGACTTCCCAGTCTCCAGAATGGTGAGAAAGATTCTTGTGCTTTATAAGTCACAGTCTCAGGTGTTTTGTTATAGCATCATAAATGGACCGATACACTGAGTAGGACTGGTATCATTACATGGGACTTCAATTTTTTTTTTTTAAATATAACCCCACCTTTGAAGTGGATCCCAGACATGGAGTGGTTTATACAGTCACATGGGGATTTCACAATGGAATTCTAACCAGGAGCCTCCTTTTCCGATGACAGATTGAACATTCTCCAAACTACCTTAAGTTCTCTTCCTTTTCTTGTTCAGATATTGGTAGAACAGGTCCAATTTCACTAAGAAATAATGTGGGGGGAAAATGATGACATCATCCCTTAGGAAGGGAGATTGTCTGTTTTGTCAATATTTATGTCTTGAGACTTTGGCTCAGGAAGAAATAAACGAAAGCCAATTTCCTTTCAATCGAGAGCAAAATGGATAACAGTGATTCATCATAAGCTACACTTGCTACTGATTCTTTCAAATGACCAAGTTGCTCTTTTTGTCAGAAGTACCAGCGGATTGATGGGCAGAATGGATATTTTGTCCTGAGGTAGCCTCCATAGAAAACTTCATAAAAGAGGGGATTCATAACCTTTCAAAATGACAAGCATAACATTTGCATCTAATTATCAGGCATTCTGCGTTTTCTAGCTCATTCTGTCCTAAGGTAAAGTGGCATGCACACTGATTTGGGCAAACACAAAGAGAAAATTCTTTCCGTGAAGGGATAAATGGCAGGAGAAAATGGCTTTGACTTGAATGTACAGGCTTATCAAAAGAAAGAGAAAAATGTTCCATTGGCTTTCTTAAGATGAGCTAAAATGTGTGTCCATTAAGTCTTTGGACCCTGTGAGGAAGTCATCACCTGTCTGCTTCATTTTACTATCAAACGATGCTAACATCCTTTTCCGCAGACCTCTAACCTCAGGGCAGAAGGAGGACTATGACCTCCTCTCTGTTTTTAACAAAGCACCTGCTTTCCAGAGCAATGGACCCTCCAAGACGTAACTGACGTGCAATAATGGATGAACATCTTTCTCTAATTTGGCAAGCATTTTTGAGTATTCACTCTGCACTAGATTACCAAAGATACCCAGAGAGGTAGGTGAACACAGTGCTTCAGGATCTCACATCGTAGGTAGGGGAGGCAGACTCTGTGTGCTTTATACAGAGTGTGGAAAGGTATTCAGTGAGGAAAGGGAATAGGGAGTCCAGGGAAAGTATTGCACATTTAAAGATTGTATTAGTCCATTTGGGCTGCTATAACAAAATGCCGTAAACCGTGTAGCTTATACACAACAGAAATTCATTGCTTACAATTCTGGAGAGTGGGATGTCCAAGATCAAGGTGCTGGCAGATTTGATGTCTGATTAGGGTTTGCTCTCTTTCTAGAGAGCATATTTTAGCTGTGTTTGCATACAATGGAAAGAGCAGAGTAACTCTTTTGCCTCCTTTATAACTAATCCCAATCCTACAGTTCCCCTCCCCTATGACTGTCATGTTGGGGGTAGGATTTCAACATACGAATTGTGAGGGGACCCAATCATTCAGATCAGAGTTTGCCCTTGACCCTCCCAAATCCAATGACCTTGCCAAATGCAGCATCCATTCACTCTACCCCAGCAGTCCCCAAAGGCTTAAGTGGTTCCGGGAAACCTCAAAAATCCCAAGTCCAAGAGTCTCATCTAAGGATCATCTAAATAAAACATGAACGACTCTGGGTCTGATTCATTCGGAGGCAAATTCACCTGCAGCTATTAGACTATGAAATCAAACAAGTCATTTGCTTCTAAAATGCACTGGTGGGGAGGACAAGATCAGGACAGACTTCCTTATTTCAAAATGGAGAAACATATGAGGGGGTCTGAGCAAGTTCAAAAGCATGAGAATTGAGGATTATCACCTTTGGCTGGATGCTCTGCCCTCCAGGCACCCTTGGGCAGCAACCCTACATTCTAGACCCACAGGGGCTGAGATCCACCATGGAATCTTTGCTGAGTGGGGTTTGGGCCCCCACAGTTCTGGTCGGTGCGGCCCCTTCCACCTCTCTCACAGGTTTGAGATTGTTGTGTGGTCCTCCTGGGCTGGAATGGTGTACAGGTTGGTGCTCAACATTCTCAGGTCTCTGGGGACAGCCTTGTCCCCAAAGATGGACTGGAAAATGCCCTAGCAGAGACTTTCCAAGGTAGCTGTGCCCCTGTGCCAGTTCTAGGCTCTTTGGGTCTGTGGGGCATCCTCTGAAGTCTTGGTCAAGGCAGCCCATGCCCCTGTAGCTTTGTGGGGTGCAGTATATGCTGTAATGGGGTTCATCTGAGCTCTACCTGAGTCACCAGGGGAGCACAGAGATGGGCAGGAATGAGCAGATACTGAAGTGGCGATTGGCAGCAAGTGTTGAGGTTCAGCAGGGGACTGTGGTCAGTCTCTCCTTTGAAATTATCTTGCCTTATAGACCCTGCCAACCTGGAAGAGTAGCCTTGATGACCTCTAGCATGCCTTTGGGGTCATTCTCCCACTGATGGATGATTGGTCTTGGGTTCCACTGAGATGTTCAACCTGGACTAATTCCGTTACCAAACAGTCCCTTGCCTACAGCATTGGTCTTCTCTCCTGAGCTTGCTTCTTACTCTTCATACTATGGATGGGCTGATGGTTTCCCAAATCTTTAATTTCTGCTTCTGTTTTGATTGAAGATTCGCTCTTTCAGTCGGTTCCCTCTTCCTTCATTCTACTCTAAGCACTTAAGCTAACTCACACCTTCCATTCTTGGCTTAGAAATTCCCTCCGACACCCAGTTTCATCTCTCACGAGTTCTTCCTGTCATAAAGCACTGGGACATGGAGGCCACCAAGCCCTTGGCCACTTTATAACAAGGATGATGTTTTAGTTAGCTCTTTGTTGTTACAACCAAAATGCCAATCAAGAACGACTTGGAGGAGAGAAAGCATATTTGGGGCTCCCAGTTTCAGAGGTCTAAGTCCATAGATGGCCAAATCCATGGCTCTGGGCCCAAGGTGAGACAGCACATCATGGTGGAAGGGCCCTGGAGTGTGAAATTGTTCAGTTCATGCTGATCAGCAAGCAGAGAAAAGGGGAAAGAGAGCAGGGGTCTTAGGAAGGGGAACCCTTCCAGGGCATTCCTCAAGTGACCCACCTTCTCCAGCCAAGCCCACCTGCCCACAGTTATAACCCAGCATGTCCATTCAAACTAGGATGGACCAACTAGGTTACGGGGCTCACAGTCCAGTTACTTCCCCTCTGAATATTCCTACAATGACACAGAAGCTTTTGGGGGACAGCTCACATCCAAACCATAACACCTGCTTTCCCTCCATGGTCCCAATCATTCTATTGGAGTCCACGCCCTTTCCCACCCATATTCCAACCAGCATTCTATGCACAACCACTTAGGTATTATTCCTGAAGGGGACTGGACCTTTCTCTATGGGGTCCTCTTTTTCTGGAGACCCTCACCAACGTCCTCCTTAACAGTCTGCTCAATGCAGTGTAGACACTGGCCTCTAGGAAAGTAATAAAGTGGGTTAGCTCATTCATTCAACCCTTGACCCCCCGCCTTGAGAAACAGGTAGCCTGGTTGGATGTACAACAGCTCAGGGGTAAATCCCAGACAACCCGTCTCTCATCTTCCCTCAGATGTCTGAACATTTAGACTGAACTCAACATTTTAGACTCAGAAAGTTTCTAGAATCAAAGAAAAGCCACCTTCAGATAGGGCTGGAAAAAAAAAGGTGAGCAATGTTAGCGCGTGTGTGGCAGGGAATAAAAAGAACGTTAAGTCCCTTGGATTGGCTTCTGTGTTTGGATGTCATGGCTTGTCTGTCTCACTGACATTTAAAGAAAAAAAAAAAAAAACAAGTGGAATGTGCAGGGACATAGAGAATATCTCCATTTATCAGCCCACAAAACACCTCTTCTAATCAATGGCCCTTCCCTGTGCTCCCAAAGCATCCTGTACCCTGTGATATCTACCCAACCACACTGTCAGACAGATGCTCCCCCAGACAGGCTGCTCTGACTTCACAACCACGTGAAAGTGATACACACTCAGTAGTAAACCACTCTTTGGATTCTGAACACTCATCCTCTCCCGGGCTAGTGGGATGCAGGAGTGAATTCTCTCAAGATGCTGGGCAGCAGTGAGCCATGGCCACTGGTCAGAAATGGACGACCCTGTCATGACAGCATCACCATCGCCCAGCAATTCACTTGAGTTCATGGCTTCAAAGATGATCCCGCGATCTCAGTGTGCTTTAGCTCTCTATGTTCCTGGTGAGCTCCCACCTGGGCACCCCCTCTTTCACTTTGAATACAGTGTTGAGTGCATTTCCTGATATCAACCACTTCATTATACAACGGACTTGGCTTTGGATGCTTCTGCTCAGCTGTAGGCTAACATAGGTGTTCTAAGCCTGCTCGCGGTAGACGGGGCTACGCTATGATATTTGGTAAGGTTGGGTATATATATGATATTTGCAATTTTCAATCATTTAACAAGAATCACCCTGTTATGGTTCAGACATGAGGTGCCCCCCACCAAAAGCTCATGTGTGAGACAATGCAAGAAAGTTCAGAGGCAAAATGATCAGGTTAACTAATCAGTGCACTGATCTAGTTGAACAGATTAGATGGTAACTGCAGGAGGTAGGATGGGGCTGAAGGAGGTGGGTCATTGGGGGCCTCTCTTTGGGGTTTATATTTTGTCCCTGGTGAGTGGAGCTCTCTCTGCTTCCTGGTTGCCAGGTCCTGAGCTGCTTTCCTCCTCCACACCCTTCTGCCATGATGATCTGCCTCACCTCAGGCTCAGAGCAATGGAATCAACCGTCTATGAACTGAGACCTCGGTAACGGTGACCCCAAATAAACTTTTCCTCCTCTGCATTGTTCTCGTTGGGTCTTTGGGTCACAGCGACAAAAATCTGCCTAAAACAAATTCCATTCTAAGCCAAGGACCATCTGTATTTATTTCACTTACTATCTATTGCTTGTAAGATCCCAACAGGAGACTGAACTGAAGTGGTCACCATTCTCCAGGGCATCATTCTTCCTGCTATGCTGTGGATGGGTGACCTCTGGCTAGTGAATAAATTCATGAACGAATGGAACAATGTACTAGCAAGTACAAGCAGGTGCATAGCAGAAGCAGGTTGAACACCAAGCACCCCGAGTGCTTGCAAAGTACTATTGGCAATAGTACTTGGTGCTTCCGGAACACCTTTGAGAGAAGGAGTGGAGGCTAATTCCAAAAGCTTTTAAATTCCATGTGAAAATTAACTTTCATTCTACTATGAAAATGGAGTCTTATCTTTAAAAACAGTACTGTTTTGGACATTAAGTCGTTCTTTAGAAAAAGTCATTCCTCATTCATTTTACAGATGCTTTCTGAGCATCTGCTCCGTTTCATAAGCTGACGACACAGAAGTAGACAAAGACAGACACATATTCACCGACGAGAGACTTAGTACCTAAACAACCACCACCACAAACCAAAATAAAAAAAACTAAAAAAACAAAAACACCTGATCTCATCAGGCCCAGGACATCACCAAGCACAAAAACTTTCACTTTTATAAATCAAAGAACACTTTGATAAGAAGATGAGGATGAGTTGACACATACTCAGAATTTCACTTAAAATTTCAGGGGCTTTGGAGAAGCTCCCTGAAGACGACTTGTGGATTTCAGATTTAAAACTCATGGATGCCACGTGGGTCCTCTCCTTTGCACATGTGTGTGTGCATGTTTTCTAAAAATGCAAAATAAAGTTCTTGGCTCACAGTAGAAACTGCACAGCAAAAGTTGCTTCGGGGGAGTTCAGGGACTTGACAAGTTGCAAAAGTGGAAGTAAGAATTTCAAAGTGAAAATGGAAGAAAAGAAGGAGAGTTTTGTCTTTCTGTTGGAGCAAAAATAAGAACCTATATTTCAAGCAGCACAACTATCCTTAACTCTTCCATATCCCCCGAAATTGAGGAAAAATCTATTTGTTTTAGCACTGGAGGCCAATCTCCATAAAAAGATCACGTGAAATACAACCACTTTTGCCTAATGACTATTGTCCAATGAGAAGAAAACACTCATTATTGAACCTCTGGGACTCTGACCTAAAAGGCGTCCTGAAATAGGATTTGAGCAATTGTTAACATTTTCTCAAAGGGAATTCAGGAGCTAGCAGTTGACACAGCTGATGTGTTTCTACTCTAGGCTAAATTTCCGGCATGAACCAGAGGTATTTATAACCTTTCCACAGATAATTACTGAAATGTGTAAGGCATTGCCAATATAGGGAATTCAGTGTGCTAGCAACACAGCGGAAGTTAAAGGATCAGAGAAAAAGGCCAAGCAAATAAATAAATGCACATGGAGAGAATATTAAGGAGGCTGTCCTGAGAAAAAGCTGGGGAGTTAGAAGTTATACTGATTAAGCATAAATAATAATTATTGCAAAGATTTAGGAAGCACTTAAAACATCATGGGCCACAGAAGGGGAGAGAATCTTTGGAAATCATGTACCAGACATCATGACCTCATGTGCATGTGTGACTGCATGACCATGTGATCCTGCAATGCGTCGAATCAGAGAAATGAGAGATTGCACTCCATTTATGTAAGATCTACCAAAATGTGTAAATGCATTCTACTGTCACGTACAACTAATTAGAACAAATAAAATAAATTTTTTAAAAAAGAAACATTTGAAACACACATGTCTCATATCCACTAGTACAAATTAGTGAAAACTAATTTCTTTTAAAGGAATAAATACTTTCCAAAAAAAGATACATGAATGTCCAAAGCACATCAAAAGATGCTTAGTTTATTAGACAGTAAAGAAATGCAAATCAATAGCGATACCCCTTCACACCCAATAAATGGGGTCTTAAAAAGCAAAAACATCAACTCTAAAACCGTATTCTTCCTCCATCCAAGAAAAATACAATGGAAAATAAGCATTGGTTAAGAATGGAGAGATATCATGACCCTCAGATATTGCAAGTGGGAACGTCAAGTGGGCCAGTCATCGTGGAAGGCAGTTCTCAGCTGCTCCAAAAGCTAAGCAACCCAGAAATTCTGCTCTCAGGTAGACACCTGTGTCTGGGGTCCCCAGAGCCACCCCCAGGTCTGATGATTCGCTGGGAGGACTCTCAGAACTCAGCATCAACTCCTACTCACAGATGTCAATTAGTTTATCACAATGTGAAAAGATGCAAAGCAAAATCAGCAAAGGCAGAAGGCGCCGGGAGTGGAGAAGGGAAGAAGCAGCTACGAGATGACAAAGCCCTTCCCCAGGGCCCATGTGGAACAGCAGGAGCTGTGGAAGCACCGGGAGGTGTGCCTGCCAGGCATGCTCATTAGAGTCTCTGCCCAGGGCTCCCAGGGGCTGGTTCTGCAGGCAGCCTCTACTTGGCACACAGCAAAATCCCAGATTCCCAGAAGGAAGGAAGGTATCCATCATAAGCCCCATCGTTTGCCTGTGCAGCTTAGAGAGCAACCACTCTTTTTTTCTGTGTTGTTTTGTTATTTTTTCTACATTAAATATTTTTTATGATCAACCTAAACTTTTTTCTTTAATTTGTTCTGTTTAGTTATACGGGACGGCAGAATGCATTTCCATTTATTGTACTCACATGGAGTACAACTTTTCATTTCTTTGCAAATCAAATCTACTCTAAGATTTCATCCCACTCCAATTAGAATGGCAATTATCAAGGCTACAAGCAACTGTAAGTGTTGGTGAGGATGTGGGGGAAAAGGTGCACTCATATGTGGCTGGTGGGAATGCAGATTGGTGCAACCACCCTGGAAAGCAGTGTGGAAATTCCTCACCATTTGACCCAGTTATCCCACTCCTCAGCATATACCCAAAGGACTTAAAATCGGCATACTACAATCATTGATACAGTCACACCAATGATTACAAGCAGCTCAGTTCACAATAGCTAGATTGTGGAACCAACCTAGATGCCCTTCAACAGATGAATGGATAAAGAAACTGTGGTATATATACACAATGGAATACTACTCAGCTATAAAGAAGAATGAAATGATGGTATTTTCAGGTAAATGGGTGGAGCTGGAGAATATCATGCTAAGCAAGATCAGCCAATCCCAAGAAAGCAAAGGCCAAATGTTTTCTCTGATAAGTGGATGCTGATATATAATTGGGGGGTGGCAGGTTAGGGAAGATTGGAGGAACTTTGGATTGGGCGGAGGGGAATGAGAGAGGGGAGAGGTAGAGATGGTGGAATGAGACAGGCATCATTACCCTATGTACATGCATGGTTGAATGAATGGTGTGTCTCTGCATCATACGCAACCAGAGAAGCGATAGTGACCACTCTTCTCGGTTAGGTTAGTGGGCACCCAAGTGAAATCTAAATTCCCATACACCAGTCAAAGGCCAACTCTTTATGCAGGCCAACGTATAGCAGTCAAGCCTGCTAGGTTAATGCTATTTTACACAATACCTGAGAATTGATAATATGAGTGCCTAAAAAATGTAGTACGTAAATATCCACAGCAGCATCATGCAACAATTCCAAAATAGAAATAACCCAAATGTGCATAGACAGATGAACTGATAAACAAATATGGCAGATCCACACAATGGAATATTAGTCAGCCATGTAAAAGATATGGGATAATAGAGATGAACTTGAAAACAATACACTAAGTGAAAGAAGCCAATATACCATATAATTCCATTTATAGGAATATCCAGAATAGGCAAATACACAGAGTCAAAAAGACTAGTGGGTACCAGTGGATGAGAGAGGGCATTCACAAGGATTGCTAACTGGTATGGGGTTTCTTTTGCAAAGTGATGGAAATATTCTGGAATTGGACAGTACAGATAGATATATTCTGAAAATACTAACAACCATTGAATAGTACACTTTAAAACTACTAAAATGGTGAAGTCCATCTCAATTAAAAAAAAAAAACACTTCAGAGGTTCTTAAAAGAAGACAGACCTTTGAGTTAAGTTTAAACAAACATATATTTGGTACATTGAATTTAATTGGCATATTAAAAAAAAAATCTCCTAAGGTCTGCTGTGGACTGAACAACGTCCTACCCAGCCCCCAATGTGCCTATATTTGGAGTCAGGAAATAACTGAGGTTAAATGAGGTCCTGAGGGTGGGCCCCGATCAGACATGTTGGTGTCAAGAGGAGACACCAGAGAACTTGTCCTCTCTTTCCATTACATGTGGCCACAGCAAGAAGGTGTCTGCAAGCCAGGAAGAGAGGCTTCACCAGAGACTGACTGAGCTGGCACCTGGATCTTAGATTTCTCAGCCTTCAGAACCAGGAGAAAGCAAATTTCTCTTGGTTGAACTACTCATTTTAAGGTATTTTCCTTTTTATGGCCACTCAACCTGTCCTAAGAAAGAACTCTGCAATATGTTTTATGCGAAGAATCTCACTTTATCCTTAAAACAATTTTGTAAGATAAATCCTAATGTTATTGCTTTTTTGCCTATAGGCTTAAGAAAATTAATCTGCTCAAGTAGCAAGGTACAACTTCAAGTTTGCCCAATTTTAAAATCCACACTCTTAATCATACTCCCCACTGCCTTACCTTATAATGACCCTGTGAAGAAATTTCCAACTTATAAGGATATAGACTATCAAGGCAGCTTATGTAGTTTTGCTTTCTTTATACATATATGATTTACCCTTTTATGAATGTATTTTCATAACTGACTCTTTTTTATTTTAGTTAGACACTGTTTCCTTTAGAAGCTTTTGAGAAATATACAGTTTCAGTTTGGGATACAAATGCTATGTTTCATTCATTTTTCCTCCCTCCCTCTCTCCTTCCCTCCTTCCCTCTTTCCTTCCCTCCTTCCCTCTTTCCTTCCCTCCTTCCTTCCTTCCTTCTTCCTTCCTTCCATCCATCCATCCATCCATCCATCCATCTGGGACTGAAACCAGGGCATTTAACCACTGAGTCACATCCCCAGCCATTTTTATTTTTTATTTTGAGACAGGGTCTTGCTAAGTTGCTTAGGGCCTCACTAAGTTGCCACGGATGACCTTGAACTTTTAGTCCTCCTGTCTCAGCCTCACAAGTAGCTGAGATTACAAGTTTGTGACACCCAGCTTCATTCTTTTTTGTCGGAATCACCCTAAAGTAACAACTAGGATGTCCAGGGAAGTACAAACTCTATCATGTGTAAAAAGAAGAGACACCTATAACCTTGAAATATAATACAGCATAGTATATGCAGAAAAGTGAAAGTGGTGCTATCTGCTAATTGAAGTCCATAAAGGTATTGAAAGCACCTGAAGATCTTTGATAAAGCCACAGTGTATAGCTCTCCAAAGCAAGTGATCCAGCCTTCAATAACTTGTTTAGAATTTGAAGAACTCTAAACAATTCTGAGTTGAAATTAAGGATACTTCTGTACAAAGTCTCAAAAACATGGAAAGTGAGAATGAACACGGAGCCTTACAGACAACATACATATGCCCAAAGTTAGAGTTCAACAGCAAGAACGACTCTGCATTGTCAGTATCATGATAGCTATTGATCTCCTAGATGGAGAAAATACAAAGAACTCTGGCTCACAAAGAAGCCTTGAGTCATAAGAACCCTTGCCTGTTTGGAATACAGTACTGGTTTCTTCCAATATTGAGTGTTATTCTGTGAATAACAGTAAAAGGAGAAAACAGCATAGAATATACTGAACAGATTAAAACAGAAAAAGAGCAATGGAAGAGCAAAAGAAAATGGCAGAAAAAAGTGTTCACACCAAACATATGCTGCCAGAGAACAGATAAAGTGTGATCAACTATCTTATCACACATTACATATTTTAATAGATCAATAAACTTATAAAGCATAAATCCAATGCAGAGATACAAGAGCTCGGGAAAATAGGTTGTAACACCAGCTGGCAAAACACAAAGAAATAGAAAAATTAAGACCATCATGGAAACACATAAAAAAATTCAAAACCCTACAAAGAAAAATCATATTGTTAGCAATACAGTAATAAATAAAAAAATGGAATTGGAAAAATGACAAAAAGGAAACAGAAATGAAGGAAGAGTTGAAAACATCTAGTAAGGCAATGGTCTAGGTAGCAGCATCAGAATGGGTTCCTGTGACCAGCTGTGGTCTTTGTGGAGGAAGACTACTAGTGACACAAACCATATAATTCAGATGCAATTTAAGAAAAATAATCATAAATTCAAGATGAGGGTGAAAAGGTATGGCAAGCCTCAGGAACGACCAGCCCAAAATAACAAAGCCAGAGATTCAGGGAACATAGTCACTGGCTCCTAAATATTTTTTTTAAAAAGTCTTTGAACACTGAAGCAAACCCTTTATGAAGAAAAAATAGACCTGCTTGAGACTCCTCTACAGTGATATTTAAGTGAGATGCCAGAGGAGCTTAGGAACACTTAAGGGGAGAAAGTGTGATCGCAGAATTTTACACCCAAGCAAACTGTTGTGTGCATTACAAGACAACACACAGACACTTCCAAGCATGCATAACTTAGAGAACCAGCTTCTCAGAGGTGCTTCTTCATGAGACCAGAAAAGGACAATCAGCAGAAACCACAAGGGCTACAGAAGACAGAATCCACGTCACCAGACGGCTCGAGCTACGCCAAATGGGGAATCGATTATACACAACAGAATGGAAATGTGCAAACCTGGCAGGGAAGATTCTACAGTTACCCCAAATCAGCAAGAGGAGGGGAAAACCAAGGGCAAGGTAGTCCAAGTGCACCGAGTTCCCCATCTTTTGCATTCCCATGATGTCGTGAAGCTAAGATGTGAGCACTGGAAGTCTTAAACTAGAACGCTATGTAAAATTATAGAACATATCAAAACCAGGCCCAGGAGGAGATGGGAGAGGGAATTAAGAAGCAGAGATATATTAAGCAATTTTAAAAACCACTCCCGTCAGAAGTGAATGATTCAATTTATCAGATAGCACTATCACCCCAAAGAAGGTCAGTGGCTCCAAGGATGAAGGTTTTCCATATGGTCAGGGGAAAGACATCTGCCAAAGAAAAAAATCACTATATGTGGAATATTTTTGAAAATCACAAAAATGGGAAGCATTATCAAAATCTGACAATTGGAAAGTATCTTACGTTAATGAAATGTGAAAATACTAGGAAGAGAAACAAACCCCCGGATGAAGTCATAAGGAAAAGCCCACTCGATTCCTAAGTAAAAAAAAAAGTCACAAATTATTCTAAACAAAGGGGAGGGACAAATGTACTCAACAAAGGTAAATGCCACAAGAAGTCAGGGTTCACTATAATGTGTTAGCTTTTTTTTTTGAACCAGGGATTGAACCCAGGGGACTCCACCACTGAGCCACATCCCCAGCCCTATTTTGTATTTTATTTAGAGACAGGGTCTCACTGAGTTGCTTAGGGCCTCGCTAAGTTGCTGAGGTTGCCCTTGAACTTGTAATCCTCCAGCCTCAGCCTCCTGAGCCACCGGGATTACAGATATGCACCACCATGCCTGGCTGTTGACAGTATTAGGTGAGGCAAAAACCAATGCAAAAAACAAAAAACAAGAGGTCTTTATGCTGATAAAGAATCCAATCCACAAAATATTTCATAGTGATTAGCATATGTAACAACAACACAGCAACATTCACAAAGCAAAGAGAAGAGGAAATATATGAGGTATATACTCAAGTGGCTTAGAATTAGGTACTATTAATTTGTATATTTCATTGTGTGAAAAAATTAAACACAGAGGATTAAAATTAAGTACATAAGATTCCTAAATAATGCAATTCTAAGCAATATCTGCTTGGTTACCGACGTGCACCTCTATACACCGTACAGAGAAATTAACACCTTTCCATAATTGCCCTTAGCAGTCACAGTGACCAACCTTACTAGACACACACTCAGTAAATTTCTACATGGAAAACTATGCAAATAAAAAAAAACCCGCTTGGAAATTAAAAATGATCAAAGATAAAATTAGAATAAAAACTACACAATCATTTCAAAATGACAGAAAGATCACACAAAAATTTATCTGCTGCCACAAAGCAATGTTCAGGGGAAACTTCATGACTCGACATAACAAACGAAATGTATGAAGTGTGTATATCAAGAACAGCCACCAAAAAAAGGAAGGTGGAAAATAAAGATAAATCAATTAGAAGACAGAATAAGGGTTTGACTAACAACTCTAATTCAAAGAAAAGTATAAAAGACATAAGTAGTTCAACCATCTCATATAAAAAGGAATAGAAGCCCGAAAACAAAAATAAGAATAGCAAGAAACACAGGAAAGAATCAAAAGAGATTATTTGTCTTATGTGAAAGGCAACACAAAATCTAAAAAAGTCAGTGGACCCAACAGGAAGTTGTCCAAGAGTTTTCACCCAGAGAATCACAGAGTCAGTCTAGAAGCATTCAAGGAATCCAAAGGCATTTTATTTAACAGTTTCCAAGCTCATGAAATGAAGAAAAGCTTGTGATTCCTCTAAATCCTGGGAGACATACATACCAGAATCCAAAAAGAACAACCCTCTCCCACTGACATTCCGTTCAATTCCAACAGAATAAAACAAAACTCCAGATGAACAAAATATATAGTCTACTTCCCTTAATTTCAAGGTTACCTTTGAAACATTAAAAATAAATTTGAGGTATATATTCCCAAGGCTAAAGGCCAATTCAACTGACCTTTTCCTTTGAAATTATATTCAGAATTATTCCTTTTTTTTTTTTTTGGGTACTGGGGATTGAACCTAGGGGCACTCCACCACTGAGCCACATCCCCAGCCCTATTTTGTGTTTTATTTAGAGACAGGGTCTCACTGAGTTGCTTAGGGCCTCCCTAAGTTGCTGAGGCTGGCTTTGAACTCACGATCCTCCTGCCTCAGCCTCCCAAGTGCTGGGATTACAGGCGTGTGCCACCGCACCCAGCAGAAGAATTATTCCATTTTATACCTGGAGTATATAAAGTATCCCATCCTCCAATCTCAGAATATTTAGTCGTAAACAGGAGTCTAAGACACTGATTATCTTGGACTGAGTTTTTTGTAGGTAAATCCCTGGGTCTCCTAGAGAACCCTCCAGGGAAAGGTTCCATGCTTGAGTGAAGCCCAAGAACCATCCAGCTGCCTGGGAAGTTCTTCAGAGGACCCTTCTTTCTTCCCTGAGGTCCTAACTGTGTGAGGTCCTAACAGTCAGACTCCTCTGTCAGGGGTCTCCTAATTGTTTTGTCTATGCTGTCTCACTGTGTAGTACTTGTTTTGTTGAACCAATCAGTCGAACATTTAATAGATCAAAATTGCTCAGACATAGAGCAATTTTCCCGGAGACTAAACAATTGGCCATCGTCAAAGAATAGAAAATAACAGGTGGATTCACAACGTTCTTACTGCAATTACCCTCTTTGTTCCCACGCAAACAAAAAGCTAATTTTGTTCACGGGAAGGTGCACATAGGATGTGGTGGGTTCAGGGCTGTGATGAAGAATGCAGCGTGTGTGTACGGTAACATGAAGTCAAGGTCAATACTCCATGTGGGCTCACTTCTTGCTGATAATTGTATTGATCTGGGCTCAATTCTTGGTGGTTATGTTTTTTGGTTTGAATCTATTGGTTTTCTCTACAGGTCCCAGAAGACTTTACGAAAATCTGCCTTTGGTGCTCGGGATTGAACCCAGGGGCCCTTAACCACTGAGCCACATCCCCAGCCCTATTTTGTATTTTATTTAGAGACAGGGTCTCGCTGAGTTGCTTAGGGCCTCGCTAAGTTGCTGAGGCTGGCTTTGAACTCACGATCCTCCTGCCTCAGCCTCCTGAGCTGCTAGGATGGCAGGCGTGTGCCACCATGCCTGGCTTATGAACACTCTTAATTACAAAACAGGCTCTTGGTGTTGCAGGAGGAACATTTGAGGTTTCGATTTGTATAAGAGATCCCAAAGGTTGGCTTCACATCTTGTGGTGTTGCTGAGGTACAATTTTAAACTGAATCCCCCAAGCGCCTGGGGTAAAGGCCCAGTGTCCACTCCATGTGGACATGGCTTTTAGAGTTTGGATTTCTCACTATACAGTGAATAAATATGGTGTGGAGAGTTAATTTGGTTTCTTTATGGTGAAAAAAATTGGCATCCCCACCTCCAAAAAATCATGGTATAGATATTTGAGAATTTAGGGATTTTTGTATCTCGAAAGTCTCCTAAACCTTAATAAAATATTCTAATATTTCAACATAAGAAAGTTTAAATATAGATGTCCCCAATTATATGATTATTATATGTTTTCTTTCTGCTTCTGAACATTTCATCTCTTCTGTATTCTACCTCCAACCCCAACACTGGGCACGAATACAAGACCAAGCAGGCTCTCACTGGCTCCATCCGCCATTTTCCTGGCCTCCTTCCACATGGAGAATATAAAACAGCTTTGTCTCTGGGCTGAACACTCATTTGACCTGTGTTGTCTTTGGACTGAAGGTTGCGGATTTGCCCAGTCTGAACTCTCTCCACAGCACAGGTTAAAAGATGTAATCTTCCTTTCTCACTCCTGGGGTCTTATTTGGTATGACATTCAATTCCCTGACAGTCAAACGAGTGGAGAAATGTCTCTGGCCCCAACACTTCCCCACTTGGCCCTTAGTTTATAGGGTCATGTCGTTTCCTGAGGCTACACATTGACTTGTCTATAGAACACATTTTGGAAGTTATAAAAGTCTGGGTTTAAATCCCAGCTCCTGTTTCTAGCCATGAGATGTTGGAACAAGTACTTGAGTTCCATGGGTCTTGCTGTTTTTATAAGGAGTACTAGAATAATACTTATTAATAAGACTTATTTTTTATAGGATTGTTGTGAGATCTTGACGACAATCAGGTGAATGTCTGGCACTTTGCCTGGCAAAGAGTGGCACCCGTTTGGATTAGGAATGTTGGTTGTAGGGTGGTTAGGTGGCAGGTGCTCCTATCACCACTACTTCTTCTAGCAGGAATGGCGCGCCCATATGGTCATGATAATAGCTAACATTGATGGAGCCTGTGTGTCCATGTTGAGTTTATTGTATGCACGGTCAATTTAATGATGAAGAAGGTATTTCACAGCTCAAAACTCTGAGATTTTGAGAAAGGCCAAGTTCCTTCCCCAAGACAATGTGCATAAGTAATAGATTGGAAGTAAAATCCAGGTCTGGCGGGATCCAAGACCTGCATGATATATGTGTCCGTCCGTCCTTCCTTCCTTCCTTCCTTCCTTCCTTCCTTCCTTCCTTCCTTCCTTCCCCTCTCTCTCTCTCTCTCTCTCTCCTTCTTTCTCCTTCCTTCCTTCCTTCCTTCAATATCTACTTCATTACTTCTCAGTATTCCATTTCACAGATGATACTATTTATGGGGTTCAAGACACACCACCCCCAAATACGGCACCTTGACACTTCAGGAAGCAGCAGAAGCAGGAAGATGTCTCTCATCTCATCCCACCTTACTCTCCAGAAGTAAACCATGCAAGAATTTGCTGACTCTCTAAATAGATGATAAGACCCTAACACCAGAGAGGCACCCCTTGGGCCCAGAAGGAAGAAATAAAGACATAGAGATTCCACGACAAGTCTGAAGAAAGAGGCTAAATTCCCCAAGTGGCCACCATTCGATGGGTCTAATCCTATCTACATACATCTGTTCATTCTCAAGCAACTTAAGCATTGAAAAGACAGTCTTCCCTCTTTCTCTGGGTCTTCATTTCTGAAGTCTTCCATGTGATATAAAACCCATATGAAATAAGTCTATATGCTTTTCTCTTGTTAATCTGCTTTTATTTTATTTTGTTCAGGGATCTGAGTCATGAACCTTGTGATAGGAGAAGTCAAGATATTACCTTTTCTACCCTCCACTCTCTAAAAGAATTTTCTCATCTTAACTGGGACATTGCTGAACTTCCACCAGGTATTAAAATAATGATTTATTTTGATGGTTACGCATTTAAATTAAAATTAATATATATGGCTATATAACAATTTAGAGGAAAATACTTTTAAAAATCACATGTAATTTCACCTTCTTAACAATTACTTTTAGGATACACCCCCCCCTTTTTTTTAATTACAGTATTAAGCTTTCACACTGATGGTATTCCTTCAGAGCCTGCATAAACTGTATTTTTAATGGGGGAATAATTCAGTAAATATTGCACGATGATTCATCTGTCATTAACATCCCTCTGATGAGTTATGCCATAAATTACATTATTAAAAATTCTCCATATAATGAAAGAATCGTTGAAAAACTGGTGGGGTATCCCTATGCTTCAAAACGTTTGTAGTAAACTCAATGGAGAGATAAAACTCTACCTGTCATTAGTTAGTGATGTGAGCAAGTTACTTAGGATCTTTGATTTTCTTTGGAACCTTAGTGCAATCTGGCCTGGGACTGATATTCTCTAAAACGTTGCTACAGGTTTTCTGACTTCATTGTGACCATTGCCCAGTTCCAGGGCTGAGAGCATTTGGGCGGTGAGCCCAGGTCTTCAGCATGTGCAGAGCTGATATCTGCCTGATACCTGGAATTCAGCACTGATAAAAAATGCCCTCCTTGCTCTTCAGGGACCTTGCCATCACCCCAAACAGCCTCCATTTCTCTGGGGTGTTCCTCCTCCCTCCTTTTCACAAAAAATTGGAGAGTCTTGACAGTAGCTCTTGAAAGTCTCTTGCTAAACCTGGCCCCCAGCTACCGAGTGCACTTGTGCAGTTTGCTTTCCTATCTTTTGCATGACTTTCCGACATTGAAGAGAACAATCCAGATCACAGCTGCTTCTTCTAGAACATCGGGAACTCTTGGGGCCCTGGTCTGCCTTTCCTGAGGCAGGAACTGGCTAGAACCCAGTTCTAGTGTGAAGTGCTGACAATCTCAGGGTGCTGTTCATTGAATCTCTCTCCAAAGCCCTGACTGGCTTCTCTGCCCACCTGTTATTATCCACCTGGCCAGCATCACTTACTTCTGCAGGTAATCTGGTGTGTGACACTGCTTTGGCTGAGCAAATCATCACAAGCTGTCAGTGACCCTGAAGGGCAGCGCTTCACATAATCCATTCAGGTAACTGTGGATCTCTTCTGAGGGCTGACCGACCCTCACCTGGATCCAATTCCCATCCCACTCATTTCTCACCCTGCCATTTTATTTATTTGACTTCATGCAAAATGGTACCTGCTGGGGACAGCTGACTTCTCTGCTTTGAAGCTTAAGGGTCAAGTTCATTTTCATGCTTTACGTTCAAAAAAAGGCCTTTAAGAGGGAACACCTCCCGGCTGAGTGTCTCACAAGCCTCTGTCACAAGAAAAGGGTTAAAAAAAAGCAAAGACTTTGTGCCAGGAAGCACTCACAAAGCACTTTCTTTTGTAACAAACCTGAGAAAATGATTCATCAGCAGTAGAAACGGTCTCAATTAGATAAAAGAAATGGAGCATTTAATTAATTTCTAGCAAGTCCAGGGGTGGTCAAAAAATAAAATCATATCTAAAATTAGTTGAAGGCAGACCGCAAGATGGGTCGCTTTCTCCATCTCATTAAAAAAAAAAAAAAAAAAAAAAAAAAACAAATTTAAACCTTTTAGCATCTGTCTTTTATTCTTCTAGTGGCAGAAAAAAAAAATTAATTTCCTCAGTCAAAGCAGGGAAACAAAAGACCAGGTTATAACTACGCAGAGCTTTGAGGAAAAGGAAATTTCACTAGTTACAGAAAAGAAGAAATTCTGGGTGCAGCTGTTGCGATTAAAATACAACAAAAGCCAGAATAAAAGTGCCAAACAATATACAATTAAAATGATCCCTCGCTGGGTTTTCTTTTTCCTTTCCAATTACCACTTGCGTATGGCCAAGATGAGCATTAGGTAAACTGCTTTCCCCGTGTCCCCTCCAGGATGGGAGCCTTTCAATCATGTATATTATTTGGAGTTTTTTGAGGTTTGCACAACTACAGAAGTCCGCCCATCAGAATCGTGGTCATGGTCACAACTGGAAAACAAATTTCCTCAGGTGTAAAGCACGGGATTGTGACATCCTGAAAACACTTACCAGGTCTTTGAACTGGACGGTGCATTTTGTGTTAATGAGCTGTGGGTCTTAATTATAACGTGGGTCAAACATTATAGCCAATGCTAGTGATTTACTTTAACAATGACTTGTCCAGAGAAGACAGTGATAATTAAAGATGTCAACACAGGTAGGTTTTTTGCCATAAGGAATAATTTGGGGACCATGCATTGTGCAATGATTAATTGATATTGAAAAAGTTTTTCAATAAGTGTTCACTTTCCAGAATCGGAAAGAAGTCTGGTCTGAAAATTTAGCACAAGCCTCTGGTCTTAGGAGAACTCCAAAGATTGCTGTAGCTGTGGGGACTGGCTTTCAGTAGTTTCCACCCCCTACAGCACATTACAATAAATGGGGGTGCACAGACTGCCCCCTTACCAAGCAAATCATAACCATAAACCACGATCAGGGGAACTTGTGTATTTCCCCAGATGATTCTAATGTGCAGCCAAGGTTGAGAATCACACCTACAACTTCTGTAAATTTGGGTCCCTTTCAAGATTTAGAAGGAAAACAGAACTATGGATGAATTCCTTATTTTATTTTATTATTATTTTTTTATTTAGAGACAGGGTCTCACTGAGTTACTTAGGGCCTCATTAAGTTGCCAAGGCTGGCTCTGAACTCCCGATCCTCCTGCCTCAGCCTCCGGAGCCGCTGGGATTACAGGCATGCGCCACCATGCCCAACAAATTCCTTATTTTAAAAGGAATGGTGAGCTTTACCAATAAAATTCTTTTTGCCTGTTATAAATGCAATATGCATATTTTTTTGCTGTTCGATCATCACTCCTTAAGGCTGTATTGGTAATGCTCTGTCTTAAAAATCAACCTCTGTGGTCTAATTAAGAATCACTAGGAGGTGAGCAGGGTGGTCTGGGAGATTTCCCAAACAGATATGCTACTTTCTGTTCATTAAAATGTGAAATTTTTCTCTGCAATTCAATATCAAGCAGGAAGCCATCCATAAATGACTGGGTTTACATTTAAGTTATCCTGTTAGAACATTTGACAAGGGAATGAAGAGCCTCTCTGAGGTAGATCTATCCATCCATCCATCCAACATGCAAACTTCATTCAGTTTATCAGAACAGAGTAATATTTTCAAACTAGGAAAAATACTATCATTTTTCTTCTGAGGTGTGTGTTTGTATGTTTGCCTATTTGTACCATCTTCATAGGAGGGAAGAGACTCTCACCAGGAAGTGCACAGAGGTGCCTGGATTTAAGCTTTTGAATATTCATGGGGTGGGACTTGAGACCGCAGTGCCGTAGCCTCTGGCTCATACCAGTAGGTTCCTTGATTAAAACTACACAGTTTGTCACTGAAAGCGATTGCTCCTCTTCCAGAGATTCAGCATAACAGCTGGAAATAAACTAATCCTCCAAAATCAGGACAATGTCTTCCTCCCAAGAATGGTCAGCCTCCTAGGTCAGCCTCCTTCTTACCACCCCACTCAATAATTATAACCATTTCTTCTGCGCAATGTGGGTAACTTTTCATAACTATTTCTCATAAGCAATATGAGTTGTCGTCTATGAAGTGTTTGCAGGTAAAGGATAGCCTTCTGTTTAAAGCCCCATCTTATTTTCTTTCAATGCCAATATATCATTAGAAAATGTAGAGATTTTATCATCCTTACCGTTTCCATGATATGTCGTGAAGATCAGAAGCACTGTGTATTTCAAATTCATGTTGCTTTCATTTTCAAGTAAATTGCAACTATGAAATTAATTCATTGCAACTTTGAACTATCATATGAGACAATATTGGGGAGAATGTATTTGATCAGCTTCCAAACCTAAGGCAAGTAGTTAAATTCAAATCTTTGTTTTCTGAGCATCCAAAAGAGCCCCAGAAGAGAATGGACTCACTTTGTATCAAACAAGTTTTCTTTTTAAAAAAATTTCTATCATCTCTTAAAATGACTCTATAGAAGAAAAACTGAGATAATTCCACTCATTAACCTGAATTATAGCCAAGAACAATACGTGTATCAGTTTGAGTTCATGAAATCCAGTCACATTTGTGAAAATTCCAACATTTTAATCTATGGAAAAGCACCCAACAATGTTAATTAATTAAGTTAAGTAGAAAAGGCATAATAGCAAAAAACTACTCATTTTCTTCCAGGTCAGATCCAAAGGAGAAATTCTTGCAAATAAGTAATAATAGGGATTTCTAATTAGAAAATTCAGTGTATACATCTGGCTCTGGTATTAAGTAGCTGAGAATTTTCACGCATCTGTCTGAACAACCACTTCAGAACTAAGAGAATTGAATCAAATAATCCTTTTAAAGACTTCTTGAATTTAATTTTCCCCATTTGAAGTAAAAACAAGAACACTTACCAAAGGGTAGGTGGACTTTTTTTTAAATTTTTTAAAAAATTTTTTACAGACTTCATTTTGATTCATTGTACACATATGGGGCACAAATTTTAATTTCTATGGTGGACTTTTATTTTATGATTGGACACGGAGGCACCTCCCAGGGCTTCTCCACGCCAGTGACTCTCCTATGAACTTTGGTTCAGTTGATTGGCTTCAATTTCATTCCAATCCAACAGGTGAGGAAACAGACACAGAGGGATTAAGGGACTTGCCCAGGGTCACGCCAGGAGAACTTGGATTTGAATCTACAAGTTGGTCTCTGGAGTCTATTTGATCTTTCAGTCCTTTTCCCACCATTTGGTTGTGAAAGTTTTCAAACATGCAGAAAAGTTAAAAGAATGGTCCATGCATACCCATTGCTTCCTCACTCAGATGATCGAGGTCATATTTTGCAACGCCAGGTGAAATCAAATGACCACAGGTAGATCACCTGAGTAGCAAAAGGCTGCATCTTTTCTTCCATTGGCAATGAAATCTCCACCCCACCTTGCCTCCCTGATGTTACAGGAAGTGTAAGTCTCATGCAAGGACCCAGGAGACCTGTCCATCATGCAGGGGAGCAAGCTGCAAGGGTCACCTGAGAATCAAACAATAATCACACCGACCGTCAATCCCACCATCCCCACCAGGCTGATTTAGAGTGCGATCACCTTACGGCTGAATTGTCCACGTGGATCATAATCACACTGGTGCTTACTCAAAGATGACAATGGAGTATTGTCTGTGTGAGTGGATACTGAGCAGGCTTTACAGCTTGCTGGGGTAGGGACAAGCCAGAGGGCATACTAACAGAAAAGTGATGTCCCTGTGTTGTGTAATGCACTGTGTCCCCTAGGAAGAACATTGAAACAATGGCCTATATTGTCATTTTCCAATCGTACTCTATTAAAATGTCTCATCTCCCCCAAAGCAAATGAGAGCTTTGCACAAAACGCTTTATAAAGCACTATAGAGATACACGAAAACACACACACTACATGCACAAATACTGTCTCCAGAATTCAGATTTAATCTATAAAGTGTTCCCTGAGCTTGGAAACCATCATTATTCTTTAGGATGCAACTTGAGATGGGAAAGGAAGATACCTACTCATGTCCCATTAGGAACAGAGTCTTAAGATTGATACTTCAACTATCATTACCCGTACCAAAGTTAATAAAATATATCACATATTAAAGTCTGATATTCAATAGCTCTCATTTGATTTCTCTCCAAATGTTTCTACCTTATAAAAGTGTGAACTTAGGAAGTCTACCTGATGATCCATATCAAATCCACATTTTAATGATTTGTAAGTAACTAACTTTTTTTCTGTTATTATTATTATTATTATTATTATTATTATTATCATTATTATCATTACTATTATTATTTTGTGGTGCTGGGGATTGAACCCAGGGCCTTGTGCATGCAAGGCAAGCACTCTACCAACTGAGTTATCTCCCCAGCCACCATATTTTAGTAATTTGGACAGATACAGTTGCACAATCTAAGGTCTAAGTGGGACTAGCTGTTTATGGTTTTCCTACAAGTGTATAATTCTTACCTCCACAATAAAGAGAGAAAATCAGACTCCATGTGAATAGTGAGAGACCTCCCTCTCTGCCCTTGGGTTGATGATTAGGGAGCTCCAAGGAGAAAACACTCATCATCTAGCAGGGTTATTCCATTAGCTTTCCATTGCTGTGATACAATGCCTGACATAAATCAACGTAAAGGAGGAAAGGTTTATTTAGGCTCATAGTTTCAGAGGTTTCAGTGCAGGGTCACTTGGCCTTGCTGCTTTGTATCTGTGGCAGCCCACTATCTCCTGCCAGAAACGCATCACAGACAATCCGCTCACCCTGGGGCTTGGAGAAGCAAAGAAAGAGAGAAGAAGAGTCAGAGGTCCTCAAGGGTACACCCTTCCTATTAGGCCCCATTCTAGAGGTTTCAGCACCTCCTCACAGTGTCACGGTCAGTGACCAAATCTTTCACACAAGCCAAACCATGACACATTCTGAATGTGCCTTTCAGGGAACCCAGAAATGCAAATTTTTTTTTTTTTTTGGTTCTGGGGATTGAACTCAGGG